>CAVLJG010000003.1:114026454-114626454 GCA_963669975.1 Acanthoscelides obtectus
TGTTCTCCATTTTCAGCCCCGGGATCAAAATTGAGGGTTACCGTACAAAAAAATCAATATGACCTTGATTTGACCTCCTAGGTCCCATTCAAGGTCAGAACTGAGGTCACCATCAGCTGTGCCCTGCAATTTTCTCAATGAAACTTCTTCTAATATTCCTCTTTTTCCCAACATTCCATGAGTGAGCAACAATTTAATTTGAAATAACCTCTAGATGTAATTTTAGCCTCCATGGTATTTATACAGTTTCTTTCTGTTTCTGCGATAAAAAATGGGGATTTCTATTTGAAAAATCAACTTGTCCTTGAGATGACCTTCAAGGTGAACGTCAACTCACTTTCCGAGATATTTGGGTATATCCATACTGCATGTCGCTCTCATAGTTATGAATATATCACGGTGTGGCTCTGTTTTGTCATTTTAACTACTTTTTGATCACCTAGCTACAATTCAAATGTCAACTTGAGCTACTTGACTCCAATGTAAGGCTTTCAACTCTTTTCGTGGGTTCGGCCAATTTTATGCGTATCTACGTCTTCTAACGCAGCGTCTACTGGCAGAGCTTTTCCTTTGTCGGTACGTAAAATATCTCTTCCAGGAAAGTAGTCAGTGAAGTAGACAATAACGCATGTTGCTTGTACTGTGGAATTTCCGATCTCTATTACTCTGTATATCGAAAAACCATTTCTTTTACTAAGCCTTTGTATCTGGAAATGTAAAGACAACCCCCTTCCCTCATGCACATAAGTTATGCGGGTCTATCTGAAGTTGTGTATCGTACAAGAGAGAATTTAAGGTAAACTTACCGCTTGAGAGATACCCTTTCCTCTGAACGTAGTGTCGTTTAGCTGCACAGAAAAGCTGAATTTCCCGGAGGGGAATACTTTATCCTGGGTGAATTTCAATCCTCAAAACAAGATAAAAGGAATATTTATTGATACTGTATATCACCATGTTTCGCATGTGGGGTATAAAGTTTACTTCGGTCCGTGAACGTCCCATCACGTCTGGGATGTTTCGGAGGAGAAATAACTCTGTGACCTTTAGTGATTTGATTAAAATTGATGGCGGCCACTGTAAAGGGGAGAAAGGTGTGTGTAACGGGGACTTGACATTTCTGCACTGAGAAGGACTTGGTAAAAGGTTCCACTAGAGATAAACGCTAGAGTTTAAAACAATGACGAAGTTCCGGGTGGGTTTTCGTGTTCTTATGGAGGGTTGTACTCGGGACGATGAACGAGGGTGATGTATTTGGTACAATTGAAGAAATTACTTCCTTTTTTCGAATCGAGAATGCCTACCAACAGGCGGGTCTAGACTATGTGCCATCTCAAAATTTGGAATAATGGCTTCGCCCAATGTCAGCATGTTATGGGTCCTTTCACGCTACTATAGTAACACACTGTATAGGAATGTCAAAAAGAAAAGGAAAAGCAGACAAAGTGACACCTGGAGGGCAGATAAATAAGCTATATTGTCAAAGTCATTGTACTGGAGAAGGTCAACTTGGTGACCGAAACGTTTACAATAAAGTAGATCTTTTCTACACATCTGGTTTCGATAAGCCAGAGAAATAAGGGGAACAAAACATTTGTTTTTACACTTGTGATAAAAATTGTTGGTATGCATAACACATAAGAATAGCTTCTTGAAAACTACTGAAGACGTATACAATACATATAAAACTATAATTGGTAAAAATAAAATAAAATATAATATAAAGGTGTAGTAGGCCAGATCACACACATAGGGGGGTCGCGATAAACTCATTCAAGGAATAAAAAGGATGTTTAACTAATTCTTGCCAAAGTGTATTTTTAAAATGCTTTAAAGTAATATTCTTAGTAGTGTTTTTTAGCTTGTTATAACATCAAGTGAGTTTCTATCTGAGATCTTTAGCCTGTGAGCGCTAGGTTGAAGTAGATTGGAATGCCTGGTGTTATATCCATGAATATCCGAGTGCATTGAGAATTTATGCTTTAGGCATTGAATAAATTGTGAGCATATTTAATTTTATAAAGAGTGGCCTACAGTGGTCACGATAACCAGCTCCCGCAAGAACTCTAATTGCTTTTTTTTGTAATATGAAGACTTTATTTATATGGGTAGAATTTCCCCAGATTAATAAGCCATATTGGATGTGAGAGACGATGAGGGACTAATAAACACTAACAAGTCATTCATTACTAAGGCAAGTTTTTAGTCTGCGTAGTAAGAATATGTTTGTGGCTAATTTGCTACATATTGTTTCAATGTGCTTTGTCCATTTTAGTGAGCTATCAATTGTTATGCCAAGCAATTTTACACATTTGTTTCCTGCGAGAGAAGAGTTACTAGTTACTACTAGCCTGTTACTTTTGTCTGAGTTTAGGCATAAGCTATTCTGTTAAACCAGTTGTTTACCTTTTCTTCAAGCTGTTTAGATAAGCTTTGTAATATATGAAGGTTTTTGTGACTCTTTATGAGGGTGGTGTCATCTGCGTACAATACACAAATATCTAGTAATAAGTAGTAATAAAGATCATTAATGTAAAGGAAAAAAAGTATTGGTCCAAGTATGGATCCCTGAGGGACACCATACTTTACACCTTTAATTTCTGAATGTTTATTATTACTACTAACAAGCTGAGATCTTCCAGTCAGATATGATCTAAAAAAGCACAGAGACACTCCACGAAAACCATAATAATGCTCCATTTTACACAGCAGCTTCTCATGACCCATACAGTCAAAGGCCTTGCTAAGGTCACAAAGGGTACACTTCTTCCCCCTTCAAGGCCCTGGACTATGTGATGAATAAGTTCCGCTACTGCATTTATGGTTGACCGACCTGGCTGAAAACCAAATTTGTTTTGGATTAATGATGTTATTTATTTTTAAAAATTTTAAAAGGCGGTGCTTTAAAATTATTTATTATTTATATTATTTTTGCCAAAGATAGGAATTATGGAAATGGGTCTAAAATTGTTTACATCAGATAGGTCACCTTTTTTAAAAACTGGTACTACCTTACTAATCCTAAAAACATCAGGGAATATTCTCTGAGAAAGACAGGAGTTATAGAAATGAGCAAGTGGTGTGGCAAGAGTCTTTGCACAGTGTTTTATTACTTTGCTGTTTAGGTCATAAATATCAAGAGATTGCTTACTTTTTAATTCATTAATAGCATTCAAAACATCTAGATATGTAACAGGCTTCAGAAAAAAGGTTTTATTACACTTATTAAAATTTATGGTATTTAGCTCATTAATATTAAGATTAGGTAAGCTTTTTATTATATTTTTGGCTGCGGTTACAAAAAAGTCGTTAAACATGTCTGATGTGATATCAGTTCATGTCATTGGTTTGGATTTATTTCTTTCAAAATTTACTAGCCTCCAACAGTCCCTACTTTTATTTTCCGATGAATGAATAAAATTATTATATGCACTATATTTAGCATGTCTAATTTTTTGTCTGTATTGTCTCTGAATGGTTTTAAAGGCATTTTTTGACTGTTCGTCTTTTTGATGCTCCGATATTGTTTTTAGAACCTGAAGAGAGGACCTAGCAGTCTTAAGTTCACTATTAAACCATTTTACTGTCTCTAAAAATGTTGCTTTTGCTTTTGTAATTAAGCTTTAAGTTCATTTATTGATTCTACGAGAAAAGAAAAGAGACTAATCATATCATGATTGACATAATATTTTGTCCAATCTATGTTGGATAACGAGAGATTTAAATGATTTAGGCGAGCGTTTGTGATTTTCCTAGTATGAACAATATTTTCTTTTTTAATAGAATTTAAATGTACAAGCATACTTTGGGCATAGTGGTCTGAGAGACAGGGATCTGTTACAGAAACTGTATATTCAGACTCATCTAAATTTGTCTAACGGTCAGAATCGTTTCCT
The DNA here is from genome assembly GCA_963669975.1 of Acanthoscelides obtectus. NCBI lineage: Eukaryota > Metazoa > Arthropoda > Insecta > Coleoptera > Chrysomelidae > Acanthoscelides > Acanthoscelides obtectus. The sequence continues at coordinate 114,030,348 of CAVLJG010000003.1, forward strand.
CAGCTCATTATCGTTATGCCGGATGCCGGATGACAAAGTGACCTTTTCGCGCGTCGAAAAGTAGCATTTCGTCGGTCAATTTTTAAAAAATCTAAACTTGGGAACGACAAGGGATAAAGGAAAAAAAAAGATGCTATCTTTGAGTCTGATGTCCGGGCTTTCTCACGCAAAAATCGTCAGGTTCGTAGCTCCTTTATCTTCGGAGGAGATCGAAAAAGAACGTCGAACGGCACGAAAATCTACCAATTTTTCAACTTTACCGGCCATTTTCGTTCGCGTTTGTTGCTTATACCGCGACAACTCTCACTCCCCCGTAAATCGCCGAGTCTCTAGTTTCCGAAACGGTATGGTTTTCCTTCCGAACGTTTCGCGAACCCGGAAAAAAACCGGAAAAATCGGAAAGTAGCGCATAATCGAGGAAATCAAAAAAATCGAAATTTTCGAACGAAAAGGGATAAAGAAAAAAAAGAAAGACGCTATCTTTGAGCCCGAAGCCGGGGCTTTCTCACGCAAAAATCTTCAGGTTCGCAGCTCCTTTATCTTCGGAGGAAACCTATGTTGAACGTCGGACAGCACGAAAATCTACCGGTTTTTTCGACTTTACCCGCCGTTTTCGATCCGGTTTCTTTCTCTCACCGCTCCAGCTGTTGCTCCCCCGTAAAGCGCCGAGTTTCTAGTTTCTGAAACGGTATCGCTTTCCTTCCGAACGTTTCGCGAACCGGGAAAAAAACCGGAAAAATCGCGTCGACGTCATACGACAATTTCTGAACCCCTACCAATTATACCAAATCGAACAAAAAATCACCGCTTAATACGTATTTATACCAGAAACCTGTCGTACGGACTTGAACACATTGCACTGTAAGTGAGGTGACAGGGGGGGAGGGATAACTACCTTCTCGTATGCGGGAAGCCTTTTTTTGAGTATTGACAAATATTAGGTAGTTCTCGATTTGCTAAGCTAGCTGTGTGTGTGATAGTACCAAGCACTTTTCATTGGAGGAAGGACACGTCTTCTGTTACACACCTCCCTCCCTTTTCGTGGCAGTATTTAAAATTTATACTACAACGCTTTAATCTCAAGTTAGCGAAAGTATTTTCTTCCTGAGGAAGTATTTATTAGGTAACTTATTTAGGCTGAAAAGTGTACCAATAAGCTGTATTAGATTCAAGAAGAAGGTCTACGGTTCATTGTGTAATCAGTCAGGGCAGATTGTGAGAAATATTTAATACTACCAAGGCAGCGATGATATTGTAATTTTCTTTTCTACCATCGTTAGTGAACATTATATTGTAACAAAATTGTTCCATCTAAACAATCTGGATTTTGACAAGGTCATAATACAGCTTCGGCACTCTGTGATTTAACAGACAATATCACAATGGCACTTGATAACCAAAAAGCAGTAGCTCTCATACTTCTTGACTTTACTAAAGCATTTGACACCATTAATCACTCACTTCTTCTATCTAAATGCAGTTACTATGGATTTTCTGAAAAACCTCTTTCGTTTATTCAAACCTACCTTGAAAATCGGTATCAAAAAGTTCGTCTAAATCAACAGTACTCTACGGAACAAAAGTTCTTCTTGATCAGCAGCGAAATCGGTTGTAACCCATAAGTGTCCTCATATTTTCCTTATGTATTTACTTGGATTATTCGTTATTGCATACAGGTGGCTATGAATTTTCAACATATTCTTTTTTTTTACATCTCGTATTGTAAAGGGGGTTAGATGGTAGAATAGATATATAATCTAAATCTCGCCTCGTGTAAGAATATTACAAATAAAAGACGTTAATTATTATTAATTATTATTATACAAAGAAAATTTACCTTGATGTAATAAATTATAATACTTACTGCATCGTATGGCTGTCTTATTCTTTTTCGCATAACTACTACAAATGGGTTGAAGAAAATTTCCTGCATCACCCTGAATGGTTGTCGCGTAATTGTTGACTGCTAAACTATCTTCGTCAGTAAACATTACACTTGGAAGTGGTATTTCTTGTCCCTGAAATATTTATCTGGTAAAGTCCAATGGGAAAAGTCCATTGAAATTTTTATTAGTAAAATTTTTTTAATTGAAATTTTTTTCGATAAAAATTTCAATAAGGCCATACATACATCCACACTTATAAATACTGTGTCGCACTATGGTGTGTAATGACGAAATATTTTGTATATTCAGTCAGTTTTGTAGTATATTATTTTTATGGTAGAACCGCTAGAAAGATGAATACTTTTTGCAGTGAAGACAGCAGCTTTGATAATTTACTTGTTGCTCAGACCAAGAGCTAGTTTTAGGAACAAATGTAGCAGTTCAAGCTTTACTCACATAGAAGAGTAAAGAAGAAACGTGTCTTGCTGCACTTCGTTTAATAACCAAAAAATGCCATCAAGTAGGTTGACTATGTATTTCCTACACAATGCTGACATCAACTAATAAGGATTAAGGTCAGCGCAAGTTAAACCCTCTGAGAAAAAAAAAATATGATAGTATCAAACGCGCGGAATAGATATATTACACGGATCATCGTCAAGAATATTCCGACAAATCTCCTTCACTACTATATAGTAGCTCTACACCGAGTAGGGTATTTGATGTTGATGTATCCATTCATGATCAATATATCATTGTGTACCGGGAAATTTCCTTGTGTGCCGAAAACTGGAAAGGTGACTCCAGTATACATAAAAGAGAATCCTGGTGAGGTGAGTAGTTACAGACCATCACCTTTTTCAAAAGTATTCGAGTACTGTTGGCTGGACACTCTGTTTTTGTTTTTGGGAAATAATAGTTAGACAGAGAATCAATAGCTTCCACGGTACTCTTGTTAAATTGTTGGGATGTTTTGTGATCTCAGCAGGGAGTTTGACGACTTCGCAGAAAATATAAATCTATGGCATAAATGGTCTACCACATCATTGGATAAGCTCTTTTTTAGAGAATAGGTATCAATTTGTGAGTATCGCCGATAGTGATCTTAATGCGACTATTAAGTTAAACATGGCTCACATCACCATAGGCGTATTTCAGAGCTCTATTCTAGGACCGGTGATATTCAGTCTATACTTAAATGACCTCCGATACTACCATTGGCGGTAGATTCATTTTATATGCAGGTGATATCGAGTAAGTGTGCGGCTGCCTTAGAGGAAGATTGTGGAGTTTATTGCTGAATATACACAAGTGATTTAGCAGCAATCAGCTTCACTCAACACGTTCACGACATCGTGACCCACCGGTGGGTCACACGGCTTTTTACTAATAAGCGTTTGTGATCCACCGGTGAGTCACACTGGCCGTTACTAATAGTCGTCCGTGTCCACCGGTGGGTCACACCTCCTATAACGTTAAATGCGCTTTGAAACTTGACGCCTATACTGGGGACTTTTATATTGGAGGTACGGCTATCTGGGGGGTACACTTACTTGTGGAAAAGTTGGTCCCGGAATATGAGTGTTCCTATGTGCCATAGATTCAAAAACAAATTTTCTTTAATTTTTATTGGTAAAAAACTAATTAATCACAACCATAAATTCTAAAACTAAAACAAATCATTGTATTTCTTGGTAGTAGAAAAGAAAATTAATTATACATGCTATAAAATAGAATAAACGAAACTAATCATGAATTTTTTTGAACCATAGCAAGCACGTCGTCGGTTGATTTTCGCAATCCTCGCAGAATGTTAGCACTTTTTTTGCCTTAACTCTGGCCTCTTTACTTCCGTTTTCTTGCTGGATATTTTTGTAACACCCTGCGCATCTTTTTCTACTTTTTCTTGACGTACCTTCGTATTTTCCTATTCTGTGACTGCTTTTACACATCTTCCTTTTCTTCATCCTTTGCTCGTTTTCATTAACTGGCGCCGTATTGACTTCAGCTTCTTCCACTTCGGTGTCCATGCTTGCTATTAGTCCTTCAACAATTTTTTCTCCGTAACAAAACATATTTATTTTAGGGTAAGTGCCATAGGAATTATAAATTACCCATGCATTAACCACCCAGGCTCCTAATAAGACTTCAAAAACTACTTTTTTGTACCATTTTAAGGATTTCCTGAGACTGGTGTAACAGGAGGACATCTCATCGGAGATGTCCACGCATTTCTTTTGCATTGTTATACGCAATAGAAGCAGGAGGCTTCTCAATGTCTTCGTCTTTGCGATTTTTTTTTCTGTCGGAACTAGTCGATCAGTGTGGTCTGGTACGGAACTAAGCATAAGTACTGGTCGTTTATCCACCCATTTTATCACCCGTATGCCACTTGAATTCTCTTCTCCATACGCATCTCCTTTCTTTATTTTTTTTTTGGTCACACTTTCTGGGTTACCTTTTCTGTTATTTCTTAAAGTAGCACAAACGTTAGTTTGGCAACCTAGGAGGTCTTTTCAGAGAGCCGTAGTTGGTATAAAAATTGTCAACATACATAATTCATCCACAATTTTTTGAGTTGGCAAGCAGTTCCATTCAAACTTGGTAAGTATGCCCAGTTCTGTTGGCTCCTACAGGATTGGCGTCATTTTTTCCAGCGTACACTTTCAGATAATATGTGTATCCTTCGGGAGTGCATACTTTATAAATTTTGATGCCATATTTATGCGATTTAGCGGGCAGATATTATCTGAAGACTAATCTGCCCCGCCAAGGGATCATCGTTTCATCGATAACAATTTCTTGGTTCGGTTCTAAGGTGTTTTGAAACTGCTTACAACATACATTCAAAATGTTTTTGGTTTCAAAAAGCCTGTCGTTCTGAGCTGCGGGATCGTTATTATTTGAGAAATGCAGACATCTAAGTAACATCTCAATTCTGTTACGCGTCATTAGTTTTTTTATGAACACATTGCTGAACATATCTTTATTAGACCAATAAAGACGCATCTGAGGTAACTTGTTTATTCCCATTAGTATTAAAATAGCCAAAAACTTTCGTATTTCTTCCTATGTTGTATAATCCAGTTATGCAGTAATGATCTGGGACGAATTGGCTTAGCCGAAATAAGTTGTGTTGCATACCTATTTGTCTCTAGTACTATTATATCCAACATTTCATCAGTTAAAAATTGCTTACAAATAGCAAAAGCATTGGATAGGTCCATATCTGGTTTCTTTAGACCTGCTTGTACAGTAAATTGAAAATTGTTTACAAGCAAATTTGTGCAGGGTCCCCATTGTTCAGAATTTGCTGTAATACTTGGAATATCATCCTCCGCAGAAGAATCTAAAGAGCTGCTACCCTCGTCATCTAAGGTTTCTGTGCCAAGTAAATCATTGCCGCTTGCACTCTCTGTAAGAATCTCCTGAATCTTGAAACGGTTCCGAATCTGAAGATGAGAAATATACTAAGTGACATATAAATCCGAACTCCCAGTTTAAATGGTTTTATTTTACTAAACGTTGGTGAATGTATTTATCTTACTGTAAATAACAAGTGAAAAAATTTTCAGCCTTATCAGTTGGACATTCCGGTTTTTATACTGCTTTTTTTTAATTCACTAACACTCTAAAAATGAATATTTCAGCCGCAGTAAAGAATCAACGTTGGCGGATTTTGGTTCTTGACATCCTTTACGATCGGTTACGATGCCTAGAGTACGGAGACCTGTACGATTTCGTCAACTTAGTGAGTTTGATAGGGGCCGTATAGTGGGACTTCGGGAAGATGGACTTTCTTTTCGGGCAATTGCAGTTAGAGTGCAAAGAAGTGTAGACACTGTGGTTAGGTGTTGTCAGGCATGGCTTCGAGAAGGCCGTACGCAAAGAGCAAGGGGCACTGGACGCCGCCGTAGAACAACAGACCGTGAAGATCGCCGCCTAAGATAATTGGCCTTAAGGGACCGTTTCTCCACTACCAGGTCCATTGCAAATGAATGGTTTGCAGAACACGGAAGACCTATTGGCATGCGAAGTGTTTACCGACGAATGAGAAGTTTTGGCTTATTTTCATACCGGCCACACTGGGTCCTCCCTTTAACTCGAGAACACCGACGTAATCGCCTTGAGTGGTGCAGACAACGGTCACTCTGGGATCAGGAATGGAACAGTATTGTCTTCAGTGACGAGTCTCGATTTTGTTTAGGCATGCACGATGGTCGTGCCAGGGTTAGAAGGCGACGTGGAGAAAGGAGGAATCCACAGTTTTTTGTTGAAAGACATGTTCATCACACTGTTGGAGTTATGGTTTGGGGTGCTATAGCTTATGGTTCCAGGTCACCTTTAATCTTCATCAGAGGTAACATGAACGCGCAGCGTTATATCCACGAAGTTCTAGAACCCCATCCTTTACCCTATCTTCACACCCTGGCAGATCCAACTTTCCAACAAGATAATGCCCGACCACATGTTGCAATAGTCACAATAGACTTCTTTCAACATAATGATGTCACATTGTTACCATGGCCACCAAGATCTCCCGACTTATCCCCAATTGAGCACGTGTGGGATATGATGGGTATGAGATTGCTCAATTTGCAACGTCCTCCTCAGACTGTAGAAGCACTTCGAGAGGAGTTGGTGGTTGCCTGGAATGAGATACCACAGGAGGACATTGACCACCTGATCAGAAGCATGCCTAGGCGCGTTGGAGAATGCGTAGCACATCAGGGTGCATCCGCACATTATTAAAGGTCAAAGGGCTTTAAAGCAGTGCAATCATTTTGAAATTTTTATCGTTTACTTATTATGCTTCATTAAGTACTTATACAAAATTTTATTAAAATAAAACCACTTATGTTTCAGGGTGGATGAGCTTTGCGGTAGTGTTTGGTGAGGCTGTTGCGAATGGTATAAATTGTGAAATCTGGAGAGGCGTCGAGGATGTTGCTGGTTTGGATGATGAAACCGGTATTGGGTCTTGCACTTCTTCACCTTCAGGTAATGCTAAAGACAATATTTTACGGGCCCTGGAACTCATTTCATCTTCTAATTTGAAAATTATCTGCAAACAAGAATTGAAATTTAAGGTTTGAAATGAATATCTAACTTTTATTTGTGCCCACCGGTGGGTCATGACGTCCCTAAAGTAAAATTATTACTAATGGACGTACGTGACCCACCGCTGTGTCATGCTCAAAAGTAGGATGGGGAAAGAACAAAAAACTAAAATTATACTAAAAAAACATTTATTAACACAGAATTAGTGAAAAATATTATTATAATAAAAACTTTTCTTACCGTTTTTTTTTCTAATAACATGTTGATTTTTCTGATGTCACTAACCTAAAAACCATAATGACCCACCGGTGGGTCACGACGTCGCGAAAGTGTTAAATTCTGGAAAAACATTAGTTGTCCAGTTTCATAACATCCAGAAGAAACCTTGCGCTAGTTATCACTTTTAATGGCTCAAGAATGATCCTTGACATGCAAGTAAAATGCTTGGGCTCGTATCTGGATACAGGTTTAAATTATAGAGTGTATACATTGCCGGCTGAGGAGCAAAGGTCATCACCAGATTGCCAACATGGTACAGCAGAAAATGTTCGCACAGGCTGCCATATTATGTTAGATTACTGTCAAACAAAATAAGGTCTGTTCGAACAATTAATTTAATATTTTGTTTTCATTTTGATTAGAATTATTTATTTCAATTTTGATGCGACCTAGTGTTTTAATTTATTTTAGAATTTCCATTGATTTAACCCGCCTGTAGTCGCGCCGGGTCTGACTAACCCATATGCCTCTAAAACCTACCACTGCGTATATGTGACAACACTGCCCGATATCTCCTTCCCACTACCTTCCTATATTGTGATGAAGATTATATATATGTTGTTAGTGTCAGCGCAGCCGCAAAGCTGAGTGTGTTGTTCCATGTTTCCGATTTCAGACCCAGCGCGACTGAATACAGATTTCTCGCAGTGTCAAGACTCTTACGGGGAGAAAATAGGTTCTGAAAATGACAGCAATTAATTTGTTATTATTCATTAAGTCAATGTTTCTTATAGATCATTATCTTGGCGTTCAATGTTTGATTTCACTGTTTTTTTTGCTTTTAGTTCGATATTTTGATGTAAATCTATCAAGAGGTATCAATAAGCGCATTTTATTTCGTCGATGTTCCATTTTTGAAAGTATGAGTTGACATATGTCAAACACTATACTGGTTCATGTGTTATTCTAGGCAAACGAGCTTTTTGTACCGAAGAAAACGGAAAGTTTAGTGGGTCTGATAAACCCAGCGCGACCAACAGAGTACAAAACCAGGGCGCGACTACAGGCGGGTTAAACCGATTGTGATAAAACCAACACATCTTGAGTTATTGTTACATTACGCAATACAAATTATCACTGCCTGCGTGTACGCAGGTGAAAACTATTTAGAAGCAGGACGACACTCCCCAATGAGCGCTAGATGGGTACCGACCAAGATCGCCTATCTATGATCATGCTGGTGGAAACCATGCCTTGGAATGTACGAGATACAGTGTTAATGCATAATTTGCAGCGATCCCAACCTTCCATTTCGCACGAAAATGAAGCGCTGTTCCGATCCGGAATCGATCCTAAACAGATTCGACACGATTTACAGTTCAAAAGTAAAACCATTATTTGGGCGTAGATAATAAACTAACGCATATTTTCAACATGCATTTTAATTCAAGGAACTGGTGTACACATCGGCAAACCGGCAGATAGCCGCGTCAGCGTTGCTAGCCAACGTAGTGGTGAGCTTCGCTATCCAGCCGGCTTCCATCTCTTTACAACATCCCACAGATTGAACTCTCTCGTACCTTGTTTCACAGAATCAAATCCAGCCAATATATACGAACAGACGTCATCACATGCGGATATTTTTTTCCAGAGCACTTCACTTTAATCCTACCTGTTTGAAATCCATTCGAGGCATGCGGATATTCAGTTCCGGATACTGTGGCTTAGGAGGGCAGTTATTCACGTCCAACACACTAACATCTATATCCTTATTTATTTCCCATTTAGAACCGTTGAGCTTGCCTGCTACGTCCTCAATTGAGCACGTGATCTCTGTGGAGGGATGCGCGTGTTCTTTGTTACCGTTGTTGATGGCTCTCAGCCCAAGCGACCACGATTTCTCTTTTGTTGTTGGAGGTAACAGGTAGAAATCGTCATCTGAAATTGAAAAGAACTATGCAGATCGCTTTAAGGATTATACGAGGGCGATTCGATAAGTACTTAGCCTACAGAAAGAAAAGGAAAGCCTTGGAAAAGTGGCGATTTATTTCTTAACATAGTCTCCCTTTAGCTGGAAACTCTTCATCCAGCGATGATGTAACTTCTTTAAACCGTCTGCAAAATACGTTTTCTGGAGGTTTGCAACGTTGTCATGGTGGAAGAGCACTTTTTTCTTCGCCATATTGGTCCGTCCTTTCTGCACTCAGGTGTCAAATCGGCTCAATAATTCGACCTAGTAGAGCCCTGTGACCGCTTTGTCCTTCTCCATGTAGTCGATGTACAACTTGTGAATCACAGTCAAAACAAAACTAGTACCTAACGGACCACCCTCGTACAATGGAATGTTTTGCTCATGTTTACATTAAATTATTTTCAACCACTACCATTGATTAACGTATTTTAAATGGAGATAGCCGACACATACTGTATTCCGGCATTCAGAAAGGGATCTAAACGATATTAGCGCCATCTGTCAGACGGCAGCAGAACACAAGAATGAATTTAGAAATCTACCTTGAAAAGTGTGAGAGTTCTGCTTCTGTCTCACAGATGACGCTTCGATCTTCAATCACTTATTGGAGCCTCTCTAATGCCTATATCGTCGGGCCTTAAGTTAACCCAACAGGATCATACAATTATAAATTTGCATATTCAGCAGGCTTCTCCGAACAATTTTTGGGGTCTTCATGATTTATATTTCTGATAAAATATGAAGAGAACACGGGAAAAACGATCCAAGTCCAAAATATCGAAAATGGTGATTGCTACGTCAAACGGTAGTTTAGTATACGAATTTGTATGTCTTCCATAGTGAACCATTGAAAGGCCGATCAAAATCCCTTATATTTGCGTTTAAAAATGAGCGAACAATGAAAGAGCGATCTAAGTCATCCCAATTTACGGATAACCGATCCTAGTCCGATAGCCGATCAAAGAAAGAAGAAGGGAGCCGTGTTTAACGTTCAGTCTGATTCTGAACGTGTCCAAGCGTTCAGCGCATTTTCTGTCTGGAATTATCAAGATCAGAAATAATCGTACATGTATTGTCATGTCCAGTAGTGACAGCGACTCTATCCCTTTGACAGATGTCTTAAATAAAACATGAAAGAGAAAGTCTTGCGGTCGTGTAAGAGATGTCGAGAAACATGTCTGAAACCATACATTTGAGACTGGGAATCCTTGTAAATATAAAAAATGTTGTTTTCAAAAACTGAGCGATGGAGAAAAAATAATATTGTAAGAGCATTCAATTTACTAGACAACAGAAATTCACAGCACAGACACATAGCTGGGTTAGTTTCTATGCTGTCAATTAGAAGACGTCGGCCACGGAAGAGTGAAGATAATGCAAATATGAGATCCAATACATTTCGTTACAAAACAAGGGTTCAAAATGAGTTGAATGATGGATTCTATGAAATGTTAGTGCGTCAGCAGGCATTTATCAGTCTACATGGAATAACAAACAGGAGACTAATAGCAACAAAAAGTGGTCTTCAAAGGCAGGGCAGCTCAGTTGACGATATGAGACGTGAGTTGTGTATACCACAGAAGCTGGATTATTAAATTTGTGTAACTTTCAAATCGTAGGTAGGCATCACAAACGGCCACATAAGATGAGTCCAGATATGGTACATCTTGTTGAGCAATATATCAGATCATTTAAAGGGCGTGTATCTCATTATAGTTTGAAAAAGTCAAGAAAACTGTATCTCCCAGAAAATTTAAACATTAAAAAAATGTATACCTTCTTTTGTGCAATATACCCAGATCAAAAAATAAGTTATGAATCTTACAGACTAATTTTCACGACAAAATTCAACATTGGATTTGGGTATCCTAGATCAGGTTCTTGCAGTTACTGTGACCAAGTTAAAGTCAAAATATCTTCCTTGGAGACTCAACTAAAAAATATTGGCACTGAAAACCAAGTAAAAAAGTCAGATATAGAAAGGTAGGAGATTGCTCAATTTGCAACGTCCTCCTCAGACTCTAGAAGCACTTCGAGAGGAGTTGGTGGTTGCCTGGAATGAGATACCACAGGAGGACATTGACCACCTGATCAGAAGCATGCCTAGGCGCGTTGGAGAATGCGTAGCACATCAGGGTGCATCCACACATTATTAAAGGTCAAAGGGCTTTGAAGCAGTGCAATCATTTTGAAATTTTTTGTCACTTAGTATATTATCAAAATATTCATTGTTAATATTTTAACCTATAATACCCTGCTACATTTTTATTATTTGCGTTTGATAAGAAGGAAACTAAGATTTCAATAGTTGGGCCAACTGAAGTGGGAAGGGGCTCGTAGATATTTTATTTGTTTCACTATGTAATAACGGGATACTTTGAAACTTTAAAAGTGATTTATCTCAAAATTTGCCAAAAGTGACTTAGATCGTTTTTCCCGTGTGCTCTTCATATCTATCTATCCATCTATCTATCCAAAAGTTGTTGACGGCTCCGCCTTCACACAGGGTTATCTCTTACCGATGGGTGACCCTCCTTCTACCTCTAAAAAAAAATCCTGCGAACGCACATGGTCGAAACCATGTGCGTGGGTGACGATCCTCAGTCCACACCCAGGCAGAACTGCGAAGTATATGACAGATACGCAAGAGTCAGAAATATATCATTCTAAGTTTTAAGGATAAATGCAAGAGGAGACCTGCGATAAGTACAATATGTCCAATAGGTGGGTAGAATTAAAAAATGCGTTTCCCCAAAAAATTTTTAAAGAATGATCAAGATCCTCTGAAACCTTGAAAAACGAAGTTTGAGCGATTTTTATTATTTTACTTTTTTAATCCCAGCTCCGCCGCCACTGGATCAATTTTCATAAACTATAAAATTTTTCGTCCTTAGTATAGTAGTAAACCTTCTGTGCGACAGACGAGCAGACAAAAAGACCGGCGAAATCGAGTGACATGATTTTTCGTTTAACATCGCCCATTTTCGAAATTTTTCCTCGCCAGCGACGAGGAAAGTAAGAAGTGTTTGACGATCCAAGCGCTACATATGAGACATAAACAGAACCAGACACCATAACCCTTTTCAAAGTATATGTCTAGATTCCTTTTTGTGTTCTGCTACTGCCTCATAGATGGCGTTCGTATATTCCAAAGCCATGTTTGGATGCAGAATACGTTGATCAATGCTATTACGTATGAATCCTTGAAATTGAAGTCGGTAAAAATGCAAAATCCCATTCCAAACAACGATAAATCATGATTTGGTCGTAATTTTACTTCCACGTAACAGCAATGCATAGAATTGAAAGTGATAGCACTACCTGATACGGTGTAAGTCACTTTGAAGATCGAACACAACTCCATCAAGTACGCCGACGACAAACTACCAAGCACTACATCCCTCTCAACATCCTCTTCGATCTGGTATTTTGCATCTGTCCAGAAGCAGACTTCTTCCACCATTTTATTACAGTCCTTTGCGCATATCGGAAGAACGTTCACATGAAGTCTGGTACTGTCTTTGAGTCCACTGGTGACGTCGTCTGCGTAGACTATGGCTGATAAGCTCCCAGCTTCTGTAACAAACGAGATGAATGAAGAAGGAGCAATGGGGCGATGACGAATTTGAGGTCCAGTTTTTTACCTCAGTGCCAGACTAGGTGGAGTCCAAATCAGTACTTTTGAGATAAATGAGTTTGAATTATATTGTCTTGGATTAGTTCGTATGATATATTTTGTTCAAATTACATGGGATTGTAATTTTATACTTTATTTATTTTCCCCACTTGCTGCAAGTAGCAAATGAGAATTTGTAATATTGTCATGGAACTATAAGTAGTTCTAGGCAAAAGCGCACTTAAACTAGCCCGTAACCGAGTCAATTTTACTCCTTGCTAGTACGTGATGGGGAATTTCACGTTTTCTCCTTAGTCTACCTTTCCGACGGAGTCAGAAGGACTACAGGTCTGTATTTCATGAACCTGCTCGGCCTGGCTTAGGTTTTATGATGGATTTTGATAGAAAGCAGGTCCTTCAAAAAAAGTTTGATATGGCGATTCGGACTACGAGGAAACTTTGCTGAAATGGGCGACTGAGGTGGATGAGGAAAATGAAAACGGCAGTGATATTGATTCAGATGCCGAATTCATTTACAGTGACGGATATTGTGAAATACTATCTACTGAGGAAGATGATACATCGAACGGCGTTTCTACAGGAAACTATTTCTATGGAAAAAACCGTTCCAAATAGTTTGCGTGGACTATGCAAAATGAAAAAATTACTTGGGAAAACCTACTGCACGTTTACAGAATATTACTTTCACGTTAATTTCTAATCGTCATAAGTATTCTGTTTTATGTTTTTAACGAGTTTTGTATAAGAAGTACTCAGCAAGTTCATTTTTTATGTTTAAAAGTTACCAAAAATGTTATTGTAAATATTCACGAAAATTGGGTACAATAAATATATTTCTTTAAAACTCGGTTACTTTTTACTGACGATTTTTTTTTATTCAAAACGATATTGAAAAGACCCTATTTAAGTAATATAACATAGAGGTAACCTTTTTTTTATTTTTCAAATATGTTTTCCATGACTTTCATTATAGGAGTCATTTGGACTCCACGTCTGTGGTAATGTTCAATTTATTGGTCGTCTGTCGTTACGGGCTAGTCTAGCTCTGAGGTACAGAGTTACTATACCCTTCACAAAAGTATATTAAAGCTCGCAGCACTTTCGTTTGAATTTTAATGACCAAATCGATCCACGACAGTCAGTATTTTTTTCTGCGGCCATTCGGCATGCTAGTAATTAACAGACCAGCCATTTTAGCAACTGTGACATCATATGGTTCTATAATCGCACACGTCAGCATAGTCTTTCCCAAAAAATTCTGACAAGCACGTTAATTGGGTCTGCATACAGTATATTCAGATAAGAGATAGACCGGACATAAACAAGACCACGTGATCATCGAACGCTGTAACATTCGGCAGGGACGTATTAAGAGTCACGCAGTACATATTTTAGATAGTAGATGCTGCTTTGCGTAACTTTGTAGTAAATTAGCACAATTCGATGTGTATACGATTGGTGATGGATATAGGATCTTGTGGGGGTGGGGTAAGAAATATATAATGATGTAAATATACATAAGGGTTTCAAAATTTTCGCTTCGATTTCCAGCTTCGGATGCCGCCTGATGTTTGGTGAAATACAGTCGAATATAATCTCAAAATGGCGTTTAAATTAGCCTAAATTAAAAATAATCGTATATCTCTTAAAATTGCTTTTAGAATATTTATTAGTATATTTTTTGATTTCTAGGTAAATATGTAACCAAATTAAAACGTTCAAAACGTAAAAAAATGTGCATGGTTGAACATTGTCAGAAAGTAGATTCTTGAATAGGTTTTTCCAAAATGGGTTCAAAAATGTCAATAATTAATTAAAAAATACAGTAGCTTTATAATTACTTATAACTTACCGAATTTGATGAACGACATCTTTTATTGGAAAGATGAGCTTGATGAGCTTTCATCATCGCTACTGCCTGAAGCACCAACGTCAATAATGAATGGCTCGACTTGTTCCTCTAAAATATTGTCCAGTTCCCACATTCTCTTTTCAACTTTGTCTTTCACGTGCTTAATACAGTTTTCCCATTTTTGCGCTGTTATTAATTCTAGTGCTTCTTTGAAAAGTCCTTTGAGGTCACAAAATTTAAAAGTTGTATTGTGCTTAGCTATATAATTTTTAACCTCTGCCCATATGAGCTCAATGGGATTGAGCTCGCAATGGTATGGAGGTAAACGGAGCACAGTTTTATTTTGACTTGCTGCCATTTCGTCAATGGCGTATTTTTGATATTCCGGCTTGTGATCCTTGACAATTCTTAATAATTGTACTTTCAGCATTGCTTCTTCAAAGTTGATATTTTTCGAGCGGAGCCAATTTTGAACATCAACTTTCCTTGAAGCCGTTGTTGGGACCTTCTCCATTCTTCGAGAATGATAAGGCGCATTATCCAACACAATTTCTGCGTTTTCCTCTAAGTTCGGTAAAATTTTTGAAAACCACTGCTCAAACGATTCGCCATTCATTTCCTCGTAGTAATCTCCAGTTTTCTTAGACTCAAAGCACCACAGACCGTCAACAACAAATCCATCCTCACTCCCAATATGGCAGATAATGAGCCTTTTCCCTTTACCTGGAAATCGAAGTACTAACTGGTGTAGATTTATTTCAATAAGCGAACCTTTTTCAAATGTTTTCATCACATTCAGCGAAAAAACATTGAGACATGAGTATCAGATTGCTATAATTGGGATTATTTAGTCATATTGAAAGAAAGAATATTGAACGTCGTATGATTACTCAGCGCTTCACAATTTAATTTAAAGTTATAAACCTTTAAAAAATGAATGATCAGGAACCTGAAATACGCGCAAATATTAATATTAACAAATTATAACTTTATAAAGCTTAAAGTATGAATTAAAATGATTAGAAATATTAGGAACGGTACACAATATAAAACTTAGTAACTTTTTTTAAGTCTATAATATTCGACATGTTTTAAGATTATATTAAAAAATTATTGAAATATCGAAAACACATAAAAACATGGCTTAAAAAAGTTCTAATAAATGAAAATGACAATAAAACATCCACGCATTTTATCAAAAGTTATAAAAGCTTTGTTACTTGTAATATGTTTTATCTGCCCCCTGGAATTAATGTTTAGAACCTTGTTCCCAAGGTTTGAAAGACATCCGATTGTTGTCTATTACTCGTATTTACCTGCTGGATTTTTTTATCCGGTGGACAGTCCATCTAGAAAGGCCCTCCTGGATGAAGTTACAGAATCATAAACCCATACTTTACTTGTAGTGTGTCCTGCGTTTACCCACGTTTCATCAAGGTAATAAATCTTCCTGTTTTGATTTCTATATTTCCCAATTTTTGTTAAATAAGCAATAGCACAATTTCTTCTCTATCCAGTAGTAGACTATTACGACCCCGTTTTTTCCATTTGAAATTTAAATGCTTCAGTAACGCATGGAAAGTTGATCGTTTGAAATTTGGCAACGTTGTATCTCCATTTACCTCCTGCAGTACTTTATCTATAGTAGGTATTTCATTCCTAAAGAAGAATTCATGCACTTTCCTCCTAATCGCATGCTTATCAGCTTCATCCAATGATTTAACAATACTTTTGCGATGTTTACTGGTCATTGGCTCAGAAAAGGTGTGATTTTTTTGTATTGTCTTAACACATTAAACACTGATGCGCGACACACCCCAACTTTGTGAGAAACCTTCACAACAATTTCTTTGATGGTTGATGCCTCGTTCTCCTCGCGCTCGATCTTATATAGGTATATTCAAAATGACCTCTTTCATTTCTGCACTCAGGTGTCTTTTTTTAGAGCGTTTCCTAGGTGGACTACAGGAGTTTACAACTTCATCGGCAGTATCTGTACTACTGGGCATTTTGCACAAGCAGTTGATAACAATAACAATCAATAACAAGGTATAACAATAACAACGACAAACTCAACAACTTAATAAGATAACAAACGAAAACGTCCAAAGAAATATCAAATTGCAATGATGCACACGATATACGTAACACGTCTGAACCTGAATGTGACTCTGCCTTGATACGACTGCTCTGCCGCTCGGCATAGGCATTTAATTGCGAATTGACCAATGAGGGTTTTACGTCGAGACGGCGGCGTTAGCGTGAAAATCACCCGAACCTTTT
Organism: Acanthoscelides obtectus; assembly: GCA_963669975.1. Lineage (NCBI taxonomy): Eukaryota > Metazoa > Arthropoda > Insecta > Coleoptera > Chrysomelidae > Acanthoscelides > Acanthoscelides obtectus. Next base: position 114,047,258 of record CAVLJG010000003.1, read on the forward strand.
GTTTACATCCGGTCTATCTCTTATCTGAATATACTGTAGAAGAGCTAATTTGTCAAATATGTTGTTGATTATCTCTACTGTTCATGACAGATTCACCTTTATGTCAAAGTATGTCGATCAGTCTGCTCACCAGACAATGCTGAATAGAAAAAGGTGGAGAACGGTTACCCACTAACATTATTTTATATCAGTATTACCCTCGATATCAGTCAGTGTCAGTACGGTTAAGATCTTTCATGGGGTACGTCAATCAAAATTCACGTGCCGGAGCGTGTTTCCCAAAATATACCAGGATAACCACAAATGGGGGTGAAATATACCTCGTAGTCAACAATAAAGTTTTGATTTTTTTTTTGGTAAAATAAAAGCTTTTTTAAAGAAATAACGACACAGTAATAATTATAAAAGTTCCTTTAATCTAAAACAGAGCCAGGAAATACTAAAGTTAAATAATAGTATTTACGATAGGAAAAAGTAAAATATGTATTTTTGCAATAATATTAAAAACACTTTCTTTGATATTAAACTAAAACAGTCAAATCCTAAGCTAAAATATAGAAACAGTCAAATTCTAAGCTAAAATATGGTGTCATTTATATAATAAAAGAAAAGTAAAATATTGATTTTGCAATACAAAACGACTAATGGGCTTCATTAAAACAAACTAAGCAACAGGCCGGCTTCCCCGCGCACTCCTCGCAGTGAGTGTAGACTTTTTTTACCGTTTTGTCAGCTTCGCGACTATTCATTGTTCTTCTTAGTAATTTGTAGCATCCTACACATTTTCTCCTCTTTTTGTTTTCGGTTTCCCCTACAGTACGGGTATGGTATCTTTTAGGAGTTCCTGGCCGTTCCGGTTGCAATTCTTCTCTGCCACACTGATAGAAATATTTCGCTAGTTTTTCTCTAAATTGGAGAATTGTGAGCCTGCTAGTTGGATGTTGATAATTAAACATAACCCAAACATTGACGATTGCTGAATTAAAAATTAACTCTTTCGGAAGGGCTCTGGTAAAATGCCTTCTGGTCACTGTAATCGACACCTTTTTTGAGTTATTGTAATCGATTACACACTGTGGTTTTTTTACAGTCTGTCCTTTTCTTATTTTTCCTGTATTAACTAATGATGTATCGTGATTTTCACAGGCTGAGTGCATCAGAACCGGTCTTTTATCTACCCACTTCATAATTTTTATGCCTTCTGACCCTTTTCCAGCTATGCTATTTGGTCTCTTTTAAGCTTTTGAGAAATAATATTTTTAGGAACAGTTTTGCGATTCTTTCTCAAGGTACCACAAATTCTTGTTTTTTTGGTCTTCAAATATTTTGTCAATTCATAAGAAGTATAAAAATTATCGGAATATAAAATGCGGCCGTATTCATAGTAGTCACTAAGTAATGAATCCACTATAAACTCACGTGGCTGCCGGTACCATCCGTGTCTTCTTTACCAGAATAAATTTTGAGATTAATCGCTTAACCATCAATATTTCAAAGTTTGTAAAGTTTATCACCATATTTGTGGGATTTGTTTTATATAATATTGTTTCATGGTATCATAGACTCATCTATAACTACTTTTTTTGGAACAGTCACCTTCTTTGAATGTCTTTGTCAAGCTGTCAATCAAATGTCGAATTTTGAACAGTCTGTCTTCGCCAGTACCATCTATGTTATTCACGAAATGCCAGCATCTTAAAATAATTGTCATACAAGATGATATAAATTTATTATGATATAAGGAATCTTTGGACCAATACAAATTCATTATTGGAGCGTTCACAATTCCCATGGCTATTACTATGGCAAAAAAGTTTTGCAATTCATTATGATCTACTGGTTTCCATAAATTTAGTCTTGATTTAGGTTTGTTTTCTTGTGACATCAAATTTTCAGCATATCTATTAGTCTCTTGTACCATTTTATATATCTATTAAGTAGTAGTAAACAAGCAGACGATATCGTCCTACCTTGTCAAGAAATTAGTTGGTACACAGTCCATGAAATAACCTTTTGGCGAAGAGTTTCCATTTATAAGAATAAAATACGGGTCTGGATACATTGGTGAAGCGGATTTTACAATTTTCAGTCGTTTTCGGCCATATTTATATAACTTCGGAGTGACGTAAAATTAACAAGTTGACTGTTCTTCCTGATTCATAATACATAAGAAATTACTATACAGACAATCATGACCCGCAAAAAGAAGAAGGAAGAAGAAGAACAACAAGAAAAGCCTGAGAATGAAAAAAACTGCATCACAGATGAAGAAAATCGACCTGATTCGACTAATGTAAAAAATATATTAGAAGAGAATCGATCCCTGAAGAAAGCACTAGCAGAAAAGGAGGAAATAATTCGTCAGCTCAATAACGAAAATTTAAAACTAAAAGAGCAGCAACTGTCAATAACCGCAAGTATTACTGAGAAGGATGCCATATCATCAGCATTAAATAGAATTAACATGAGACTCGACGAAGTTGAGAAAAACCAATTAGTAAAAGAAAATTCATACGCACAAATCTTAAAACAAACGATACCTATTACTAAAAGGCAATTGCTTAAACGCATCACAGTTATTCCAAAAGAAAAACAATCTTGCGATAATACGAGAAAATAATTGAGTAAGAGAATAAATCTTTCATCTCTGAACATTCAAATAGAAAGTGTGAGAAACTCAAAAAATGGCGGAATTGATATAAAAATTGATGAATCAAATCATAATAAACTGAAAGATGAACTTCAAAATAAATTGAGTGAAAAATACCAAGTTACTGAGCCGAAAATGTTAAATCCAAAAATTAAAATAATAAATTATAAAAGTAGTGAGAAACCGAATGAAAAGCAAATTGAAGAAGATCTTATACATCAGAATTATATGATTCAGAATGGAGACATACAAGTAAAGTTTATAAAATATTTTCCATCAAGAAACAATTACACTATCTACGCGGAAACTTCTGGAAAACCATTCAAAAAAATCTTCGAAGACAATAATAGAAGAATACTTCTGGGGTGGCAATGTTTGACAGTATATCAAAATAACGACATTTCTCAGTGTAGAAAATGCAACCGCTTTAATCATACAGACAAGTATTGCAGGAATGAGAAGATATGTGCCAACTGTGGCAACGGTCACGAAGGAGAAAATTGTAAGCATGTATCAATAGAATGCTGCAACTGTAGATATGGAAATGAAAGATATAAAAAAAAATATAATATTAACCACTCACCTACCGACAAAAACTGTACATCGTATAAATCTTATCAGGAACAACAAAACTTAAGGATACTTTTCTAAAATTCAAGTTCATCTTTTGATACTCCTATCTCTAAAGAGGACCTAAAAAGGTCAGTAAATAAATACATTAATGATGTCCAAATTCCAAGTATTGCAACAAATATAGCACAAAACGTCGATGAACTTAATTTATGTACACAAAATTCTGATGCAAAATTTCGAATTTTTAATATGAACATAAGGAGTATAAAACACAACATTGATTACTTAAAAATACTACTCGACCAAATATGGTACAATTTTGATCTAATAGTTTTAACTGAAACGTGGCAAGTGGTTGATATTGCTTGCTTCAATCAGCAGGGATATGACACGCTGTATAACTTTGGCACTTATAACCAAAACGATGGGGTGATAGTTTTTGTAAGAAATGAACTGCAATATAATCATGATACATTCACTTTCACCGATGGAATCAAAATTTTAAACATAATGATCCAAATTAACCATAACAAAATTGAGGTATCTGCAATTTATCGTCCACCATGTTCAGAACCCCACGAGTTTTTAAAGAATATCGAATTTTTTTTTCAAAATCAAAATTAAGTTCATTTAAAGCAACATATTTTCTTGGGAGACGTCAATATAAATATTTTGGACGATGATCCCATCACAAATGAATACTTGAATATCTTATCAAGTAACGGACTTCTGTCCTATATAAACCTACCTACAAGGTCCATCAGTGGCACATGTATAGATCATTGCTTTGTGAAAGACCTATCCAACAAAATTACTTGTATACCAATAATCCTAGAAAGCGATGTTACTGACCACTTGTCCACTATTTTACTGATATCTTCAAATTAAAAACATTCTAACATCCCTACCGTTAATAACAACCAGGAAAATTACAAATTTTTTGTCGACAATTCAAAACTAATATCAAATGTCAAACAAGAATCCTGGGAACAATTATACTCTATAAATAATATAGACAAAGCAACGGGACTGTTCATAGAGAAAATAAAAAAAACTAATAGATATTAGTACCAATAAAGTAATAATTAGTCACAAAGAGAAAAGCAGAAATGCCTGGATTACCAAAGGATTAATAACATCGGCAATAGAAAAAGAAAGACTATAATAATGTAATGAAACTAACGCCAACTACAGAGAATACCGACTGCTACAACCAATACAAAAATAAATTTATAGACCTTGCAAGGCAAACCAAACGAAAACATTATCTAAATAAATTGAATAATAACTTAAATGATCCTAAGCGGCTTCGGACAACTATTGAGGAGATTACTGGGAAAACAAAATTTAAAGAGTATGTCGCTGAGTTAAATACAACATCGGGAATAGTATTAAAAAATACTCAACAGATATGCGATGAATTTGTACAATTCTTTACTGACATAGGCGAAAATTTAGCAAGTAATATACAAGCAAATGTACAAAATACTCAGCCTCCAAAAAGAACTTTGAACTAATTTATTGTGGATAAAGTCGAGCAATGTGAAGTATACACCACTGTTATGTCCTTAAAAAATCGGAAAACTCCTGGGTTCGATGGTATTAAAAGCGAGCATTTGAAAATTATAGCCGAGGATATAACAGAACCACTCACTTACCTAATCAACAAATGCTTTTAATCTGGCATATATCCCTCAATTTAAAAAAAAGGTAGTATAATACCGATACATAAATCAGGAACAAAAACAGATGTTAACAACTATAGACCAATATCAATAATATACAGTGTAGCAAAGGTTTTTGAAAAAGTTTTATCTACTAGAATGATCCGATACCTCACAAAATTCAAAATTTTAAGTGAAAATCAATATGGATTTACAGAAGGGAAGGCTACATCGGACGCAATAACTAAAATTGTAAATCAAATACATCAAAATATTGATAACAGAATCCCTTTATCTGCATTTTTGTTGATTTAAAAAAAGCTTTCGACACAGTTAATCACAAATTATTATTAGAAGCATTGGAGAGAATTGGTTTCAGAGGAAACGCGTACTCACTGATCGAAAATTATTTGTCAAATCGCCCACAATCTGTGCAGATATCAGGATCATTTAGTAAAGAAATGTATATTAAGTGTGGTGTCCCACAAGGAACTGTCTTAGGTCCGCTGTTATTTAATTTATTTTTAAATGATATTTTCCAAATTAATTGTGTTGGCAAAATAACTAGTTTTGCAGATGATACTGCAATATTATATGAAGGCACTGACTGGTCTGATCTGAAAAATGTAATTGAAAATGATTTTATCAAAATTATTCGGTGGTTTAACAGTAGAAAATTAAGCATTAACTACTCTAAAACACATTTTTTACCATTTGGATCTTATGCTAGACATCTGCCAAATTACACAAATTTCTCCTTCAACATTAATGATCAAAAAATGCAAATTAATAGAGTGCCCAACATAAAATACCTTGGAGTAGTCTTGGATCCTCCCTTACGATGGGACATCCATGTCAATTATATTTTAAAGAAAGTTAGATTTGTATCCTAAAAAATTAAATACCTTGGGAATATATGGACAGAAAAATATCTTCGAACATTATACCATGCACTGATTGAGCCTCATCTCACATATGGTATATTAGCATGGGGAGCTGCATGTTCCTCACATATCTATAATTTAGAGGTTTTTCAAAAAAGTATTCTAAAAATGATATTTAAAAAACCGAAACTTTATCCCACTGAAAAATTATACGCAGATGTTCGAATGTATGATATAAGACAGCTTTATTTCTTACACAGTATCACTCACTACCATAAATTTGTAAACACCGACCAAAAAATTAAACATAATCATTATACCAGATACAAAATTCGTGGCACAGTAGTTCCTCAACCGCATAAATCTATAATGCAGCGATCATATCTCTATTTAGCGCCTAAATTTTATGAAATTATAACTAAAGACTTAAAAGATTTACGTTTCGGAAAATGTTTCAAAAGAAATTTAAAAAAGTGGCTACATTCTATATCTAGGACTGAAATTCATAAACGCATAAATACGAACATCAACTAAATACATAATCTACTGTAGCTAATTTTTGTCCTTTTTTGTCATTTGCATTCTACAGTTTCAACTTAAATTATTGGTCTATGTACAGGCGATGCCTTCTATTGGGCTTGTTTTGATCTTATATTTATTTACTCATATTGTTTGTTATCTTTGTACATTGAGTGAATAAATATTATTATTATTATTATTTTCTCGATCAACTCGTCATTAACAAACAACTTCAAAAAATCGATAGGGGAGGAAAGGTCAGGTGGTACATTAAAATTGATTTCATTATCACACAAAGTAGGAAACAATTCGCTACAGGGCACTGTTATATCGACCCAAGTTATATCAGATGGGCCAGGAGCATTTTGTGAGGCATTATGTTGGCTTAACGGGAGCACATTTTGGGAGATTTCGAACTCATTTTCATCACCTGGATGAACTATCACCGGATGAACTGGGTATGTAATCTTTGTCCATCAGCGAGTCATCTGAATCTTCATAAGACGAACACTCGGACTCCGACTCCGACTCACATTGCCTTGACATAGCTCATGCAAGATCAACAAGTTTTTCTCCACGAGACATTTTTGCGATTAGTACCACCCACGACGGCGTATGCTTGCCAACTTAATAAATTTACTGTAAGGTATTGTGCTCTAATTCGAGAAAAATCCTGCATAGACTTGTTGAAAATAATGATTAGATGCGGGTCGGGGTAAAATTGACCCATAAACGTGTGACCCCGTACCGCAAGCAAGTAAAAATTAATAGGTTGTATGCGGTTCGGGGCCTATTTCTGTCGTACTGTTTTTTTTGTCGAAGAAAAATAGTACTTAAATTGCAATTCTATAGCTATAAAAACCTTTTTTAATGTTAAAAAATAAAAATTTGACAAGCTTCGCAATATGGAATATCTTAGGCGAAATGCCCGCCGCACCAGGCGATACAAGTCATATTAGCTCCGTAACGCAGTGAACGTATTAACATCGAGAAACGACATTTTGGAATTCTTCTACAATGCTTAAACTTTCTCTTTAAGCTGCTACGAGTTTTATTTGTCTCAAGTCTAAGCACAAAGTTCTCTGGACAAATACAACCAGTATGCAATTAAGGCAAAGTGTGAAAAGAAGTAGTAAAATATATTTCGCTACTATCTCCTTTTCTGGCAATCCATTAAGTGCTGCAGTCTTTGCTAATTAATTCGCTATTTAAAAACTGTCAGCTCAAGCAAAAACTGCAAGCTCACCAGCATTTCTCAAGCATTGTTAGGAATTAAGGCGACCGCAATTAATTTCCCTTTAGAGATTCCCTAATCCATTTCTCCACTGTCGTATTGTAGCCCGTATAATCTTGTATCTTTGTTACAAAGTTTTCCTAGATATAAGTCAGGGGAATTGAACCGTTAGTCATTTTTATCGACATGACATTAATAAAATTCTCCGCGGGCATCAACCCTTATGGGATCCAGAGCTCGTTTAAATTCGATGCTGAAGTTCGGTGTATCTGTTCGACACAATGTAGGGAGACTGCTAATGCTAATGTAGCCAATGGGAGTTAACTGAGAATAAACTTCTTTATACAACAACTTTTATCGTATTTCTCGCAGCATCTAACCAAAAACGATAGAAACTGACAGTTTTTTCTCTCTACATCCACAAAGTAGCAAAAACGATCACAAATCATAACATTTAAACGTCTTTTCTGAAGTTTTCATAATTCAGAAATTTTATAGCTTGTGTAAATATAACCTCTAGGTATCAGGTTATCCTAACAAAATAGCGGAATGATTGTGAGTGAAAGGTTAAGGGTACAAGTGACTAAGTGTAACTCATACAGTTGTTTTACTCTCAGCCATTCCATGCTTCTAAACTAAGTGCTGATATGATCATACTTTCTTAAGTTATTGGTCAACCAATTTTGAATATTTTGGAGACGCATGAGAGAAGTGGATTCTAATACGATACCTACGTTTTTGACTGATGCACCCACGTCGATAATGATACCCTTTAAATTTATGTTAGAGTTTCTTTTCGCATCACTTCTAATTGGTCTCGTTAAAAAAACATTTGATTTTGACGAGTGCAACTGAATATTATGATTCTTTTCATAAGTACTGATATATATATATATATATATATAATCATCAAGTGGCTTCACGATGTAATGCTTTAATTTTTTAAATAATTTTTAATCTGTTTTTAACTTGTTCTTGTCATATTTTATATAAGTTTGACTACTGTACAATCTATCCAGCTCTCACCATGTTACTGGACGTTTCCCTCATCCTATACGTAAACAACAATTAGCAACATCCTCACATACTACTCTCCTGATGATGATGGCAAAGTCCATTGAAAGCTAGAGAGAATTAAAAAAAGTATAAAGAGTCCTCTTTGCTTAAATTTTGTCGAAGTACCCAACAAAAGGCGGAAGCTTTAATTTGTCACCTAACTGGTTTAGACGACAATGACCACGTCTCAAGTTATATATATATATATATATATATACCACGTCTCAAGTTATATATATATATATATATATATATATATACCTTGAGACGTGGTCATTGTCGTCTAGACCAGTTAGGTGAAAAATTAAAGCTTCCGCCTTTTGTTGGGTATATATATATATATATATATATATATATATAACTTGAGACGTGGTCATTGTCGTCTAAACCAGTTAGGTGAAAAATTAAAGCTTCCGCCTTTTGTTGGGTACTTCGACAAAATTTAAGCAAAGAGGACTCTTTATACCTTTTTTAATTCTCTCTAGCAATTCGAAAGTTCAAAGGACTGCACAACCTGATCAGTTTAGGGGTCAGTTCTTTGATATAGGGCAGGACAGCAAAACCAGCTGGAGTCTGGGTTGGTGCTTGTACTGTTTGGATTGATGCTATTATTGGAAGTTACATCAGTTCCGTTATTATTAGGGGTTGTGTGACTATTACCTGCAACACCAGAGTTCGGCAAAATATTAGATGGTGAACTAAATAAGAGCTTGTTAATTAGACACTTCGGATAACCATTATTGATGAACAGTTTTGATAGTTTATGTAAATTTGAGGTGTGGAAAGTATTATCTGAGATGCTGATTACCCTTGTTTTCATCTGTTTTACCAAATTGATTTTAATCCCTAGCTTATGGTATGACCTAAAATTGAGAAACCGACCTGAGGCCATAGGTTTCTGGTACCAGTCTACCAATAAATTGTTGTTGTTGGTGCGGATGAGTCTTGTGTCTAGAAAGGGGACAGACAGGTTCTCATCTTCTTTATATATATATATGTGAAAAATTAAAGCTTCCGCCTTTTGTTGGGTACATGACAAAATTTAAGCAAAGAGGACTCTTTATACTTTGTTTAATTCTCTCTAGCTTTCAATGGACTTTGCCATCATCATCAGGAGCTGCAATAACAATGATAACAGTAGCAACAAAAGTGTAAAATGAATTTAAATTGACTCAACTTACAGTAGTATGTGAGGATGTTGCTAATTGTGTTTTACGTATAGGATGAGGGAAACTAACTGGTCTAGACGACAATGACCACGTCTCAAGTTATATATATATGTCTGCAAAGTTGGGGTTTTCCTTTACACGACGTGTAGATCTTGAAAACATAAGCAATTTTTCTTAGTACCATATACACCAATGTCTTAATTGAACCGAGATAACGGGGCTCTGCAACATCAAAAATATCTGAATACCGTCCTGTAGCCGCGACATCACCGACTGGTACTAGGTCACTGGCTCAACCCGACGACAGAACTTAGTCGGGGTCAGTGTGTCAGGTCAGTATGCAACCTTCAACCGACGGTTACGGTCACGCGTGTAGAGGTAATCGCGTAGACGAGAATCCCTCAACAAGCACTAGAGTCGTGGCTAGAGAAGTGCAAGTATCAAAAACTAAATTGTGGCAAACGCTGCGTGAAGAGGGGCTGTATCCGTTTCACGTCCAACGTGTATAAGACCTTCAACCTGACGATTTTCCAGCAAGAGTGCGGTTTTGTGGGTGGTTGATGCATCAACATGACAATAATTAGGACTTTTGAAGTGCATATTGGTGACAGACGAATCTACGTTCACGCGTAATGGGGTGAATAACATTCGCAACACTCATGTTTGGTCAGTGGAGAATCCGCACGCTGTCCGTCGGGCACATTTTCAACAAACAGTTTCGGTGAATGTTTGGGCTGGCATGGTGAACGGTATGCTCATTGGACCATTTGTTCTCCCAAATCAATAGGACGGGATGCACTACCTAGACTTTTTACGCAACATTTTGCCTTCCTTGTTAGAAGATGTGCCATTAAGTATAAGACAATCAATGTGGTTTCTGCGTCTGCCCGGTAGCGCATCAGCTGATTTCATTTTCTGTTGGAGCGGTATGCTTTCGGGCAGAGACGTACTTAGCCCTTCTCGTCAACTGGAGAGTGAGTACTTTTTCCTTTATTTTTTTTTACTTGGTCGCCCTCGTTTCACTACACATTACCTTTGTTGTTTCAAGGGTAGTTGTTTCTGAAAAGGAAAACCCCAACTTTGCGGACACCCTGTATATATTGTGTGACAAAAAAAGGTAAACACCTACGTATGTTTCTTAGAACTCAAGAATTTTTTACATTTCACTAGTAAGCGACACTGAACATCTATGCCAAAAATTGTTAAAATCGGATAAAGGTGTGGGTGTGTAGGTGTTTTCCGTTTTTCTGTCACTCATTATATTCTAGATCATCATTGACCTCAGATACATCAGTTTAGATATTAGAACTTTGAAAATGATTATAAATTTGTGAATCATCGGCGAAAAATTGAACACTGCAATTTCTAACAGCTGCATGTAGATCCGATATATATATAAAATGAATAATAGTGGCCCAAGTACAGGCCCTTGTGGTACTCAAGAGGAAGTGAGACATTTTGGAGACAAAATTATATCAATGCTTGGCCTCTGAGATCAATGCAGTAAAAAGAAATTAATCAACGATCGCAACGAAAAACAATCATGTGCAATAAATCGCAAGGATACACGTAAATTTGTTTTGCACAAGTAGACAATATTATTTTAAGTACATTATAAAAGGGTTGTTCAGAAAGGAAAACGCGCCACTACTTTATTCTTGAAACAGAGCCATTGTCTTTAAACGTATTAGGAGCTTAGTGCTCGATATGTATTGAGGATTTTCCCAAAACTTTTCCCCGATAATTTCCTGTTTGTTTCTCTTGATTCCCGAGAATCGTATAAAATTGTGCATGCAAGCGTAACACGTGCATTTTCATTACAGCCGTTTGTTATTTTATGGCTTTTGTCCCATTCAGCTTTGATTAAAATATATTTTCCAACATTCGAACAATGAATATTGCACTTTATACTATTTAGTGGAGTAGCTGAATAAAGATTAGCTGGTTCCAGCGGTGAAATATTTAGAATTCTAGCTACATCAATGCACATAAGTTTAGGGGTTAGTGAAGGCATGTTTGGAGATGCTAAAACTCCTGAAGTTTATCCGCTATTCTGATTCTGCAGGGAGCTATTTCAGAATCATTTTAATTCTGCGCACTATGCTCCCGTGATTTCGCAACCACTTTTTCATTGTCTAGATGGAAACAGTATGGTTCCAGGATTGTTCCTGAAAGATGAAAATTCTTCAGCATAGGTTATAAATAGTCATATAGGGATATACCGGGTGATTTATTATTGAAGAAATTTCCAAATTTTTAAATGGGACACGCTATATATTTTTACTTATTTCGATCGAAAGTGACATTCGGAACTCAACAACGCTTGACTTGTCAATATTTGACAAATAAAGTCAATTTTACTTCAATTTTCATTATTCGATCTAGTATTCCGTGGATCCTGTAAGTCTCTTCGTTTTTCATCAAGTAACACGGGAAAAATACGATTTTAAGGTGAAGCACCTTATAGTCGTATTAAGTATTTTCTAAAAGTTACAAACACATTTTTTTTCAGTTTACTTGATTTTTTCAAATAGAATGGTGGTGGCTCGTCGGATTTTTCGAAAATATCATTTTTTACGAATAATTTTGAACACGTAGAACCTTAGTAGCACATTTTTCGTTTTTATTTTTTGTTATAATAATCATTATTATTATTATTATTATTATTATTATTATTATGATAATTGAGATGAGTAGAGTACACAGTACTATAAGCTCGTGCAGTAAATATACTGTACGGACACGTAACACAAATACATCAAATAGAAAAAAATAAAAAAAGACAGTTCATAGCTATAAAGTTTGTACACTCCTCCAGCTATCATACTGCACTTTGAAGCTATTAACTGAAGTAGCACCAACCACACTTTCAGGTAAACTATTCCAGGTGTTGAATATGCGGTTGGGAAGAAACCACTGTCGGACTGTTGTTTTAAATGGCTCCTTATGCAGTTTGAAGCTGTGTCCGCGTAGATTGCTGCGCGACAGACGGTATAGATGCATGAGGTTGGTGCCCATCAAACCATGAAGTATCCTGAACGTAACTATAAGATCGCCACGAAGTCTTCGCTCAGAGAATGAGGTCAGGTTGAATAATTCAAGGCGATCTTCATAGCTTGGTCTTCGTGCTCCAAAAGCGATACGAGTAGCCCGACGCTGTACTGATTCGACGAGATGTCTATCGCGCAGAAGCACAGTGTCCCATACCGGGCCAGCGAATTCAAGAATTGGCCTCACGAATGCCTTGTAAATGTAGGCGCAAGTGTTGACATCGGATCCTTTGAAAGACCTCTCCAGCATGTATAGAAGTTTCTTGGCTTTTGATGTAACGTGGTGAATATGGTCTGACCAGGAAAGACGATCGTTGACTACAACGCCCAGATCAGTGTGGCTGGAAACTGCTTCGATGTTGTGGTCAGAGATCTTGTATGTAAATCGCGGATTTGTCTTCCCGAGGTGAAAGACACAACACTTAGTTAGATTTAAGGGTAAAAGCCAACTGACTGACCATTGACAAACAATATCAAGATCTCGTTGAAGCATAGCAGAATTTACGACAGTATTGTAGATCTTGGTGTCGTCGGCATAAGCTGAACATGTGGAGGAAATCAATGCGAGCAGGTCACTTGTATACAGAAGAAACAGCACTGGCCCCAAGACAGAGCCATGAGGAACTTCACTTGCTACATGATGAAGGTGAGACTGGCTATCACTGACGCGCACAGAGAAAGTCCTCCCGGTGAGAAAAGCCTTAATCCACAGTAACAACTCGCCTCTTATTCCCATACATTCCAACTTAAACAGAAGCCTTCTATGTGGTACGCGATCGATAGCCCTAGAAAAATCTAAGTAGATTATATCAACAGGAGTCTTTGTGTCCAGATACTGAGTCCAATCGTTGAGAGAGTGGAGAAGGTTGGTCATTATTGATCGACCAGGGAGAAATCCATGCTGATTCTTAGTATATGAATTTAATTCATTTGTATAGTCTACTCCAACAGTCTACCTATATTTCTTTTTCTTCTCTGACGATAAAGTTATTCGCATTTTCTGTTGCAAATTTTCTGTTTTGAAAGCAATACTTTCAAATTTTGGCACGGATAACTAGCATACTGGGACTTAGAGCATATGTATACCGAATGCAGATACGTATTATTTGTTGTTATGTATGATAGTTTCTTACAGTTATTCAGAAAAATAGTGAAAATAAAATAAGGGTGTAAGGTGTCAAATTATTCGTAAGAAAATGGTCTCTTGGAAAAAGTCAACGAGCCAGCCACTTTCTATTCTACAAAATAAAGCAAACTGAAAAAAGATTAGTGTTTGTGACTTTTAGAAAATCTGTAAAATGACTGTAAGGTCGTTCGTCTAAAAATCGTATTTTTCCCTTGTCACTTGATCAAAAATGAAGCGATCTACAGGATCCATGGCATTATAGATCAAAACATAAGGATTACTTTATTTATCCAATTTCGACAAGTGATGCGTTATTGAGTTCAGAATGAATCGAAATATGTAGAAATATATATACGTATAATGCCCAATTTAAAAATCTAAAGTTGGAGTCGTATCCGGTCAAACCGGAAGTAAGTTAAAGCAAGTGAGTTCGTATAAAATTGTGAACTCATCTATAATACGCAGCCCGCAAATTTCGTTTTCCTATCGTCAATAATAAAAAGGTTATAGGGATGAGCCGCCTTGGAGAATCACGCGAGCGAGAAATAAGCTCCAAGCCTCGTCTACACCAGCTTCATCTCAGTAAGTGCGGAACGGAACTTCTGAGACAGTGCACGTACCGCGAACTGCAACTGCGACAATAGTTAATCTCACCTTGTGCGTGGGCTATCCAAGTTTCCTAATTAGATACCTAGTAAACATATATTACCACCAGAGTCGTAGAACGACCCAGCGACACGCTGCCTATTTGTCACATAAAACTGAGTTGTGAGGTGATCAAGAAAAGTGTGTTTCCCCAAAAACCAATAATCGTTCAATTCGAATTGCTTTGTCAGGATTTACTATGCGATTTATGGTGACTGTTGTTTTTCGAAGCCTGCAGGTTGTGGGTAATACTACTTGATTTCTTCCAACTATTAAATGATTGTTGGCGTTACGTCATACGAAGGATGTCTTTCAAGTTTTGCATATAGAAACATGGTAGGCCGCGCGCATCGAAGGTCACTACTGAATCATAACCTCACTTTTTAGTAAACTTAAATTCAAAGTTTCACAACAATAGGTGCAGTGTTCTCACTACAGTGAATTTTTAAGTGTCACCCAGTCATGAGAAAAATGGAACTCAACCGAGAACATTTTCGCGCCATAATTTATTACAACTTACAGAGACAATTATCGCAACAAGAATGCCTTGCTGAGTTACTGTCTGTTTTCGGAAGCGAAACGCCACATCAGACAATTTCCCGTTGGTATGGAGAATTCAAACATGGACGGGTGAATCTTAGCAACAATTCCAGTGTGGGTGCACCAAAAACGGCAGTCACCCAGGAAAACGTCGATGCTGTGCGCAAACCCTTCATTGAAGATAGACATGTGACATATCGCGACGTCCATATTGCGCAAAAATAAATAACTGAGTTTGACAGCAGCCGCTGACATGACACTGCAAAAAAATTACACTATGTAATAGCAATGCAACCTAATCAGCAACCATAACGATAACACACACCACAAGGTAGCCTTAGCATCACCGGTATCTCATTCTCTGGTTTGACATTCTATTCAAAAAAAGTTTATTGCATTTAGACTTTAAAATAACCGTAATTCATATAGGGAGCTATTGTTCTGCACAAAAAACAACAATTTTGTTATGACCTGATATATAGTAAATAAAATAGAAGATGCCATTGAAAATAAGCTTTTATATGGCTGTTCAAAAAATTTATTGAGAATATAAAAATATTTTTTTATTGGAAGGTTCCATTACTGTTTAAGCATTTCCGATTAGAAACATTGTTTTTAAATTTGTATTCCGTATTCGGAAAGACTAAAGCTTTGTTTTCAAAACATTTTTTTTTAATTATTTTTCACTTGTTAGTGCTTATAGTGTCAAATAGCATGTTGGGTAATTTCTATGTATTATTATTTATATAATTTATCAATAAGACTCCATAGAGCTTCATACTTTATTTGCATTATAAAATTTCGGCAGATATAAATTATATAATGATATATCTTCTCTCATTTAGCCCGTTCATTTGATATCTATATTATAGGGGTGACTACGTAAATTATAAATTACTACTTTGCGGTGGTCGGCATACTGGATTCAAAATGATGTCGCGTTTCTAATCATGTTTCTCTCGTCAAGCCATTTCATTTGATACCCATGCCTTAGGGGTGACTGTAAATTGCCATTTTGCGGTGGCTGCCATTTTTGATTTGCATTGACGTCAGTTCTCTCATTATTCAAATTCAAAATATTTATTTCGTCATAAATAAACATCATAGACAAAGTATATTCTACACATAGAGCAACGAGGAAGAAGGACAGTCTCTCGATTATAAAACCGATACATTGGACCCCTTAGTACAAAGAGTCCATGCGAGAAAGCCCTGGACACCGTAAAAGTCCTTAAACAAAATTAAAAAAAAACAATAAAGAGGCAAATGAAAAGGCGGTGAACCAGAAAGAAGGCGAAAACGAAGAAACGAAGAAAGAACCCCCGGGAGACGGCAACGGACGCGAAGAACAAATCTATACAACTTGTCAGCGAGTAGGAATCTAAAAACGATATTTTTGCTCACACAAACACAGCTAAAGTAGCTGGTGATTCTGTAACAACGTTTATGTCAGTTTTGAGGAAGTCTTTGACGATGAGCTTTTAACTGAAGTTCGTACATTATTATATACTAAGTGACATATAAATCCGAACACCCGGTTTAAATGGTTTTATTTTAATAAAAGTTGGTGAATGTATTTATCTTACTGTAAATAACAAGTGAAAAAATTGTCAGCCTTATCAGTTGGACATTCCGGTTTTTATACTGCTCTTTTGTAATTCACTAACGCTCTAAAAATGAATATTTCAGCCGCAGTAAAGAATCAACGTTGGCGGATTTTGGTTCTTGACATCCTTTACGATCGGTTACGATGCCTAGAGTACGGAGACCTGTACGATTTCGTCAACTTAGTGAGTTTGGTAGGTGCCGTATAGTGGGACTTCGGGAAGCTGGACTTTCTTTTGGGGCAATTGCAGTTAGAGTGCAAAGAAGTGTAGACACTGTGGTTAGGTGTTGTCAAGCATGGCATCGAGAAGGCCGTACGCAAAGAGCAAGGGGCACTGGATGCCGCCGTAGAACAACAGACCGTGAAGATCGCCGCCTAAGATTATTGGCCTAAAGGGACCGTTTCTCCACTACCAGGTCCATTGCAAATGAATGGTTTGCAGAACACGGAAGACCTATGTATTGGGAGGCGAAGTGTTTACCGACGAATGAGAAGTTTTGGCTTGTTTTCATACCGCCCACACTGGGTCCTCCCTTTAACTCGAGAACACCGACGTAATCGCCTTGAGAGCTGCAGACAACGGTCACTCTGGGATGAGGAATGGAACAGTATTTTCTTTAGTGACGAGTCTCGATTTTGTTTAGGCATGCACGATGGTCGTGCCAGGGTCAGAAGGCGACGTGGTGAAAGGAGGAATCCACAGTTTTTTGTTGAAAGACATTTTCATCACACTGTTGGAGTTATGGTTTGGGGTGCTATAGCTTATGGTTCCAGGTCACCTTTAATCTTCATCAGAGGTAACACGAGCGCGCAGCATTATATCCACGAAGTTCTAGAACCCCATCTTTTACCCTATCTTGACACCCTGGCAGATCCAACTTTCCAACAGGATAATGCCCGACCACATGTTGCAAGAGTCACAATAGACTTCTTTCAACATAACGATGTCACATTGTTACCATGGCCACCAAGATCTCCCGACTTATCCCCAATTGAGCACGTGTGGGATATGATGGGTAGGAGATTGCTCAATTTGCAAGGTCCTCCTCAGACTCTAGAATCACTTCGAGAGGAGTTGGTGGTTGCCTGGAATGAGATACCACAGGAGGACATTGACCACCTGATCAGAAGCATGCCTAGGCGCGTTGGAGAATGCGTAGCACATCAGGGTGCATCCACACATTATTAAAGGTAAAAGGGCTTTAAAGCAGTGCAATCATTTTGAAATTTTTATCATTTACTTATTATGCTTCATTAAGTACTTATACAAAATTTTATTAAAATAAAACCATTTAAACTGGGTGTTCGGATTTATATGTCACTTAGTATATTATAAGTGGACCGCCACATAAGCAAACGATCGTCGGAAGGAACTCGTTCTAGGCCTGAGTACGATAAAATTGAGATTATTTCTGCTCCTCTGGGTACGAGGCAAAAGCACAAACCTTTCTCTTAAATAGGGCGGTTGACCTGTTTTTATAACCGTATAGATAAAAGAATACATGTAATATTTTCTGCGATTCGTCATGTTTAATACGTTGTAGTTATTCAGATAAGGAGTGATATGTTTTCGATATGGAATTCTAAACGCAAATCTCATGCAACTATTTTGAACTTTTTGTATGCATTTTTTGGTTCGCGATGATAGCGAATCACAATAGACGACATCTCCATAGTCAAAAAGTGATAAAATTGAGGTATTAAGGTACGTTTATACTAGAGATTTTATTCCTTACATTTCTCTCTGCAATAAAGTATATCAAATGTAAACCTTGGTGGTAGAACCTAGGCGAGATGTATTCAAATAGCTGAGAGAAAATGATCGAGATAAAATGTCGTAAATGTAAACAACGCTGAGACAAGTCTCAACTAGTTTCTGATAGATCTCGCAGGAGTTGACCGGCCGTCTACTTTTTAGCAGCCTCTCGGGGTAGTTTGTGATGTTTATTTTACGTTGTAAGAGTGTTTACAATAGGTAAAATGTCCGATAATAAAAAAGAATGGACACGTGCGGAAGTGACCGATTTAATTGCTTGCTATGAACAACTCCCTTGTTTGTGGAATGTAAATTCTGGACCAGTGTGGAAGAAATTACTAGAAAAATCTATAACCTCTGGAACCAATTTAATACGGAATTAAAGAAAATTAATTCTAAAAAATCATGACAAGGAAGTGATGACAGTTATGAAACAAAATGGCCTTATTTCAACAATTTATTGTTTCTAAAAACTAGTTTACAGACACGACAAATAACTGAAAATATGGTAAGTACATTATGTTATTTTTTGCAGATATGTAGTACTCTGGGCTACTTACCGATTTCTCTCCTTTTTTGAATACATTTGTACTGCCAAGGAACTCCGTCAGGTGAATTAAAATAATCTCTAAACTCATTTCGAATTTCCTTCGCAGTATTACAGTAATTATTAGATCCCTGTTGGAGAAGCGGCAGCAAATTATTATCTGGAAGTCCCTCAATTCTCCAACTACCGGGTGGGTACAGTTTCACCGTTACCATCTTCTCTGTTAAATACATTATCTGTTGCATAAAATTTTCTTGAAGATTTTTTTGTCATCAAAAAATTATGTAACGTACATACAGCTAACATTACAGAATCCGCTCTTTCGGGCTTAAGAAGGATAGGCTTTCGTAAAACACGGAAAACGCTTGATACGATGCCGAAAACATTTTCCACCATTCTGCGTGCCCTCGAAAGCCTATAATTATAAATTATTGTGCAGCCTGGTATATTTGTTGTACTAAAAGGTTTCATGATATATTCTTGAAGTGGAAAAGCGTCATCTGCGACGACTATCTGGGGTACCGCTAGTCGTCGTCCAGGCAATGGCTTCTTTGGTAGATTTATACCACTTCGCTGGATTATACCAGGCATAGCAGTAGCGGCAAAAACGGCATCGGAAATACGTCCGTTGCATCCAGTATCGACAAGTAAAAATTTGTAGTTGGCGTCTACCAATGCCAAAAGTGCCACGCTGTGAAACCCTTTGTAATTAAAAAAATAACTCCCTGAATTTGGAGCCGCTTGTATGGTGACGTGTTTGCCGTCTAATGCACCTCTACAGTGTGGAAACTTCCACTTTTCATTTCTCGATATCTGAGATATCTATAATGATATAAATCTCTAGTATAAACGTACCTTAACACAAATAATATTTTTGTTTGGCTGATAAATGTTTTTTTTAATTTGTTTATATTTCTTAGTCGCTTCTAAGCTAAATTTGTTCTGTTTTTTATATGACTGCCGAAGCCAATTGAGCTATCATATATAATGCCTAGATTTCTTGTCTCCTGAACCATGGGAATTCTGTCATTGTTAATAGAAATTACTAAATCTTGTTAAAAATTATCTCTTTCATTAGTGTTTTTATTCATAACCTTTACTTGCGATTTTGAGGGGTTTAGTTTAAGGTTGTGATGCTTTGCAAATCTGTCAATACTTTGGAGATCTCAGTCTAGTTGTTGTTGTGCAATATGGATTGTGGTTTTATTGAAAAGGAGATATATTTGTGAGTCATCTGAGTATTGTTTTATCTTTGCGAATTTTACCGATTTGACCTTGTCAGATATATAGATTGAAAATAGCAAAGGAGATAAAACTGAACCTTGAAGAACTACTCCTTCTATAGCTTTAAAATCGGTTTTGTAAATAGCGGAATCACTTGCTAACATAACACAGTTTGAACGGTTGCTTAAGTATGTTTTTATTAGATTTACGGAGCTCTGCGAAAACTCCTGGTAATGTAACTTAGCTAGTAACATTTCATGATTCAGAGTGTCGAACGCTCTACTAAAATCGAGAAGAACCATGCACGTACTATTTTTTTGTTCTTGATGGTGTCTGATATCATCCAAGATATTAACTAGTGATGTGCTAAAGTTTTTCCTAAAACCGGATTGACTATCGGGTATGATATCGTTTGTGTTACAAAAAAATCTAATTTGATTATAAATGTGCCTTTCTAATATTTTGGATGTAGCGGGTAATATGCTAATAGGCCTCAAGTCTGTAAATTCTTTAGGTTCTGCTATTTTTGGTAAAGGTTTAACATTAGCTTTCTTACATATTTCTGGAAATAATTCCCCCAAAATACATGTGTTGATTATATTCAGCAAGGCATTCGTACAAAATGGGATACATAAGATATTAGTTACAATTTTGATTAGACTGGTCCTGTCTAACAGTTGGAAGCTAAGAGAATCGTTAATGTTTACATGGTTTTTGTAAAAATTTAATAATTCTTGGGAAGCAGTGTCTGGTAAATTGTCGGTCTGCTGAAAGTAATTGTGTATATCATTTACATTTTGTAAGTGTTCGGGTAAAGTTGAGTGAGTTTTGTTGCATGTAATGTTGAGCTTTTTGATAGTGTCCCAAAATTCCTTACCTTTCTTTGTTTCTCTCGTCAATTTTTATTTGATACCCATGTCGTAGAGTGGCGATGAAATACGTAAATCGCCATTTTGCGGCGGCCTCTATATAGGACTTATAATGACGTCACTACGCCTATTGTGTTTCTCTCGTCAAGCCCTTTCATTTGATACCTGTATAGTGAGGGTTGCACAATGGCAGCAGTCAATTTCTATTGTACGTTCTCGCAAAAAATGTACAAAATGTCAGCTTAATCGGTTAAGGCTAACTAATCCAAAATTTAGATCAAAGATTTGTCTCACAAACATATATAGTAACATACGTACAGGTTTTGTTTGACAAAAGCTTCCAAAAACAATTCATCTTAAGAACAAAACGAGGTTTTAAATTTAACTTCCCAAATCGCGTTGTAGGAATATACATTTTGGCCGGTGAGAATTTATTGACATTTCCAGTTTGCAATCGCGGGCGACATTCTCTGTGCTTAGAAATGGAGCAAACAGAGTTTCGTACTTTAATAGAGTCGGGAAAATGTTTTCTAGATACGTTTCCAAAAGTTATGTACTTCTTGTGAATACTAACATGGTAAAGGGAATGTCACTGATATGAATAAATAACAATAAAGAATGTGTTTTGGAGATCTGACATTCTGTCAGCAAATTTGAGATCTTATCAGATTCCAGGAAGAGCTTATTTGATATTCAACTTTCCTAGACGCTGGTTTATATTTTTGGAACATTGAATATTGAGCGGGTACCATTTGTTCACGACTCTTTCCGAGCGGATGAGAGTTTTTGGTATCTATAGATGTAATAAAATTTGGATGGGTAATGTGGCCTTGGTATCTGTAAATGTTCAGGTTTTCTAGAACTTGTACCCGTGTACAAAGCTGTATCAAACCTGCAACTTTATATTATTTGAGGTTGTCCCCAAACTTTCGTCTGACCTCCTGTCTATGTTGTCATGAGAAGCGGAATTGCAGCAATATACAGGCGGTCTAAAGATAGCAACGGAAATAATGGAGTAAAAGACGAATCAGTTGCCATAAATATAGGGCTTAGAAGGCACCTTCACTGATTCATAGAGCACTGCAAAGTTTAACGTCGCTCTAATACTTTCTGCAATTAGTAACACCAAAACTTCACGTTGTATCCAAGGTAGTTGGACGTGCTTGCAGGTTCCAAAGTTGCCAAGGCCAGTGAGCTAGGAAGTAAACATATATCTAGGAAATCCCATATTTCAGTTCGACAACACATTATTTAAAATTAATCACTTTATATGGTAGTAATAATACTACCAAGAATTATTTATCTGCTGCAATTTGGCTAATAATATACAAAACACGTCTACTTTCAGATTAAAATGGTGAGTTCATTAGAGTGTATTCTTATGCTAATTAAAATAAAACGAATCAGCTATTAGAATATTTTATCTGAATGATCTGTTGACTATTGTTCTTGAATGTATATGTATAATGAGGATCACCTCCTTTAATAGAACAACAAATATGTTTTAACGACGCATTTTATACGTATAGTGTATCGCTTAACTAAGTGAACTATTTTTACGTAAAGTTGTCAATCAATATAATTGTGAAGATAGTATTTTAATTCATTGTAGAACCACGAATCATCCGAAACGAAGGCAATTTCGAACCGAATGGGTGTTTCAATAGAGCCACATCCAACAATAAAAAAATCATCGAAGGTGCAAGCTGTTATTTGCTTGAAATTTATTCTCGCAGACCTGACGATGGCATTCTAAGGCATTCGACGCTACAGACAGTAACATACTTAAGCAAAAATTATATACCTAGGGTATTAGATGCTTCCTTTTGAATTGTGCCATCTCTTACATGGAGGACAGAAACCAAAAAGTTAAACTTTAATGTATGACATCTGATGTGAACATGGTATACCTCAGGGATCTGTACTGGGATCACTCCTGCTTAATTCATACGTCATTGATTCACCCTGTCTTATCTCCGAAAGACATATATAGTCAACGCCAAACAAAGTGCCGTGTACGTCATCAAGGTGGGTGTGTTGAAAAATTTACATTGTTGCCAAACTTTTTGTATAATAATAAAATTTATCATTTACATATCTAGGTTTATAAGCAATATTAACCTCAAATGACAACAAAAATAATAGTATAATAAAATTATAGATCTGTACTTGCATAATCATTAAGTATGACAATTATTGATCAGATGACACTATGAAACTTCCATATTTATTTGATAGCTTAAAGGTACTGAATAAAAATCCAAATGGGATCCTCCAAATTTTATGCATGGTATTTATTTTACAGAATTCATACAGAAAAATGCATTCTAAAATTAGGTAAGCTACTGGTGTAAGCTTTTTCTGTACAATAAAGTTAGTCGGAGTTTCTTTCTTCAGCGCTGTCTGAATCTGAATCTTCATCACTCTCAAAGTTGATTATTAAAGGTTCGATGTCTGGTCGATCAAAAATTCGTTCTCTTTCATACCATTTAAAAATTTCTTGCTCAGTATGTCGAACACTATTTTTCCACATGTCTGGGGTAACCGTTTGTAGAGCCTTGTTCCACATATCCAAACAGTCTTTTTCACTGTTACCATCTCTACCAATATGTCTGTTATAGTAACTTGTTGCTATGCCCCAAATTAACTCAATAGGGTTAAATATACAATGGTAAGGAGGCAGACGAAGAACTTTGTGCCCATGTTGTTCCGCCAATTCATCAATCACGTATATTTTAGGTGGTTTGGTTCTAAAAAAGCAGTTATTTTAAGAATAGGAATAAACAAAAGAAATATAAACTGTCGACCAAAAAATATATAATTAAGAAGCATTATGTACCGAGCAACAATACTCAATAGCTCTGTTTTAAACATTGTGTTTAAAAATGGTATGTTTTGATTTGTCAACCAGTCTTGGATATTTTTTTTTGTCCATGCATTGTTGGGCACTTTGTTCAATATCATGCTGTGATAAGGGGCGTTATCCAGTATAATCATAGATGGACTCTCCAATTTTTCTAATAACTGATGTTGAAACCATTTCAAAAAATTGTCCTGGTTCATCTCTCCATGGTAATCGCTCAATTTTGTTTTCGAAGAAAATATCGCTTCACTACTACCCTCAATAAACCCATTTTCATTTCCAGCATGTAATATAATGTATCTAAAATACATATATTAGTTTTAAATTTTATAGTGCAAATTGTGTAAAAGTACATACCTTTTACCATCTGTTTTAATAGCTTTCACGCTTTTTTGGTTTCCATTTTGCCAAGAGCGACCTATGGTCCCATTTTGAAATATCCAAGTTTCATCGAGGAAGACAAACTGGTATAAGGCCTCAACCTTGGCTTGATTGTATTGCCTTAGAAGTTCCACCCTTTTCAAAGCTATACTTGGTAGTTCCATGAGCCCTCGTCGCGGATTGTCCTTAAGCCACTTAAATCCAAGATCTCTAAGCAACCGCCTTAAAGACGTGGCACTACCATCAAATAATGCCCTATCTCTTAATCGAGACCATAAAGTTTGTATCGTAACTTGTTCTTCTGAAACCATGTGTAATATGACATTATAATTTAGTTAACAAATTAATGCAAATTTCTGATAAGTTATTATAATAAGATCTTACTTTTGTGATACATATTATAGATCACTTCTCGAATGGCACTTGTATCCAATGTCGCTGTGTTGGTTACACGTTTAATATAACTCCGCTTTTTCTTGGGCGATTCTAAATTTGCATCACTTTTCACACCCTCGGAAATACGACTAACTGTCCTTAAACTAATTTTTAAAGCAGCAGCAACACGCTACCAAAAATGAAATAAAATTTCACTATTATTAATATACATTACATATAATTATTAGTAACCTACCTCTTGAACAGCATTTAAAGGCAACAAAGGCCCGTTGTTGTCCCTTTCTTGCTCAAAGTAGTGCATTAACGAGGCCACGAGTTCCTTACACCGACTATTTAACTGTTTGGGCATCTTTATATACCAAAATTGCCTTTATCTACTCGTAAAATGAATAATTTTGTTTTGAAACAAACAGTTGTTGATTTACAGTATGCGGGGCCAAAGGATTTATAAAGATTTGAAATGCCACAAATTGATTCAGTGTCAAAATTAATACAAATGTCAGTTCCCAGTTTAAATAAGTTTCAAGGTGACAATGTGTCAACGCTGCGAAATCGGTTTAGTGCGTTTACATGTCGATAAGTGATTGGAGCGTTTGCAAAACATTTTATTTCGCATAATGCGTCTAAATTTATCAGAAAGCAACTTATGTGATATTTTAATAACAATGTTTATATGACTATTAACCATAATAAGAGAGTAATGACCATTTTACAATTTATATATCACATTAATATGAAACTGCAATAGAGCAATTGTTTGTGATAGAAACCTAGGCATTAGGTCGGGGAATTTTTATCGTGATGACGTGCACGCCACTTTGTTTGGCGTTGACTATAACCAATTTATGTTTGCAGATGATACGTCAAAAGTGTCAATCACCTTCATTAAAGTCGGTTAGATTTTAATTATAATAATACTGTTGTTATAATCACCTATGTAAAAAATTAATTAAAGCATATTTCCCCGTTTGACAACTGACAGATGTCGTTAATGATTATAACATTGCGGTATGGGGGAAATATTCCGAAATTAACAGAGTATACGCTGCTCAAAATAGAATCGTCAGATTAATTTTTGAAATGAAGCAACTTGACTCCTGCAGAGTTTTTGAATCACAGGAAATTCTTACTATACACTGTACAAATATTTGCATTTTGAAATGTGTCACTTATGTTCAGAAATATAAAGAGCCTGTTCCCAAATATTAATGCTCGTCATAATTACAATACTAGAAATCAAAATTTAAAAATCATCCATACACATACCACAACACATTTCAAAAAGTCACCGTACTATAAGTGTATCAAATTATAGCATGCTATTGGACTTTATATTAACTATTATATTTATATCGATTTTTATCTATAGTGTTATACATTTTATTTATATGACATAGCTTATTTATATATTTTTTCACCGCATGTCCTCTGTATCTAAGCGGTTAATAAACATAAAGCAGTTCTAATCGATTACTTAGCAAATACGAATTATATTTTAGACTTCTTGCAGGCGTACAGATCACGTCACTATTTTCTGAGCAAACCTGTATGAATGTCAAAGATAAGCTTCCCGCACCCCTTTTAATTCCCACTTCTCCCACGGTCATCGCGTGATACTTTTTCTGCGACATCACGCTGGAATTGCTTTATTACCTAACATTATTTATTTTCGTCCTACGTTTATACAGCTTTCATGCGTATTTTTACTGTACTTTTCCTTGTATTCCCACTCGTATCGATTTGGGTTGTTTACTATCGAGGGTGTACAGGGTAATTTCCTCCTGAATAGGCCTAAATTTAAAAATTAAGGAATACGAAATGCACTTTTATGGATAAAAAATATAAAGTTATTTGTTGATAATCGAGATTGTGTTTGTAGTAGACACTTTCAAAGATAGCGTAATCAAGATATACTAAATCTAAAAACAACGACGCTTTTCACTAAGGCCTAACCTCGGACATAACTGCAAAGGTCGTGTTCTTGTCTTTTGAAAATATCCGGGGAACTCATCCTGTAGTTTTCCTGTTGATATATGAACTATATTTATTTGCTGACCTTTTTAAAAGTACGTACAGATCACCGATAATAAGCGTGTAGCCTATACTATATACCAGGAAAAACTATGTTGTTCGTGGTTTAAAAACTTTTCTCCTGGAGCTACAGTGGTGCTTTGACACGTTTGCAATGTTGGAGTATCTTCCCACAAATTTGGGGATCTTCAATTGGGGATTTTTTTGGGTGTATAGTGCTGTGGGTGATATCACAAGTTTCTCCGATAGAAAGAGTCTCCCCGCTCTTACAACTAAACCTACGCCTTTCCATTAAGCAACTGTGATTTTAGGAATTATTTTGGAAAGGTAGTAATTTTTTGGGATTCTTGTGTTTATTCTGGGTTAAACTTCTGTCCGACCTATCTGGCAACGACAGATGCGACGTACGAACACTTGTTGCGCATGTAGTGTCGTTTTTTTCTCATGTTCTCTTGATATATAGACTACATAATAATGACAATACTTCAATATTTCTCTATATTCCGGGTTCCAGCTCGATTGGTGTTTTTTTTAGCTGTGTTGTAACAAAGACCTCATCGGCCCCTACGACTCTGTGATCACGCGAAGACATAACAGTTTGACCTTGAGCCATACGATAAAACGTGAAAGCAAAAATATGTTTCCTTCAAGGATATTCAACCAAATTGGATCACAAGCTATAAAGCAACAGAAAGACAATCGTTGGTTAGTTTTATATAGGCTGATTCATTTACCTTCTTTTTGGGATTGTTATCCGCTTTGTAAAATATTGTGACTTCCTCCCATTTCAACCTATACCGTTTCCCACACATGCTCTATCCCAAATGCGCAGATGTCTTGCTTCGTCACCGCCACGCTAAATTATTGTGTCTTTTCGCCTCCATGAATAACATAGAGTCTGCATTAGTATCGAGGATTGGATAACAATGTTACTTGAATCTTGTATTTGTCACCTTATGAGAGAGAAAGAGAGAGAGAGATGTATTTACTTTTACTGAAAATACCAAAAGTCAGTCCAAAACACCGGTGGGTTTTTGGGATAATGTGCGGGTGACGTGTCTGGTACATCCAAAACAACAGGTAACCGCGGGCTCGCTTGTTGCTTCAAGGTTGGAGGTGGACGACTTTTCAGAAGCAAGGATGCATATCTCAGGTGGTTCTGGCTTCCGCAGTTGCCGTTCTAAAATTGTAATGATGGTGCGAAAATGAAACAACTGTCATCTGGAAAACAGATCAATATAAAATATATATTTTTTTCGTTTGACCAGAGATACATAGGGTTGTAGCAGCGTGGAAACCACACGATACGTTTCAGATGTTACATTATTTAATTTCTTCAACATTTTTGAAACAAGGCAATCAAAAGGACTAACCTCTAAAAACGATACTTTACCCCAGTTTGGTTCAGTAAAAGAATGTTCTGGAAAACGAAATATTTTACTGTGGAGGATTAGAGGTATGACTAGCCAACATACAGGCTACTGAAGTGGTTAGCTATTGGTGCTTAGACATCTCAACCACTGAAACAAAAATTGATAAACGGTTTGAAATTATGTTGTGCTATTGGCCAATGGACGCAGACGTCAGTCGCAGCAACTGGTCTTTATCACTAGTGACTAGACAATCCTTTATTGTTATATTTCGTAGATTTAGTTTAATTTCTTGGTACGACAGTGACTCGGTGCACTTGCGACTTTAATCTTTGTATTGATACTACGTATATTTCTTCCTCCTTTGGGCTATTTTCAAACGCTTTGTACGGGGCATTGCTTAAAGTACAGGCAGCTACAGTTCCTTTGGGAATGGCTAGTAATTTTGCAGTTGTTTCATAGAAAATTACAATTTTTCAGGACGAACATTATCTGTAACATTACCCTGTAGGTATATGTTAACATTTATTGTGTCCGTGAAAGTACCAAGCAGCGTAGCTCCATGCGATATCGTTAAAAACGTATTAGCTGCAAACGGGTCATGAAGTCACTACATCGAAGTTGCTGGTGCTTTGACGTTCAAGTTATCCCCTATAGTGTGAGGTGACTTTGTGTCCATCTTGTACCTTTCATTTATTTATCAATAA
Organism: Acanthoscelides obtectus; assembly: GCA_963669975.1. Classification (NCBI taxonomy): domain Eukaryota; kingdom Metazoa; phylum Arthropoda; class Insecta; order Coleoptera; family Chrysomelidae; genus Acanthoscelides; species Acanthoscelides obtectus. The sequence continues at coordinate 114,076,118 of CAVLJG010000003.1, forward strand.
AACTACCTTTCTAAGAACAAAAAGACCAAGAGATACATTGCAACAAAGGTCACAAATAAATTAGAAAAAGTACACTAATTGTTTAACATAAATATACGTCTGAGTCTCAAGAAATTTGTACATGTAGCAGCTTGAATCGAACTTTACTTTTACATAAAGTTCGCAGAATTGAGCTGACAAATATGTGATTCTGTTCATACTTAACGATTTTCACATTTATAAAGTATAACGAAACTGTATTAGAATCATTCGAAATGTTACAGATAGATACTCATTTGCTTGAAAAAAACAAATTATATGTTTATGGGTGACTAAATTTGACCAATATACCAAAGCTGTGATTTTTTTTAATCGAATGTCTCAAACTTTATTGGATGTCCGGATAAATTTTTGCAACATAAGAATATTGTTATGGCATACTATGAGCTTCTGAAAAATAATAATCAGTTACTGAGTTATAAGGTAGCTTACCTGGAAAAAATCCAAGCTTCAGCAACTGACTCACCAGCCCGCCATTTCGAAAGATGGAAAACTGAATTTTGTACCAGAAAAACTCACACACCTGAGTTGAAGCACTATTGAGTAGTTATTCAATAGTGTTCCGATTTTTTTTCGAAATTATACATTCCTTCAACAAGGAGCATTTTTACTTCAATTGCCATTTGAGTCTATTGATTTTCATTTTCTGGAGCCACGTTCAATGAACCTGTACCTGCACAATATGCCATTTAAAGGAATAATTTCTCCTGCTTTATTATGATAATATCATCATGCTATATGCAAAATATACTAAGTGACATATAAATCCGAACAGCCAGTTTAAATGGTTTTATTTTAATAAAAGTTGGTGAATGTATTTATCTTACTGTAAATAACAAGTGAAAAAATTTTCAGCCTTATCAGTTGGGCATTCCGGTTTTTATACTGCTTTTTTTTAATTCACTAACGCTTTAAAAATGAATATTTCAGCCGCAGTAAAAAATCAACGTTGGCGGATTTTGGTTCTTGACATCCTTTACGATCGGTTACGATGCCTAGAGACCTGTACGATTTCGTCAACTTAGTGAGTTTGATAGGGGCCGTATAGTGGGACTTCGGGAAGCTGGACTTTCTTTTTGGGCAATTGCAGCTAGAGTGCAAAGAAGTGTAGAAACTGTGGTTAGGTGTTGTCAAGCATGGCTTCGAGAAGGCCGTACGCAAAGAGCAAGGGGCACTGGACGCCGCCGTAGAACAACAGACCGTGAAGATCGCCGCCTAAGATTAGTGGCCTTAAGGGACCGTTTCTCCACTACCAGGTCCATTGCAAATGAATGGTTTGCAGAACACGGAAGACCTATTGGCATGCGAAGTGTTTACCGACGAATGAGAAGTTTTGGCTTGTTTTCATACCGGCCACACTGGGTCCTCCCTTTAACTCGAGAACACCGACGTAATCGCCTTGAGTGGTGCAGACAAGGGTCACTCTGGGATCAGGAATGGAACAGTATTGTCTTTAGTGACGAGTCTCGATTTTGTTTAGGCATGCACGATGGTCGTGCCAGGGTTAGAAGGCGACGTGGTGAAAGGAGGAATCCACAGTTTTTTGTTCAAAGACATATTCATCACACTGTTGGAGTTATGGTTTGGGGTGCTATAGCTTATGGTTCCAGGTCACCTTTAATCTTCATCAGAGGTAACATGAACGCCAGAACCCCATCTTTTGCCCTATCTTGACACCCTGGCAGATCCAACTTTCCAACAAGATAATGCCCGACCACATGTTGCAAGAGTCACTTCTTTCAACATAATGATGTCACATTGTTACCATGGCCACCAAGATCTCCAGACTTATCCCCAATTGAGCACGTGTGGGATATGATGGGTAGGAGATGGCTCAATTTGCAACGTCCTCCTCAGACTCTAGAAGCACTTCAAGAGGAGTTGGTGGTTGCCTGGAATGAGAAACCACAGGAGGACATTGACCACCTGATCAGAAGCATGCCTAGGCGCGTTGGAGAATGCGTAGCATATCAGGGTGCATCCACACATTGTTAAAGGTCAAAGGGCTTTAAAGCAGTACAATCATTTTGAAATTTTTATCATTTACTTATTATGCTGCATTAAGTACTTATACAAAATTTTATTAAAATAAAACCATTTAAACTGGGTGTTTGGATTTATATGTCACTTAGTATAATATCCTATCCTTCCACCTTACCACTTGAGCATGTTCCACTGAGATAGGAACTTTACTCGCTTTACGTGGCAAGGATGAGGTACTGGCGTATTCAGTATTTTGGTGTTACACCTCTTACATCATTTTTATACTTTCAAGCTAATCAAAGATCAATTGCGCTGTCTCAAGCGTCATTTACTCGGAATTAATTGGTGAAGGAAAAATCATATAAATAGCAAGAACTTAAATTAGATACTAGGGTCGCTAGAGAGTAAATCTGCCTAGTCATTAAAATAACAATTGATTACGCACAAATTGTCCAGCAATTGTCAACCACAGACTAAACAATTTTATCAAGGAAAACTCAATTTTGTCGCCAAACCAACACGGGGTTAGGCCTAGGCTATCCACAAATACAGCTGCAGTCACACTTTTAAGTTATATTTATGAGTCTGTATATAGTGAGCGACATACCCTGATTCTCTTCTTCGACCTGAATCGAGCCTTTAGTTGTATTGATCATAACCTTCTCGTTGAAAAGCTCAGCGATACGGGATTCAGGCCACCAGTAGATGCATGGATAAAATCATTTGGATCGAACAGAAAAATAAAGGTAAGAGTGAGTGATACCACTTCGACATATTTGAAATAAACTTGGGGGTCCCTCATGGATGTATATTATCACCTTTCTTGTTGCTGTTATTTATAAATGATATACATCCAGAACAAATTATACAGTGTTCTATAAAAGACGAACTCTACCTGCTCTGACGCTCACGCTAAACAGTACTGCCATAGAGAAGATGGAAAGCCACAAATTTCTGGTTCTCTACATAGACGAAACACTTTCCTGGGATACACACTGTAGCCGACCAAGTTATCAATTTCTAATTCGTTGAAATAATTCGTCATGCCGCCTACCCTTGTAAAGATTCGTCGCATCCATAAAATAGAAATAAACATAAAAACTAAGGGCAGAACAAACACGCGCATCTGCAAACCACCCAGTGAACGCCAAGGCAAACCAAATTCATATTACGAAGAAAATAGATAATAGAACCGGATGCTATAAAGTTGGACTTTTCAAATATGCCGGGACAAAAACAGGGTTTGGAGATATATTCTGTAATCCATCTGTTGGTTGCTATAACTATAAAGTTACAACCAAAGGAGTGCTGAGAAATTTGAATCTCAACCATTTGGTTAGCAGATGTTAGAAACTACCCCGAGCGGTCACGCGTCAGAGGCGTATCATGGGATATCTAAGACTTCCGAAGGCTAGCATATTACTAAAAATTGTCATAATTGTGGGAAAATATGAAAAAGAGGAGACAAGCAGTTAGCTTTTTAGTAGAATTTTCCCCTAGCTGATAGGAGTAGGTGCACCAGGCTGGATACGATTCCACCTTCTGTCAGCGTACGCGTTGACAGATGCGGTTTGGAAATTGTGATTAGGGAGGAGCAGGTGAAACTAACGAAAGACTGCGTAGTTCCAATCAAGCTAGTTTTGTTAAAAATTTATAAAAAAATTCCAGAAGAGAGTCACCGTTAGTTTTACCTAAATGCTATGTATAATTTTATAATTATTTAAGAGGACATCTCGAATTGTGGCCTCAGCATTACTGGAATTCCCAATCCATTGAAATTATTGAAAACTGCAGGGTTTTCCCCAAAGCAATTAAAGCCTCGAGACGCCACTGAAGGGGGCGTGTTGCGTAAACTTAAGGGAAGACTGTACGCTGACGACACTCCTTGCGGTGGGGCAAGGGTACGAAATTAACCAACAGAGTTTAAGGTCATTTTGAGTTCAAAAATTAAGTCTAACAGCGCAGCGAAATACACACCTACAATACTAGATATAATACCCATATTCATATTCAAAATTTTAACCTTAGTCTGATGTATTTATGTAGTACCATGTATAATAAATTGCCTTCAGATATTAAGCAGATTATCAGCTTATCTTTGTTCAAAAGTAAACTTTGGAACTTCTTACTAAATAAGGAATTTTATAATACAAATGAATTTTTATGCGAGTAAGACGTTATCTTTATATGTGTTTCTGTATCCCAATTTCTTCATGTCACATACTAGTTATCGTCATATTTTCTTTTTATTTTGACGTTTTGTATACTATTTACAGGCTCACACAAACAAATAAAGCATTATTCTATTCTATTCTAAAATATGTCACACGTGTTCTCACCTTACTTGCAAAATTTGAGTTAGTTTTGATAGTAGGCTTCCAATTTAGGATGTAAATTTTCGGGAAAGATGAGCAACTCGAAATTCGAAGTATCAGAACAATTTTTGAGAGAATTGTTGCCGTCTACAGAGATGATACATCATCATGTTGCACGGTCGACAATGCTTCGATGGAAGCATGAATCCATAGAAGACGATCTCAGAAGGGAAGACCAAAAATAGCAACAAATGATGAAGTGACTAAACAGATGAAGCCATGGCTTTCGACGACCGTCATTTAAGGGTCCCAACGTTTTCATGGCATTGAATATAAAGGAATCCAGCATAATAACCATTTTGCATATTATTATCGTTGTTATTATTATTTGAACATGAGTAAGGTGTCTGCCAGGTGAGTTTTACGATCTTTGACACCTGAACACGAATTGCGCAGATTGGAAATGTATGAAAGTCATTTGAAAACTTTGACCAAGGGTTCTGACTTTTCTGCACAAATTGAGACAAAAACCGAAATCAAGCAATCAAGCAGAGGGTTGATAAAGGCATGCACCCAACCCAATTCTAGACAATTGACGACAAAAGTTTTTTGGGATACTAGGGACATCGTTCTCATTGAATGTATGCCAAAAGGGACCAATATAATGTGGATGTGTATGCGAACAAGTTTACGTAAAGCAATAAACATGAAAAGACACGATTTTCCTACCGAAAAGTGCATTTGCTGCATGTTAATGCGACCGTGCATGATGCCAGAATTAGACCAATTTAGCAGAAACTCAGCTTCGCTGAGATAAACCATCCTTCCTATAGTGCGACGTCAGCAGCCATCGACGACTTTTGTGAGAGCTAAGACGCAGCGCTTTTTTACAAGGGTATAAGTTTACTGCAGAAGACATGTCGCAAGTGCATTGATGTGAGTGATTCCAACTTCAGTTAGCTCACTTCAAGATCTGTACCAAAATATGCCTTTATAAACTAAACATGACGAAACTATTTACTTCTAAAACAATTTATTATCTCAAAAACATTTTAGATACACTCTAGTCGTTAAAAATACATATCTGAAATCACTTAGACCTATAACTAATAGAACATCTGAACAAAATAAATAATGTGCGAATAAATGCGCAAAGTTAACAACGCATCAATTGAAAGATTACCATTGGGTAATATCACCTTTATCTTTTATTATGGCTGATATTCTTTGGGGCATAGTGTTAACCAAGTTTTCGCAAAAATTTGGTGTAAAACAATGCCATATTTCTTGAAGCATTTGTCTCAGTTCGGTGATTGTACGAGCAGGATGTTGTCGTAGAACCTTTTTCATCTCGTGCCACAAAGTTTCAATAGGTGATAGATCTGGACTGCTAGAAACCCATTTTAAAAGTGGTACATTATTTTCTCCCATCCATTTGACAGCCTTTTTCGAGGTATGGCACGCTGCACCATCTTGCTAAAACACAAAATCTTGGCCGGATGTCAAACATGCTTCCATCACTGGTAACAGCGATTCTTCTAAAATTGCCAAATATTTGTTTGTATCCACATTTCCATCTATAAAATGAAGTTTTCCCACTCCTTTTGATAACATACTGCCCCAGACCATAACGAATGCTGGAAATTTCACTTTGCTCTTCAGACAGTCAACATGGAATGCTTCATTTTGTTGCGAATAACTCTACTGCCTCATCACTCCATTGTATTGCACACCATTATTCAGGTGTCCATTGTCTATGTTATTTAGCCCATCTAAGCCGATTTTTCTTTTGCAGTGGAGTTAATAGTGGCTTTTCTTTGGCCTATAAACAAGTTGTGCAACTTTAGGGTTTTTTCTTCACTTTTTTTATAAGAAAACTTACCTTGCAAGTGCTAAATCCCAGTTTGTGGGCCTGTCTATGAGTTGTGGACCTCGAAATTCTGCTTCCAATAGCGTCACACCACAGAGCATTTAATTGTAAATAATTGTCACGCCTGGTTTTCACGATTATTCTTCTTAATGCTCTTCGGTCGGCATCTGTGATATTACTGTTTTTCACATATCGTGGCTTAATATTAACTGAACCAGTTACGTTATATCTTCTAACAATATTTCTCACACTGTACCGCGATAAGTCTAACGAAGTTGCAATTTGTGAGTTTGATTTCCCAGTATTAAAAAATTTAATTATCAGTAACAGAATTTTCTCACTAATAACCTTTCCTCTACCTATTTTGAAAACCTTAACTACCCAAAACAATTTTAAACGTATTCTGACAGCTATGATTAATAAAAACAATTGTCTGCTTTTATTTTTCACAGCCATCTATCCATTATAAACTTATTTTGCATTGAAATGAAAATAGGTTCATATGCTGTAATTGCAACATGTGTTATTTTTATGCTGCAAATTTCATGAGTGAGTGATAAAGTTGGCGTTTTCTACTATATATTATCAAAATATTCATTGTTAATATTTTAAACCTATAACACCCTGCTACATTTTTATTATTTATGTTTAATAAAACAAAAACTAAGATTTCCATAGTTAATAATAATAATAATAATAAACCTTTATCGCCCAACAGCTTATCGCCAATAACAGAGCAATTTATAAAAATAAAACTTAGCTTAAGGGTATATATAAAATGGTAAGTCTTAACTTAGAAAACGTGTCCTATTCCTTATCTCATTATAATTGCAACCAAAAATGTCACAGTCGTTAGCAACTTTATTGGCATTGTTACTCATCATATTAACTGGTGCTTTTGATAATAAGTTAGTTTGTGCTCGTTGACATAAAAAAGGAACACTAGCTCGTGAAGCTAACCGCGGCACCAGAAATTGCAACTGCGAGAGAATTTAGGGACAGTCAACTTGACCATGCAACAATTTATATCAAATCAATACAGAAAATTGGTTCCGTCGCTGCTCTAAAGTTTGAAACTGAAACTTTTGCAAAAGGTCTTTGTAATCGGAACCTCCTGCAGGGTTCCATCAGTTTTGAAACTGAGAAACATTTTTTCTGAATTTTATCAACAGCATCAGCATATTGTTTATAAATAGTGCTCCATATAAGAGATCCATATTCAAGTTTTGACCTTATCAGGCTGAAAAATAAAGATCTCAATGTAAATATATTGTCGAAGTTCCTACAGTTTCTGATTATGAAGCCATACGTTTTCGATGCACTAGAAGTTATTTGGTTTATATGATAATTAAAGGTGAGTTCCTCGTCAAAGTAGACACCTAAATCTCTCACAGTTTCACAACGCTCCAAGACAGAATCCTCCATTGTGTAGTTGTAAAATATAGGATTAGTCTGTCTAGAAAAAGTGAGTACTTTACATTTAGAAATATTTAGAAAAAGGTTGTTATTTTCACACCATCTCAGTACAATGTTGATTTGTTCCTGGAACACAACACAATCCTCTGTCGAGGAAATACTAGAGAAAAACTTTAAATCGTCAGCAAACATCAACTTCAGACAGTCCAAAGAGACACATAAATCATTAACAAAAAGAATGAACAGTAGGGGTCCTAAGTTAGAGCCTTGAGGAACACCGCTGGTAGAAATGTAAACATGCCATTGTAGAAAACATAGTGTTTTCTTTCAGAAAGGTAGGACGTCAAAATCGCAATATAAGTACTATTAAAACCTAAGTATCGTAGCTTACTAATCAATATATTATGGTTAACCTTATCAATGGCTTTGGAAAAATTCGTGTATACCACGTCAATCTGGCCTCTGTTGGTCCAAATGAAGTGGGAAGGGGCTCGTATATTGAGAAACAAAATTGTCAAAAAAATCGTACGTCTTTTCATTCGAGGCAAAGTAGACTTCATTTCTGGTGTCCCTCGTATATCAACCCCGCAACATTAATTACGTAATTATCACCTCACACGACAAACAAAATAACGCTGGTCATCGTTACACCCTAATGAAATGGTTAGACAAATATCGTTAAAGGGGTTGCATCTAATGGAGGGTGGGGAATGGTTGACCTGAACGCGTAGGTACCTACTTTATTAGATCATCGAAATTACCATTGTTATGAGCATGTAAAACGTTAGTCTATGTTGCATTAGGGGTGCATTTACGAGTATAGTCAACGCCAAACAAAGTGGCGTGCACGTCATCACGATAAAAATTCCCCGACCTAATGCCTAGGTTTCTATCACAAACAATTGCTCTATTGCAGTTTCATATTAATGTGATATATAAATTGTAAAATGGTCATTACTCTCTTATTATGGTTAATAGTCATATAAACATTGTTATTAAAATATCACATAAGTTGCTTTCTGATAAATTTAGACGCATTATGCGAAATAAAATGTTTTGCAAACGCTCCAATCACTTATCGACATGTAAACGCACTAAACCGATTTCGCAGCGTTGACACATTGTCACCTTGAAACTTATTTAAACTGGGAACTGACATTTGTATTAATTTTGACACTGAATCAATTTGTGGCATTTCAAATCTTTATAAATCCTTTGGCCCCGCATACTGTAAATCAACAACTGTTTGTTTCAAAACAAAATTATTCATTTTACGAGTAGATAAAGGCAATTTTGGTATATAAAGATGCCCAAACAGTTAAATAGTCGGTGTAAGGAACTCGTGGCGTCGTTAATGCACTACTTTGAGCAAGAAAGGGATAACAACGGGCCTTTGTTGCCTTTAAATGCTGTTCAAGAGGTAGGTTACTAATAATTATATGTAATGTATATTAATAATAGTGAAATTTTATTTCATTTTTTGTAGCGTGTTGCTGCTGCTTTAAAAATTAGTTTAAGGACAGTTAGTCGTATTTCCCAGGGTGTGAAAAGTGATGCAAATTTAGAATCGCCCAAGAAAAAGCGGAGTTACATTAAACGTGTAACCAACACAGCGACATTGGATACAAGTGCCATTCGAGAAGTGATCTATAATATGTATCACAAAAGTAAGATCTTATTATAATAACTTATCAGGAATTTGCATTAATTTGTTAACTAAATTATAATGTCATATTACACATGGTTTCAGAAGAACAAGTGACGATACAAACTTTATGGTCTCGATTAAGAGATAGGGCATTATTTGATGGTAGTGCCACGTCTTTAAGGCGGTTGCTTAGAGAACTTGGATTTAAGTGGCTTAAGGACAATCCGCGTCGAGGGCTCATGGAACTACCAAGTATAGCTTTGAAAAGGGTGGAATTTCTAAGGCAATACAATCAAGCCAAGGTTGAGGCCTTATACCAGTTTGTCTTCCTCGATGAAACTTGGATATTTCGAAATGGGACCATAGGTCGCTCTTGGCAAAATGGAAACCAAAAAATCGTGAAAGCTATTAAAACAGATGGTAAAAGGTATGTACTTTTACACAATTTGCACTATAAAATTTAAAACTAATATATTTTAGATACATTATATTACATGCTGGAAATGAAAATGGGTTTATTGAGGGTAGCGAAGCGATATTTTCTCCGAAAACAAAATTGAGCGATTACCATGGAGAGATGAACCAGGACAATTTTTTGAAATGGTTTCAACATCAGTTATTAGAAAAATTGGAGAGTCCATCTATGATTATACTGGATAACGCCCCTTATCACAGCATGATATTGAACAAAGTGCCCAACAATGCATGGACAAAAAAAAAATATCCAAGACTGGTTGACAAGTCAAAACATACCATTTTTAAACACAATGTTTAAAACAGAGCTATTGAGTATTGTTGCTCGGTACATAATGCTTCTTAATTATATATATTTTGGTCGACAGTTTATATTTCTTTTGTTTATTCCTATTCTTAAAATAACTGCTTTTTTAGAAACAAACCACCTAAAATATACGTGATTGATGAATTGGCGGAACAACATGGGCACAAAGTTCTTCTTCTGCCTCCTTACCATTGTATATTTAACCCTATTGAGTTAATTTGGGGCATAGCAAAAGGTTACTATAACAGACATATTGGTAGAGATGGTAACAGTGAAAAAGACTGTTTGGATATGTGGAACGAGGCTCTACAAACGGTTACCCCAGACATGTGGAAAAATAGTGTTCGACATACTGAGCAAGAAATTTTTAAATGGTATGAAAGAGAACGAATTTTTGATCGACCAGACATCAAACCTTTAATAATCAACTTTGAGAGTGATGAAGATTCAGATTCAGACAGCGCTGAAGAAAGAAACTCCGACTAACTTTATTGTACAGAAAAAGCTTACACCAGTAGCTTACTTAATTTTAGAATGCATTTTTCTGTATGAATTCTGTAAAATAAATACCATGCATAAAATTTGGAGGACCCCATTTGGATTTTTATTCAGTACCTTTAAGCTATCAATTAAATATGGTAGTTTCATAGTGTCATCTGATCAATAATTGTCATACTTAATGATTATGCAAGTACAGATCTATAATTTTATTATACTATTATTTTTGTTCTCATTTGAGGTTAATATTGCTTATAAACCTAGATATGTAAATAATAAATTTTATTATTTTACAAAAAGTTTGGCAACAATGTAAATTTTTCAACACACCCACCTTGATGACGTGCACGCCACTTTGTTTGGCGTTGACTATATTAGATAGTGTTCTTGTTTTGGTGCATCGTTACGACCTTGCTTATTTCGATTTTGGGCAGTAAGAGGACAAACCTTGGTTAGCCGTTATGGAAATAAAAAACCTCATCTAGCTAAGGAGAATAGGAAGGGCTTAACACGTTCAGTGCGAACAGCGTCAAAAGACGCCCTCCGCTCCTGTGGTGGGAGGCGAACGGCGTCTTTCGACGCTCTCTGCCGGCTTCCAAAAAAAGGAAAAAAGTATTTCAGTTTCTGAGGTGGGTATCCTCATCCCAGTTCGCAGTCAATGTGTTAAGGTTGTTTTTCCTTATTCAGTATAGCTGGAAAGCTTAACTAAAATAATTTCAAGTTATTTGCTTAAAAAATAATAGAAATATGAGTTGTAAGTCAAATGAATACAAGAAATAGACAGTGTTCTAAGGGCCGTATCGTGAGTCGTTCCCACAATTGTAGGACGTCTCTGTGGCCTCCTTGATTTTCATAGTTTTCCCTGTCCTTCAGAAAGCAGGGTATTTCTAGATTTCTACTATTCTGTGTCAGCGCTCTAGTTTGAGGTTATGTTACAAATACCTATTTGCATTATATTGCTGAAATGACCTACAATTCAACAAGGTAGCATAGCGTCACAGTAGGAGAGCGCGGACGTTGACTCGGAATAGTAGAAATCTAAAAAAGGGTACGACAATCATGGAGGCTATAAAGACTTCGAAGAATTGTAGGAATGACTGACGATACGGCCTTGAATCGATTGAGTTTTCCTAATTTTGTTATACATCCATATAGCAAGGTATCGTTTTATTGCAGATCTGCTGGTTTGGCCACTTGTTGTTCTATGATTCTAAACCTATTCATTTGATGTCCGGCTTCAACACAAATTGTAAAAAACATTTCCATCAAGTTTAATAACGACTTGAAATGTATGGGTAGCTTCATGTCAAAATCGAAAAAAAATTAGTAACGAGTCATAAATGTTGGTAGTCAGTAATGCTAGTTTGACCTATATGAGCTGTTTGACAATACATACAAGGTACTAAGTTAGACTTATAACTGGTTGGTGTAAATGATTCATATAGGTCAAACAAAATGATATCTGAAAAACAGAATTTCATCTCGTGAGTCCTCTTGCAGGGAAGTTAACAGAAATAACAGGGAGCACACAGTTCTGTCACCATATCATTTTCAAAATTATCATAGGCTCTGTCAGGTCATCAGACACCTACTATTCGTCATTATTCGTCAGAGCGGTCCGGTGGACCTTTGCTCTTATTTAAAAGTCTCATCGGTCTGTTAGTCTGTCAGGTCTGGCTACCCAGATACCAAACATGTTTAAGGGGAAAAAGGAAAGAAGGAAAAAAAGGAAGGAAGAAATAGAGCAAAGAAAAGAAATAAATCATTTGAAATAGCTTAAGCATTATTGCTTTGACTACTCGAATTATTTTGTAACTCCAAAAAAATTATTTTGATCGGTTTTTTATACTGAAGTAGTTCTGGCTGGTCTGAATTTTTACAATTTAATTTTGATCAAAGTGCGAGGCGCGGCCTGGAATGTTTGCGAACTTGCTCGACTGTGTAGTCTACTGAATCACGCAGCAGAGTGTTGCTGTGCGATTCCGCTTGATTATAACGCCACTGCGCCTGTTGTTTTACGTAATCCCTTAAATATAGGATATCAAGATCTCTGTGAATAGTCTCATTTGACACGTACCAAGGGGCGTTGGTAATTGTGCGTAGGGTTCTATTTTACAGTACATACAGTCTCTGTATGTGCGTCTTGGCAAGAAAACACCAAGCCGCGCATGCGTAGGTGATTCTGGGTCTTTGACCATTTTATACAACCGAATCTTGTTGATCAAACTTAATTTTGAATTTCTGCACAACTGAGGATAAAGCTGCCGAAAGGTAATTTGGAATTTTGTTTTCAAAATATCAGTATGTTTCTGCCAGGTCAATCCCTTGTCAATGATGACTCCAAGATACCTGACAGATGATAAATGCAGGTCGTCTATTGTACTTAGTCATTCAATGGCTGCGGAAAGATCGCCTGGAATGCCTTAGTGGCGCTAATCAGGGGACTTATTATTTGTTGAAGGGACCCAAGCGCAGTTGCTAGGTCCACATTCTGAGTGTTCAAAGTCGGTTGAACAGAGGGGACTGCCGAAGATGTTGAGACGGCTGCTTCCGCGTATGATGTGCTGCGTCTTTGCGCTATGACTTCCACATTTCGCCTGGGGGTGAATCTGCAAGTGGGACTGTTAGCGGGATGCGCCCCTCCACAGTTCGCACACTTTCGCTCCTCTTGTCCTGTGAGTGGGCATAAATGTGTCATGTGGTCGGAAGCACATTTTAAACCTTTGGGAGGTGCTGTGCAGTAAGACTGCGCATGACCATACCTTTAGCAGCGATGACACTGCTCAATAAGACTAGAGTTCTTTTGAACTTCAACTCTGATTGCTAGACCCAGCAGCTCACGTTCATTGAACAGCTGCTGGGACTTTTCAATCTTGGGCAGTATCACGACAATCAAAGGCATGGGTGCGCCGCCACTGCGTTTGAGTCGGATAATGTGGAGAGGAGTATATCCCCTCTGCTCTAATTCCCCTTTGATCTCCTGTTCCGAAAACATTGCGGGCATGCCTCTGACTACCGTGAATATTTCTTTCTGAAGGAAGATGGAACGTATGATGGGGCACGTCCTCCTCCCTGAACAGATAGTCATCCTCAGTTTTCGGCAAAATCCTGATTCCCGCATTAACGGCAACTGCGCGTTCTATCTTAATGCCTAAGCTTATAAAGGTGTAGTTTAGATGTCGCCACTTGGTCGCATCACGCAAAACAGTGGGCGTGATTCGCCCCTGGGTCGGGGTGCTGTGCTGGTCAACTCACCAGCAACGTGAGATTGTTGAGATAGTGCACCGTCAGTCGATGCAGTGGCCAAAGATTGAGAAGATGTGGTCGCTGCATCGACCGTCATAGGACAAGTGGCAGACTAAGTTGATACGTTTAATGAAGCAGAAGGTTTTGAGGAGACCGTCAACTTGAATTTTGATTTTGCTTTTGGAAGGGGTGGGAAGTCATTCGTCTTGTCGGTTTTGTTCGTTTTGTCGATGCGTCTTTTCCTAGATTTGGCCTGGATGAATCCGTCATTCTGTATTTCATCGTCGGTCGATGTCACGTGAGTTAAATTTTCGAGAGGTCTTTTTAAATTGACAGCCTTGTCAGATTTAGAATTAAAATTTACATTATTGATTAACCGAGTTACCTGGGTGGTCAGGCAGTCTATTTTACTGTTTTGTTCCCTAACTGTCTCAGTCAGCTCCTTTATTTGCTGGGCCTGGCTTTCGATGATCACTGTCTGGCGCTGGATGGTTCTGTCCTTTTCGTCTGCTACAGCTGGTGTCATCAATTTCTTTGATTTCTTGGTAATTTCTGTCCTCTCCTTCTGGTTGGGTCCATTCATCATCGGGGACGCTGGGGGATCATTACTTTGACCTCCATGTTTTTAAATCGGGTTTTCTATTGAAAAACTTGAAAACTTTCACGATCAAAAATATGACGTATTGTCAATTATGCCTTATACAGGGCGCGGCCCTCATCAGACACCGAAACCAATGATAAAAAACGCGTAATAAGTGGAATGATTTGAATCTTTCTGCATAGTAGTGTTGTGAACAGGAAAAAAGGGCACGAACGATCTCAGTCAGATTTATAACTTCTTATTAAATAAACTCATCAGACTAAAAACCAAAGCAGTTTTCATGTTGCTTGGGCTGCTCCTCGTATGCATATGACTTTTGAGGAATAAATAGTCTTGTGATTTCTGCTTTGGTTCAGTTATTTCAAGACTAGATTGCCTAAGGAAGTCATTTTGACTACTTGGAAAATTTTGAATAATCAAATGACTGATATTAAAATCGGTAAAACTAATACTGCATGACTCTATTCAATTTTATAACAAAATAAAATTTGGAACTGATATGGCGGATCAATTGGCCAGAAAATATACAGTAAAATCTAGTACTGGTAGGTGGCCCCGCCAAATATTTTTCAATATTTTAGGTTTGGCTTCTATAAACGCTTTGATCATTTACAAAGACGCGACAGGAATACAAATACAACAAGAGCAGTTTTTGCTTCAATTAGCAGAACAGCTTTTCACCGATTACAGAGCTGCAAGACAGAAAAATGCATCAGGACATGAGGACCCACAAAGATCAACCGCAACACCATCAACTACTTATACTATCAAGTGCGGCTTTGCCACAATAACAAAACAAATAATATATGTAAAAAATGTCAAAAGTATGTTTGCGGAAGTCGTACACGTTGAGTTCCACTTTCATTCGCTCGAAATTTACAAATAATGCATAAGTTATTTTTTTTTTGTCTAGTGAAGTAAAAAGTAAAAAGTTTTTAGAATTAATTTTATACAAATTCATTTACGCAGTATTTATTTTTTCACGATGCAGTCATTTTTTTGGTTGCTACTTTTTTAGGTGGTGTTTTTAAATCTTGTGCCCGATTGTTGAGAATCCATTATCAACTTTATTTTTTATATGGTACGAAAAGAAGTACCTGATCTTGTTCTATGAATCCAACGATATATCACATGGTACATTTGTTTTCTTAGTTAGAAGGAAAAGTGTATTTTTTTAATTTTTTTATTTTATTTTAGTATTGCAAAGAAATGATTGATGAAAGATTGTGTGATTACTTCTTTCGAGGAATTTATCTAAGCAGTATTTTCAGCATTTTTGTAGCACAAAATGTAGGGCGTCAGCTTGTCGAACCTTTCTTCATTGCTGAAATGGCCGCCTGGCATCTTTGACGATAGTAAAGCAAATTTAACAATACACAGTAATAACAATACTCTGTGACAGGTATTTACGTCAAGTCAAGCATTTGTTTGCAACGCCTACTTCAAAAAAATTAAAAAATCAGATTTTTTTTTATAACCAAGAAAATAAATTTAACATGTGAATGAAAATGTATAAAAAGCTACTTCCAGACATAAAATAATGAAGCTGATGATGGTTTTTCAATAACAAATCGTCGGACAGAAAGTTTAAAAACACCATCATGTAGTGCCTAAGAAGTTCCAATGGAAAAGTTACAATAGTTTTTTGATATCTCCTAAAGTCAGAAAAAAATAGAAATAAATTGGACAAATTTTCGTTTTTTTCCAAACAACGCACTAAGAAATGAAATATACTAAGTGACATATAAATCCGAACACCCAGTTTAAATGGTTTTATTTTAATAAAAGTTGGTGAATGTATTTATCTTACTGTAAATAACAAGTGAAAGCATTTTCAGCCTTATCAGTTGGACATTCCGGTTTTTATACTGCTTTTTTTTAATTCACTAACGCTCTAAAAATGAATATTTCAGCCGCAGTAAAGAATCAACGTTGGCGGATTTTGGTTCTTGACATCCTTTACGATCGGTTACGATGCCTAGAGTACGGAGACCTGTACGATTTCGTCAACTTAGTGGGTTTGATAGGGGCCGTATAGTGGGACTTCGGGAAGCTGGACTTTCTTTTCGGGCAATCGCAGTTAGAGTGCAAAGAAGTGTAGACACTGTGGTTAGGTTTTGTCAGGCATGGCTTCGAGAGGGCCGTACGCAAAGAGCAAGGGGCACTGGACGCCGCCGTATAACAACAGACCGTGAAGATCGCCGCCTAAGATTATTGGCCTTAAGGGACCGTTTCTCCACTACCAGGTCCATTGCAAATAAATGGTTTGCAGAACACGGAAGACCTATTGGCATGCGAAGTGTTTACCGACGAATGAGAAGTTTTGGCTTGTTTTCATACCAGCCACACTGGGTCCTTCCTATAAACTCGAGAACACCGACGTAGTCGCCTTGAGTGGTGCAGACAACGGTCAGGAATGGAACAGTATTGTCTTTAGTGACGAGTCTCGATTTTGTTTAGGCATGCACGATGGTCGTGCCAGGGTTAGAAGGCGACGTGGTGAAACGAGGAATCCACAGTTTTTTGTTGAAAGACATGTTCATCACACTGTTGGAGTTATGGTTTGGGGTGCTATAGCTTATGGTTCCAGGTCACCTTTAATCTTCATCAGAAGTAACATGAACGCGCAGCGTTATATCCACGAAGTTCTAGAACCCCATCTTTTACCCTATCTTGACACCCTGGCAGATCCAACTTTCCAACAAGATAATGCCCGACCACATGTTGCAAGAGTCACAATAAACTTCTTTCAACACAATTATGTCACATTGTTACCATGGCCACCAAGATCTTCCGACTTATCCCCAATTGAGCACGTGTGGGATATGATGGGTAGGAGATTGCACAATTTGCAATGTCCTCCTCAGACTCTAGAAGCACTTCGATAGGAGTTGGTGGTTGCCTGGAATGAGATACCACAGGAGGACATTGACCACCTGATCAGAAGCATGCCTAGGCGCGTTGGAGAATTCGCAGCACATCAGGGTACATCCACACATTATTAAAGGTCAAAGGGCTTTAAAGCAGTGCAATCGTTTTGAAATTTTTATCATTTACTCATGATGCTTCATTAAGTACTTATACAAAATTTTATTAAAATAAAACCATTTAAACTGGGTGTTCGGATTTATATGTCACTTAGTATACTTATAAGTTTCTCAACGGCATGTAAAAACCTTGTATTTAACATATATTTTTTTGTTTTGTCGAATTTATTTTTCGTTTTTTTCTAGTATCGATCAAGCCAAATAAATGTCGAAACGACACCTTCATTAAGTAAAGTGCATCATTTAACACATTGAGCATTATATCCCAAAATCGGACAATTAACACAAGTAGCATAACATGAAGTGAATTCATCCATATCAGCATTGAAATATGATAACTACAGATGGTCCTCCACTACAAATATCATTCCATGTGGCAAATATGATGCCATAATTTTGTTTGCAATGCAAATATCATTCCCGAATGTTTGCATATTGTGTACACCGTTAACATGCGAACGACCTGTTTTTGCTATTTTAAAAATACGCTAATCAATACAGGCATTCTGGTGTGCCTCTCTGTGTAACATGCAAAATTTCGTTTTACCATAAACCATATCGATTTATTCACGTGGCGAGGTTTTCGTAACTAACTCCACGGTTCTAGAGGAGGCAACGTACAGAAAACGGGAGGACAACTCCAAACTGCCATAAAAGAACATTAATATTCAGGAAGGGTGATTTGCATACAGGATGATAGGAAAAAATGCTTTCCTTACTACTTTGATTAGAAACATGACGTCGCAAAATTTGGTGAGGAAATATTGTAATTGCAAAAAAAATTCAAAAATTAGATATTAAGTTTTTTGGACGTTATATGAGGTGTAATTCACTTATTTCAATCTGTCTGTCAGCTAATCTTTAGTCCGCCAGAACTTGGACCTATTCGGATTTGGATGGAATTTTTACACAAGATTACTACTATGTCAATCATAGAAAAGCTTTACAGTTTTTGAAAATCCGTCCAGTGGCGGCCGAGAAACAAGCAAAATACGAAATACCTAAAAGCACTCAAACTTATGTCTCTCTGTCATTACAGAAGATTATTATTATTATTATTATTATTATTATGATAATTGGGATGAGCAGAGTACACAGTACTATAAGCTCATGCAGTAAATATAGTGTACGGATACGTAACACAAATACATCAAATAGAAAAAAATAAAAAAGACAGTTCATAGCTATAAAGTTTGTACACACCTCCAGCTATCATACTGCACTTTGAAGCTATTAACTGAAGTAGCACCAACCACACTTTCAGGTAAACTATTTCAGGTGTTGAATATGCGGTTGGGAAGAAACCACTGTCGGACTGTTGTTTTAAATAGCTCCTTATGCAGTTTGAAGCTGTGCCCGCGTAGATTGCTGCGCGACAGTCGGTATAGATGCATGAGGTTCGTGCCCATCAAACAATGAAGTATCCTGAACGTAACTATAAGATCGCCACGAAGTCTTCGCTCAGAGAATGAGGTCAGGTTGAATAATTCAAGGCGATCTTCATAGCTTGGTCTTCGTGCTCCAAAAGGGATACGAGTAGCCTGACGCTGTACTGATTCGACGAGATTTCTATCGCGCAGAAGCACAGTGTCCCATACCGGGCCAGCGAATTCATGAATTGGCCTCACGAATGCCTTGTAAATGTAGGCGCAAGTGTTGATATCGGATCCTTTGAAAGACCTCTCCAGCATGTATAGAAGTTTCTTGGCTTTTGATGTAACGTGGTGAATATGCTCTTTCCAGGAAAGACGATCGTTGACTACAACGCCCAGATCAGTGTGGCTGGAAACTGCTTCGATGTTGTGGTCAGAGATCTTGTATGTAAATCGCGGATTTGTCTTCCCGACGTGAAGGACACAACACTTAGTTAGATTTAAGGGTAAAAGCCAACTGACTGACCATTGACAAACAATATCAAGATCTCGTTGAAGCATAGCAGAATTTACGACAGTATTGTAAATCTTGGTGTCGTCGGCATAAGCTGAACATGTGGAGGAAATCAATGCGGGCAGGTCACTTGTATACAGAAGGAACAGCACTGGCCCCAAGACAGAGCCTTGAGGACTTCCACTTGCTACATGATGAAGGTGAGCCTGGCTATCACTGACGCGCACAGAGAAAGTGCTCCCGGTGAGAAAAGCCTTAATCCACAGTAACAACTCGCCTCTTATTGCCATACATTCCAACTAAAACAGAAGCCTTCTATGTGGTACGCTATCGAAAGCCCTACAAAAATCTAAGTAGATTATATCAACAGGAGTCTTTGTGTCCAGATACTGAGTCCAATCGTTGAGAGAGTGGAGAAGGTTGGTCATTATTGATCGACCAGGGAGAAATAAATGCTGATTCTTAGGGATAAGGTCATTTTCGGAAGCAAATGACAGGAGCTTATCTAATATGGTTCTTTCAGCTATTTTGGCGGCGATAGGAACGAGACTTATTGGTCGATAATTCTGTTAACTTATTTAACTTAGAGCTAAACAATGGAGAGTGGGGGCTATAGGGGTGAAGATCGAGAAGTCTGTCCTATCGGCCGGCAAAGTGATGGCTACCGTTATCTCGGGTTCACATGGTGTGATCTACAGTGACTACCTGGAGAAGGGCAAAACTGTCACAGGTCTCTAGTAGCCGAATTATTGGGTGGATTCGATGTCGAATTGCAGAAAAGGCGGCACCATTTGGCGAAGAAAAAGGTGCCTTCCACCTTGACAACGCACCTGCTCCACGGCCAGATTGGTCGAATTAGGCTACGGACTTTTTTTATTTCCAAACCTGAAAAAGTCACTCGTCTGACAGAAATTTGAGTCGAATGAGGAAATTATCGCCGCCACGGAGGCCTACTCTACAGACATCCAGAAAACATATTTTTCACATAGGTTGAAGAAGTTGGATCATCGCAGGTCAAGTGTATTGAGCTAAAAAGAGACTATGTTGAGAAATAAATAGCAATTTTTCCAAAATTTTCGTTTTTCTTTTCTAGACTAAGTACTTATCGGACTGCCATCGTACACTTGCAATCCCGGTAATCCAAGGCACTTAATCGACATATTTTACACATCATAGATTTCCCCGTATATTATCTCTTAAAACTTGATATATTAGTATAGGGTGATTTTTTAAGTGGTATAGGATTTGATTTTCAAAAAAAACACAAAAAAATTGAAAAAACGATGAAATCTTTATTTGAGTCGATAGAACGGTCGATATAATTTAATTTTTAAAGATTATTTCATGTAAATGTTGGCCGCGGCTCCGCTTTAGATGGCCCATGCGCAAGGTCCAATTTTTGCACACTCTCTCCAACATATCGGCCGGTATCTTACGAATAAATGCTTCAATATTGGCTTCCAGTGCGTCAATCGTTGCTGGTTTATCCCTGTAGACATTAGCCTTAACATGGCCCCACAAGAAATAGTCCAACGGCGTTAGATCACACGATCTAGGCGGCCAAATGACGGGCCCCAAACTGTTCACCGAACTCGCCTCTCAATAGGCATGTGGCACCGTCTTGTTGAAACCACATGTCAGCCAAGTCCAGCTCTTCCATTTTGGGTAAAAAAAGTTTGTTATCATCGCACGGTAGCGGTTGCCATTCACAGTTACGTTCCGGCCATTGTCGTCTTTGAAGAAGTACGGCCCGATGATGCCACCGGCCCATAATCCACACGAAACAGTATTTTTTTCGGGATGCATTGGTAGCTCTTGCAATGCTTCTGGCTGGGCTTCACTCCAGATGCGGCAATTTTGCTTGTTAACGTACCCATCCAACCAGAAATGAGCTTCGTCGCTGAACACAATTTTTCGATAAAAATGTGGATCTTCCTCCAACTTTGCCAGTGCTCATTCACCAAATTGGAAACGTTGTGGAAGGTCGGGTGGCTTCAATTCTTGCACCAGCTGTATCTTATAAGGTTTTACACCCAAATCCTGTCGCAAAATTTTCTACGTAGTGGAGTAACAGAGGCCCAATTGCTGCGAACGGCGGCGAATCGACATTTCACGGTCATCACTAACACTGGCGGATACAGCCGCAATATTTTCTTCAGTCCCCACTCTACGTCTGCGTGTTGGTGGTTTAATGTCCAATAATGTAAACTGGGCTCGAAATTTAGTCACAAGCTTCCGAATAGCTCCCTCAGTAGGCCGACCATATTGCCCATAAATTGGAAGCAGTGCTCGACCATGCATGAATTTTGATAGTAAAATTCAATAATTTGCAAGCGTTGTTCGTTCGTAAGTCGATTCGTGGTTAAATTATAGACCAAACTGAACAAGTTTGACAATGACACAAGACACGATTCACGCGTCATCTGTCAAAAACAGTGTTGCCAAAAAGATACTAGCAAAAAAATCACCCATTAGAAAAATGTTTTCGACAAGCGTCTCTGCGTCTGCGACTTGAGCTGCCGACGTGCCGGTATTCGTATATGTCCTCGCATGACTGGTGCTCTGTACGCGCTCTGCCGTGTCCGACTCATCGAGCATTCAAACGAGAAAACGCGACGTTGTCAGATGGACGGTACTACCGGTAGGGCAGGGAAATAATGTCATGGACCTGCTTGACCTACTTCATCCATTTGATTTCGCTAGCATATATGTTCGTAACTAACGATTAACTCAAACGTGCTGCTTTCGTCTGTCCAACCAAAGACAGTCAACCAACTCAACAGCACTGCCTAGGCTTGGTCCCTGACACAACGAACGAAAGCATAGCAACTATCATCTATGCAGGATATAAGGCCTGTAGTATGTAGTGCGTTCTTACTTCAATAGGGTCTAACTTTTCGAACTAATGGCAGCGTTTCGTGGGAAGTGAATACTCAACCTACTTGACGTAATTTTTTTTAATAGAAATTTCATTTATACGGTTTTGAGGCGGTTGAATTTCATACACGGTGCCACGCTTTACCAACAAACGGGAAAGATGCGTAAGATGCCGACTACGAATTCGCATTCGTCTAATGAGCGGACGCATCTCGATACTTTCTGGACTGACCATTTAACTCGTCATTTAACCCCATCGGAAGCAACTTACTACATTATTAAAACAGTTTTACTGGCATATCTGGATTTGAATATTATTTTATCATCAACACAATGTGATTAATCCTGAAATATACTAATTTTCACAGAAACAATAATTAATCGTAATCAACTTTCTGATTGAGCATAATTAATATCTGCTAAGCTAGTATTTATGATAAAAATAGCGAATTAATAGGTATGTACTGTAGTACAAATGGATATGTTGAAAATATAGCATTTATCATCATTTAATTAATTAATAGCCAAAATATACAATTTGCTGAATACACGTATGCGACTTGTAGATACAGAGTGTTTCAAAGTTGGTGCACGGTTGTCGCCTTGAGACTATTTGCAATATATACTAAGTGACATATAAATCCGAACACCCAGTTTAAATGGTTTTATTTTAATAAAATTTTGTATAAGTACTTTATGAAGCGTAATAAGTAAATGATAAAAATTTCAAAATGATTGCACTGCTTTAAAGCCCTTTGACCGCTAGTAATGTGTGGATGCACCTTGATGTGCTACGCATTCTCCGACGCGCCTAGGCATGCTTCTGATCAGGTGGTTAATGTCCTCCTGTGGTATCTCATTCCAGCCAACCACCAACTCCTCTCGAAATGCTTCTAGAGTCTAAGAAGGACGTTGCAAATTGAGCAATCTCCTACCCATCATATCCCAAACGTGCTCAATTGGGGATAAGTCGGAAGATCTTGGTGGTCATGGTAACAATGTGACATCATTATGTTGAAAGAAGTCTATTGTGACTCTTGCAACATGTGGTCGGGCATTATCTTGTTGGAAAGTTGGATCTGCCAGGGTGTCAAGATAGGGTAAAAGATGGGGTTCTAGAACTTCGTGGATATAACGCTGCACGTTCATGTTACCTCTGATGAAGATTAAAGATGACCTGGAACCATAAGCTATAGCACCCTAAACCATAACTCCAACAGTGTGATGAACATGTCCTTCAACAAAAAACTGTGGATTCCTCCTTTCACTACGTCGCCTTCTAACCCTGGCACGACCATGGTGCATGCCTAAACAAAATCGAGACTCGTCACTAAAGACAATACTGTTCCATTCCTGATCCCAGAGTGGCCGTTGTCTGCACCACTCGAGGCGATTACGTCGGTGTTCTCGAGTTAAAGGGAGGACCCATTGTGGCCGGTATGAAAACAAGCCAAAACTTCTCATTCGTCGGTAAACGCTTCGCATGCCAATAGGTCCTCCGTGTTCTGCAAACCATTCATTTGCAATGGACCTGGTAGTGGAGAAACGGTCCCTTAAGGCCAATAATCTTAGGCGGCGATCTTCACGGTCTGTTGTTCTACGGCGACGTCCAGTGCCGCTTGCTTTTTGCGTACGGCCTTCTCGAAGCCATGCCTGACAACACCTAAGCACAGTGTCTACACTTCTTTGCACTCTAACTGCAATTGCCCGAAAAGAAGGTCCAGCTTCCCGAAGTCCCACTATACGGCCCCTATCAAACTCACTAAGTTGACGAAATCGTACAGGTCTCCGTACTCTAGGCATCGTAACCGATCGTAAAGGATGTCAAGAACCAAAATCCGCCAACGTTGATTCTTTACTGCGGCTGAAATATTCATTTTTAGAGCGTTAGTGAATTAAAAAAAAGCAGTATAAAAACCGGAATGTCCAACTGATAAGGCTGAAAATTTTTTCACATGTTATTTACAGTAAGATAAATACATTCACCAACTTTTATTAAAATAAAACCATTTAAACTGGGTGTCCGGATTTATATGTCACTTAGTATATTTTGTGATCCTTCCACTTCTTATAATACCATGATTCTGTCTTGAGAAACAACGAAATCATTGTCATAAACATTATCATTGTAAACAACATAACCTTTTTAACACTAAGTGCTATAATCTGTATAGGAAACAAGAAAAACCGGAGACTCAAAACTGCATAGCTTAGTTCAAAGTTTTAGCTCAAATACAGAATGCTCAACAATCAAAGCATTGATCTTTTGCAGTACCTAAGTATGCCTCTCAAAAACCGTGTTAATAGCTGTATGCATAGTTGGGGGCCCCTCAAAACTGACGACGCATTAGTAATTAGTAAGTCGTAGATCTGTTTTAATTATTATTCCATTTTTTTTTTAAAGAAATAGTAATCTTTTCACTGTGTTCTATTTGAACCTTATACAGGGTGTCCCGAGCTTGAAATAGGGTGAAAAGTTTAAATAAACATAGGTGGACAAACGTCCCCTAAGGGCGTTACGGTGTTTTAAAGGGGCTCCCCTGAAGATGGTTTTTCATTAATATTTCCGAATTGTGTCGAGATAAAGACATAAAATTTGGCTTTCTAGCCTAGTTTTTTATGCTGGATTTAAAAATATTAACAATTTTAGACAGTTTTGTTTGGAAGCGCATGTAACAGGGACGGACTCAGGTTATTTTGGCCCTAAAATTATTGTGTGATTATATTTTTGAAATTGAATTTTAGAATTCGAAAATTTAGGGTTTTCTACATAAAAAAGGTACACTTATTGAATATCGATAAATCGCGCCATTTTTGAATAAAATCAAACCAAAAAATTTGTCACATGATGAAACGTACTGCGAATTTAAATGTATTGTTGATTATACATAGTTAGCCATGACTGCAAACAAAAGTTGTTTTGATTTGTTATGACTTATTTTGACGTTAAGCCGACATTGCTGGCAGTGTAAAATTACTAGATTAAAATAAAAATTTTTATTAAATCGATTTAAAATGCCAAGATTTACAGACAGAGAACTGACTGACATGCATTTTGTGTACGGGTTTTGCAATGACAATTCATTGGCAGCCGTAAGAGAATATCAAAGAAGATTTCCCAATCGCATAGTACCTGGACGTCGAATGTTTATGGATATTCACCGGAATTTGTCAAACCATGGAAGTTTTCAGCGCATGCAGGGCTCAGGAAGGCCAGTGGGAAATCATCGTATGGATCTTGCTTTAAATATGTTTGAAAATAATCCGCAAATAAGCATACGAAATGTTTCAGAAATTATGAATATAGCTCGATCAATAGTAAGAAAAATTTATGAATACCTATTTGATAGTTATCCTAAAAATAATAATTTTAGATAGGAAGAATGACAGGAATGCATTTTTTACCACGAATCGAGTTTTGCCAGTGGATATTAGCAAATGAAAACACTATTTCTAGAATATTATGGACGGATGAGTCAATATTTACTAGGAATGGTGCTTTTAATTTCCATAACATACACATACATCACTGGTCAGACGAAAATCCAAAAGTTTGTTCGCCGTACAAATTTCCAACATAGATTTTCATTGAACTTATGGACAGGAGTAATTTGGGATCAAGTAATTGGGCCTATTGTACTTCCCAATCGTCTTAATTCAGAGGTGTATCTCAACTTTCTTCAGAATGGATATAATACCATTGGATGTGTGCCAGCAGTTTCAGGAAAATATGTTTTTTCAACAAGATGGCGCCACTGCAAATTTTGGGCGCAATGTTCGAAAATGTCAATTTTCCATACAGGTAGTTAGGCCGAGGAGGTCCTATAGCATGGCCACCACGTTCACCTGACCTAAATCCATTGGATTTTCGGTGAATCCCCGACCACTACAGCTTTCGGTTAATTCCCGATCACGCACAGCGTCACGGCATTTCGGTTAATCCCCGTATTCCTGAGTTGTTCAGTTGAGAATGAGATTCTTCTTTTGCTGTAATAATTGAGTGTATTTGTTCTGAAGATTGTTAGTGTTGTTGACCCAAGTGTTTGTTTTGGTTTCTGGTGAGTGAATATTTTATTAAATTTGGAATAGCTTTAAGTGTTTTTAAGGTGGGATTTCAGTTCCCTTGCATATTTTCCTTACTTTTCTTTATTACTAATATCAAGATTCAGTAATAATAATTATTATCTGTATACTCAGTAAATTACAAGAATTTGGTTAGTTGATAAAGTGCAGGAAGATATTTTATTTATGTATTTTGTTCTTGTTGCAGGCCAATATGGTTCGACCTTCTTCAGATATTTAGCAATTATTTGATATTGAAAAAACAGATAAAAAATCCTAGGCTGTGTGTAAGTTTTGCTGTTTTAAATACGCCTTTCCAAACGCAACTCGCATGACGAATCATATATTAAACCAATGTTCAAAATTAAACAAAAATATGACAATGAAATACAATCGAGTTCGAAGTCTTCGACGTCAGAAGAAAAAGAAAGTAACAAAGATATCCTGCTAAAAGCACTAGAAGATACCAGTCTCCCTTCAACTAGCAAAAAGGACACGTCATCAATGTCATCATCTTCCTAATCTCCATTACCATCAGTAAAACGCAAGAAAGCTAGCTGCCAACAAACATTGAGCGGGTTTCTCGATAAGATAGCTGTTTCAATCTTCTAAAATTGATGCGGCATTAGCTAGGGCTCTTTATGCTTCTGGTGCTCCTTTTTCTCTTTTCAAAAATAAATATTGGGAACAGGTTTTTAAAATTCCGATAGTCTATCAATAGTAACAGATATTTGGACAAATATAGTTGAAGATGGATTAATCAGTATTGTTATAGCACGCCTATACCTTTATTTTACAAAACTGTTCATCGTGGCACTGCAAAAGCAACGGGAACGTATATAAGTAATGAACTTATCAAAGTTATTCAAGAAATAGGGCCACAATTTTTTTTTAATTATGACTGACAATGCGAGCAATATGAAAGCTGCTTGGCATATTATAAATACAACGTATCCTCATATATCTTGTGTTGGTTATGCAGCTCACACTCTGAATTTGCTACTAAAGGACTTCATGAAAGAAAATTTGTTTGAAAAAATATGTAGAGTTTAAAAAAATTTGTAAATACTTTACACAGCACCACATACTTTATGCTGCATTTAAAGAAGCACAGGCCGAAAGATATCCAATAAATAAAGTAATTTCCCTCAAATTACCTGCAAAAACAAGATGGGGTTCTCTGTTTATAACTGTTGGTTCGCTTTTAAGAAATAAGGAAGCTCTGCAATGTTCTGTATTAGTGGAAAACCTGAATGTAAAACAAAATATTAAAAAAGTTGTATTGGATGATGCGTTCTGGCAAAACCTACAATATACTAATCAAATCCTGCATCCTGTATCAAAATCGATAAATTTAGTAGAATCGGATATATCTACAGGGTGACTTCGAAGTTGAGTCATTTATTTTAACAGTGAGTAGATCTGATCAAAAGAAATGTTTTTTTCCTTTAACATTTTTCTGGTAAAATTAAGGTAACAAAGTTATAGCCCTTTAGAAGTTTGAGTACCGCCCTGTCTCAATAATAATATTACGTGCTCGTGTTTGGCAACAACGGATATAATCCGCCTTATCGATTCATCGCATCGGAAAAAAAAGCGAAAGAATTTGAAACGTTTATCACGATGTTTTTCGTCAGTCGGTAACACGTGAGTGAATAGTGGTGTTTGTTGCGTGACTCAAACGAAATGAAAAATGGCACATGTTTACGAAAATGCTGAACTTGTGGACAAAGGGCTCGTGAATCAGGTGACTTGAGACCTCACAGAGGAGGGCATGCTGGTGCTCCAAGACCGCACGATCAAATACACGGCCGCACTGAAATACTTGTCGGGAGGATACTTTATAAAACAAGGTAACATTTTTTTATTTTTTTTTTATTTTTACACACATATTTTGGTTTATCTTCCTTCTACAATCATTATCTGAAAATTAATGACTCAACTTCAAAGTATTATCAGAAGTGCATTTTATCTTTAAGTATATAAAAGATATTCCCCAACAAGTTGACCTGACTAGTTATCTTATCGAAAGCTCGCTAAAATATGTTGAAGAACGCTACGAATTTTGTTTTAAGCCGATTCACTTTGCAGCCAATCTTCTTGATGCTCGCTTTAAAGGAGAACAATTGAATGAAGACCAAATAATGGAAGCAATAGACTTCATTTCTGAAATGGCGTTCACTAGATCTAGATGTAGGGAAGGTGGAGGCAAATCTAGCCCAATTTAGAACAAAAACCGGATTTTTTAGTCGAAATTCTTTATGGGATGGTGCGAATAGTACTCATCCCGTTATAAGGTGGTAAGGCTTGTGTACATCGCAGCCACTTATGCCAATTGCCTCCCGAATTTTAAATGGAGGGCCATCTTCAGCCTCTTCAGAAAGAAACTGGTCTTTACACGGCCTCATACATACAAGCAAAAGAAATAGATTATCACAGGATAAAATTCAGAAGCTGGTTGCTATTCATTCTAATTTGGTTACAAACGAAAAACAGACATTCATTTACGATGCTAGACCAGTTCCACTTACTGGCAAAGATTATGCTGTTTTGTCCGTCCATGAAGACGAAGCGGAGATCGAGTCTGAATCAGATCTTGGTCTGAAGATTCAAACTCAGACTCAGATGAAAATATACCTCTGAGCGCTTTGGTTAAATAATGCTTTTTCTACCTTCGAAGCTTTGTTTTTGATACTTTCAATTATTAGATAATAATTATAATTTGACCCTATATACATGTATGTATTTATATCTTAGATATTAATAGATATCATTAAAGTATGTTTTTTGTATTTATTTCTACAAAATATGTTTAAAAAACATTAAAATTGGTACCTATTTTTTACGTTTCAAGTCACAATTAAAAAATATTTAAATTTTCCCATTTTTTCCAATTTTTCCCATGGTCTGGAAAAAAACGGAAAAACGTGTTTTTTCCTAATTTTTACCGTTTTTTCCGATTTGTTAAATCCCTACTCATGTCTCGAAAACTCAACTTTAGAGAACAGTTTCAAGCATCTTTTTTATATCGTAAAAATCCTAAGAAGGGTCCTATTTGCATCATAAGATTTTGAAAAAAATCAGAATTCGAATATTTGTTCGAACAGATACGAGGGTACTACCTGGGATAATAAGAACGGCCTTTTCCAGAAAGGAACCAGCCCACCAAATATGAAAAATCTAGATTTCAGGAAAGTAATTTATTATTTATTGACATTGGTCTAAAATTATTTCTTTATCATTGTCGAAACCTTAAAGCCTAATTGCTCAATAACTGTTTTTCTGGGTTGGTTCCCTTCTGCAAAAAGCCGTCCATATTATAACCATCTGATTCTAAAAAGGTGTAGAACTACTTACTACCATCAGTTCATATACCGAGTCAGCCTACCTCTAACGTTCCTGCCATAAAACGCGGGCGTTAGATACACCTCCCCCGTCAAGGGTTCGACCTGCAGCAATCCCCTGCCGCCGTTCATAGAAAACCGTAGACCAGCCCCCGCATCGGCGTCCTTCGTAGTACGCAGGGTGACAATGGGCCGAGTAGGCCTTGAAGCTGAACTGGTTCTGGAGCCTGGCAGTGTCATGTTCACATTTGTCATTGTAAATCGGAGGCCGTGAACTGGAAAAGACGGAGAGTTAATTATTACATGGCAAGGATAGAGCAGTTGCTTGTTGGAGAGGGTTATGTAGGATTAGACTAATAAGGATAACCTAAATTGGGGCATCAAGATTCGGTCGGTGCAAAAGCGGGGAGGCGACATGGTTTTTCAAAATCATCCTCACAGCCTATTGTTGATGAGATTTAAGGTGGGTTCATGCAAGACTTAACATAACTTAACTTAATAAAATGAGTATTTAAAGCGCATGCTCGGCCAGGATTGCTAATGTAGCAATGGCGCCAATATCAACATTAAACACACTAACAGAATCATATGTTTAACGTCAAAGTAGCGGATGAAAGAGTTTTTTGTGGCTTTTGTGTTGCGTGGACTGGCGGACCAGCCTTGACATTGACAAGTGGCCCCTCCCCACTCGCTTGCGCCAATGCACTGGTAATCAAGTCACAGAACTCGGATAATAGATTCCGATTTTTGCATAATCTGATTCAAGGACCTCTGTTAAAGAATCTGCATGTGAATAGGCCCAAAATTGCTCCAAAAATTGTTATTAAACCGATTCCAAAAATTGATTTGTTCACTTTGTTTATAGTATTTTGTGGTTTT
Source organism: Acanthoscelides obtectus (assembly GCA_963669975.1). Classification (NCBI taxonomy): domain Eukaryota; kingdom Metazoa; phylum Arthropoda; class Insecta; order Coleoptera; family Chrysomelidae; genus Acanthoscelides; species Acanthoscelides obtectus. Next base: position 114,106,611 of record CAVLJG010000003.1, read on the forward strand.
TAGGACATTCTGAATAAAAAATGAGCTTTAGAACTTTTCTCTAGACTTGATATATACAGGTATAAGCAAGGTAAAAACTCAAAATATGTCATTTGCTACCCTAAAAACAATATGAAAAATGAATATTTTGATGTTGCCAAATCTTACACATGCTTCAACCAACCAATAACAAAACCCCCAGAGCATTTTAGGGAGTACAGTTATTGTAAATATTTGCATAGTAATTATGAATTGAATGCGCGCTCAATGTATAGTCTATCTCTATGTGAACGCGAGAGAGAGATGAAATATCTCTCGTGCACGCTGAATATGCATTGAGCGTCCGCTTGCATATCAATTAAATACAAAGATTTTTAATAACAGTATTTCCTAAAAGGTATCGCAATTGTGTTAATGGTTATTTATGAAGCATGGCGACATTAACATTTTCGTTTTTTCAGATCGTTTTTCGGTATCGCAATATCAATTTTTTGGACTTTCCCATCTCGTACAAAATCAGCTTTTAACAAACATTGTCAAACATCGTTTTGTTTCGGAGTATCAAAAAAAAAAAACGAATACTGCCTTTGATGAAGCGGAAACATTAACTTTTGGAATTCATTTGAGAAAGTTGTACAAACAATTAGAGACGCAATTCGGAGCCAGACAACATGTAGATTTGTTACTAGGAGGCTTTTTCGAATAACATGCAAAAAGTCCGAATCCGAATATTTTCCTGAGCAGATGTGAAGATACTTCTTGGACTATAACCTCGACGGCAGTGCCACTTTTCTTGGCTGGAAATCTGGTGGAACTAAAAATATTGAAAATATGCCGACAACGCATATCAGGAATGTCAGGAATGTGTCGGCGATTTCATTTGTTTACATTACGAAATCTGACTGATGACCGTCCCCATATTGAGGCAGTTCGATGATCATAGATGCATAACACATCCTCAATAAAGGAAGTATTTCTTTCATCAGTTTGGCTAGTAATGAGTTTCAGGATAATAAAAACATGTATAATTAAAAAAATATTTATTGAACAGTCCCAGCAGTAATAGAACAAAGTCTCCATTACAATAAATTGTACATACATGGAAGTATTCTACTCATCTGGATTTTTCTCTATATTATGAACCTGATCAGTCCAATATCATGCAAGCACTATCTCTTGTTAATTGATCATGCATATTTATTGCGAAAACATAAATACTAAAATAACAAAAAATACATCTGTAGTTAGAGGACTAACTGGAATACAAATATAATCACTCTGATATGTGAATCAAAAATAGTTTCGCACACACTGTTAATGGGTAAAAGCAAACAAAATTGTCCTCAACAAAAAAAACACATAAAACACTAATTGCTTCTTTAAACTAGGAAACAAACTCCTTATGTTATTGACAATTAATTTGGTATCCATAAAATAAGTCACGATCTGCACTCCAAGTGTCTCCACGAAGGACGTTGACACTGTGAAACAAAAAAAAAACACTTATTAGCATACTATCACTGTCATATTTGGTCAGCAATCACTAAACAGAAACATAGTCATCTCACCACGCCCCTTCAGATGATACTGCTCTGTACATATGTATAAATTCCCAATCTGGCAGTATACATTTGATTGCCAAAATTCTGTGTGCAAACAAATTTTCATTGGTGATACCAAACACCAGTCCTTAATTTGGCCCTTTACCAGATTTGTTATTACCAACAGTACAGATGTCACCTCAATAAACTTCAAAAGAGATTACATATTTGGTGGGCTGCGAATACACAGCATTCGCCAGGTGTACACCTGGTTCGTATTTAATGACAAAGTACCTTCACAGTGTTCTGTGAGATTTTGGAAAAACATGTCATGGGGGACATGGTATAGATTTAAATTCTCTTTTTTCTTCTGTAGGGGCTATAATTTGCCAACATCACCACTGGTACAGTCTCAGACATGAAAGTGTTTGCATCTATCAGCTATGAAGTCAGTACTACAAGCACAAAATTTTAAGATCATTCATTCATTTTTTTTTTCGTTCTCTAGAATATAATTTCAAAATCCTCTATCTTAGTAAGGGGCAATTTAGGACCCATGTTTATTTTTTTCATGCTGTTTTTTGATCTACTTTATGCTGTAGCAATACTGATATGTTTTGCTGAAACTACCACTATACGCACTTTGTTAGGGGATGAAGTAAACATGACCACTGACTTTATTTATTATAATTTTTAACATCTCTGATTTTTTTTATCAATCCGCCCTGATGTTCAGCTCTAAGCTGACATGCGTAAGCGAGCGCAAATAATTTTTCATACAACTATCACCGAACCATCTGCCCATACAGCGATATAAAATCGATCAAACATCACGATATACGAGTAGATATCGACTATCCACTTTTGTTCAGTATCGATGGCTCGTACCAATCTTCTAATTCCAGCTGTAGCGATCAGCTGACCAACGCTAGTGATCAGATTGGTTGGTTCTTAAGAAAAAGTTCAATATATTGAACTTCATTTTAAGAAGTGACCTTGAATTAAGAAAACGACCATAACATCAATATATTTAGTCATTTATGCAAAAATGAACTGATTTGGATACTTACTGCAACGTCATCATTAGGTGCTCCTCTGGCGATGTCCGATTGCGTTCAGGTGACTTCTGCAGGTACCTCTTCAACAAGGTCAGGAGTTGATACCAGCGCGGCTTTTAGGTTTTTTTGCTCTAGGCATGGCCATCCTCAATTAATCGCACAAAAAACAAGTCCAAGGCAGAAAAACACACCAAGACGAACACCAAAACAAATCTCTACCGCAAATTCGTCAACAACTCAAACAAAAACAACAGATGAGTCACCGCCTGGCTTTCTCGGTAAATCGTCGTGGAACACGAGACACCACAGAATTATTATAATTACGTCAATACGAGCATAGAACAGTATGGAAAGGGCTATCCAAGGGTAAGACGAGTTCCGAAACCACCCGAATCATGTCAAAAAATGGGTGTGACGTCACCAAAACGTTTGACCACTACTGGAAGTCACTAGCTAGTTACTATCTGGAGGCGTAACATGTGGAGGACACTGGTGTAGAAACAGCTGATCCTTAAGTTCGGTTACGTTAAGTCGTGCATGAACCCGACATTAGTTAGCAAGGTAGTATTTCGGATGATAATAATAATAACCTAAGGAGAGTAGACAAATAAAGAGATATAAGAAGAGCAATCAACGCCGTGAACAAGACATCCTATTCCGTAGAAACAGGAGGGGATTTCATAAATCTTTAGGCAAGGAATCAGATCGCACAGCATAAGTAGGAACATAATCTCCGGACACAGAAGACATGAGGCACTATGGAACAACCCCAAAGAATGCAGAACAGCGCATTGTAAGCATCAAGGGAAGGCTAGAACTTCCATACAGGCAATGCTGTCCGGGTCCATAACTAAAGATGATGTAGTGAAAGCCATAGGCAAGACTTCCAAATTGAAAACTGCAGGGCCAGATGGTGTTAACAGTTACTTTATAGTAAGTGAATGCCTCCACACACCAATAACGCAATGCTACACAACATTCCTCCAGAGGCTGAAACTATCATAGAATTCTTAACAACAGGAGTTAGATATCTGATCCCAAAAACTGAACAATACACGGCTGACCCCACAAAATACAGGCCTTTCTACTGCGTATCAACCCCTTACTGCTGCTGACAAAGTGCATAGTCATTTGGAACGTAACAATTTACTGAATGGGGAACAGAAGAGGTGCCGAAAGGGCTCAGGGGGATGTAAATAACAGTTGATAATCGTTGCAATATTAACGGGTAATGCCAGATAAAAGAGTTCGCCTTTGTTCACTGCATACAAAGATTTATCAGACAGCATTTGATAATATTCCACATACATGGTTGACAGAAGTGCTACGAGTTTAAGGCATGAAAAACCATATCGTCGAGCTACTGACCTATGCAGTGTCCAAATGGAAGACGCAGCTCTGTCTTAACACTACAGACTCACAGATGGATGCCGGAAAAGTCAGTATGAAACGAGGGATCTTTCAGGGTGACTCTCTAAGCCCGCTATGGTTTTGCCTGGCTTTACGGTCACTAACATCGCTGTTAAACGGTCAGGTAAGGCGCAAAGATTGCCGAGAGCGGTGCACAACTATACTAAGTGACATATAAATCCGAACACCCAGTTTAAATGGTTTTATTTTAATAAAAGTTGGTGAATATATTTATCTTACTGTAAATAACAAGTGAAAAAATTTTCAGCCTTATCAGTTGGACATTCCGGTTTTTATACTGCTTTTTTTTTAATTCACTAACGCTCTAAAAATGAATATTTCAGCCGCAGTAAAGAATCAACGTTGGCGGACTTTGGTTCTTGACATCCTTTACGATCGGTTACGATGCCTAGAGTACGGAGACCTGTACGATTTCGTCAACTTAGTGAGTTTGATAGCGGCCGTATAGTGGGACTTCGGGAAGCCGGACTTTCTCTTCGGGCAATTGCAGTTAGAGTGCAAAGAAGTGTAGACACTGTGGTTAGGTGTTGTCAGGCATGGCTTCGAGAAGGCCTTTCGCAAAGAGCAAGGGGCACTGGACGCCGCCGTAGAACAACAGACCGTGAAGATCGCCGCCTAAGATTATTGGCCTTAAGGGACAGTTTCTCCACTACCAGGTCCATTGCAAATTAATGGTTTGCAGAACACGGAAGACCTATTGGCATGCGAAGTGTTTACCGACGAATGAGAAGTTTTGGCTTGTTTTCATACCGGCCACACTGGGTCCTCCCTTTAACTCGAGAACACCGACGTAATCGTCTTCAGTGGTGCAGACAACGGTCACTCTGGGATCAGGAATGGAACAGCATTGTCTTTAGTGGCGAGTCTCGATTTTGTTTAGGCATGCACGATGGTCGTGCCAGGGTTAGAAGGCGACGTGGTGAAAGGAGGAATCCACAGTTTTTTGTTGAAGGACATGTTCATCACACTGTTGGAGTTATGGTTTGGGGTGCTATAGCTTATGGTTCCAGGTCACCTTTAATCTTCGTCAGAGGTAACATGAACGCGCAGCGTTATATCCACGAAGTTCTAGAACCCCATCTTTTACCCTATCTTGACACCCTGGCATATCCAACTTTCCAACAAGATAATGCCCGACCACATATTGCAAGAGTCACAATAGACTTCTTTCAACATAATGATGTCACATTGTTACCATGGCCAGCAAGATCTCCCGACTTATCCCCAATTGAGCACGTGTGGGATATGATGGGTAGGAGATTGCTCAATTTGCAACGTCCTCCTCAAACTCTAGAAGCACTTCGAGAGGAGTTGGTGGTTGCCTGGAATGAGATACCACAGGAGGACATTGACCACCTGATCAGAAGCATGCCTAGGCGCGTTGGAGAATGCGTAGCACACCAGGGTGCATCCACACATTATTAAAGGTCAAAGGGCTTTAAAGCAGTGCAATCATTTTGAAATTTTTATCATTTACTTATTATGCTTCATTAAGTACTTATACAAAATTTTATTAAAATAAAACGATTTAAACTGGGTGTTCGGATTTATATGTCACCTAGTATATTTCATCTGTGGTATTTGGCTGATCTGAAATTATTTGCAGAGAAGAAGGACCACTTACTTACGCCGTTGGATTGTGTAACCAGATTTAGTAAAGATGTGCAAATAACGTTTGGTTTAGATAAATTAATGTCGCATAAGTTGTATGACGACAGGTAACTGGTACGGGTATAAAGTAAGAGGAGCGCAAGGGAAGATCAATATGCAAAGAGATGAACACTACAAGTACTTAGACTACCTACAGGCACCAGACACACAACTAAAACTGTCGAAGCTGGCATGTAAAGGTTTTCAACTGCTACTTGTATGCTAAACTTGATATATGATCATTTCCCCAATTGTGCTGTGCTCACAATTCTTTGTACCTTTAAAAACCATAAATCCACAATAAGCAGGTAATGCTGGAGATCAGGCTAGATAATCTCACCAGGACAACTTTTATATGAATGTGTAGAGCAGTAGTGCTGTTTTTAACAAAACCAGAACTAGACCACACTACCAACTATTTGATCTTATTTGCAAAACTGTATATAAAATCTTCAAAATATAAAGGTAGCCAGTAGGTCAAATGAAAAGGTGAGATAAGTAATAATGGACACTCATCGAAAGTTCAACCACACACCGTATTACCCACGTGAAAACAAAAAAGTTGGTTAGATTCAGATAACTGGAGTTAAATTACCTCGTACATTTTACAAACTGTAGACATCTACCTTTAGTTAACGCTAACATGGTTTCACCTGGAGACGGTAATGGAAACTTTATATTTTGAGAGTCGTTTGTTCTAGGGTTGCAAATGATCACTTCCGCTATATGCAGATTGACTTCCCTGCTCTTAGAAGGGTGTGGTGATTTCACACCTTCAAGTAAATACTGCGACGTCGCCATTATCGTATATCTTACTAGGTTCGACGATACTTTTTAAAATCAAACCAAGCAATCGTGGGATGTGAACCTATACATAAGCACGTTCATGTGGTTATCTGACATGTACTGCGAAGCCGTTTATTTACTTATTCGTTTTCTACACGTAGACTGAACCCGACCTTCTCACGTAGTTCCTAAATGGAGTTTTGTTGTACATCAAATTAAATGACAGAAGGAAATAAATCCAAAGCTGCTTAATAACATATTTGACGTAGCAATGTGCTTGTTACAGCGAAAGAGTCATATCCAACTTTTGTTATGTATTATGCTGCCTTAAAATAAATTCTATATAAGGACCTTCCTATTCGGAACACAATAAGCCACATAATAGAGGTTTTCGTTACATCCAATTGTTGGAAATTTCATCTCCCTCTGTTCTCGAATGACTTGCAAATACCAATTTAATGTTTTCCGTATGCTTATCACCTTGTGTGTGCCGGTTTGTGCCATAGTTCTTGAGAATGCAGGAAAAGTGCAGTTTCTTAAGAAGTTAATTCAACATAAACATCGTCACAGATACATGTAGCATGACCGCTTTCTTACAGTAAAACGGGAAGACCATATGTGTATTGATTTCATTATTTCCAAAAACTAAATATACTTTGTCATCCCAGTCTCTCTTATTTTCTTTTCAATGATTCCGTATACTTTTGCTTCTACAATTATTCTTTGTTCGATTTTGTAGTATTCTTATACGAATGATTCTCTTGCCAGTATTACTACCGATTATCATTTTGCTAATCGCGTAGTTAATATCTTTTTATCAGCTTCAGTGATTTTTGCTCAAAAACGTAATGACTTTTAAAAAGAGTAGTGCCACTGGAGGGACCAGGTACTATGTTTACATTGCATCCTGAAAGCCGTTTAAACTCAAAAGAAAACATGTGATCTCGTTTGAGTTAGCTATTAACTGAAACGCAAATCGGTACATGCATTTAATAACGTTGTGACAAATGTAAACCATTCAGGAGAGCCATTTTAGTTGTACAGCAACTTCAGTCGAACTTTTTATATAGTATAGTGGCATGCAGTATATAAGGCACTGGAAAGACTACCCATTATAGAACACATTTCACGTATGTAAAAAAGAGAGAAAAGCAGAAAATAAGAAATTTTCAATGTGAACAAAACCTGTTTTTCAATCTATAACCGGTGCAATGTTTTTCTAATTTGGAGGAGAAAATGCAATTACTATTATGGACATTTTACCTTGAAAAAACGTTGTATAGTTACTAACTACCACTCCCAGGCATTGCAATATGATGTAAGCCTTGGGAATTTCAGCAAGCCATGCTCACCGTGTTCTTAGAAGTGACCATAGACGTCCTTATCATTTGCAACCTGTGCAAGGACTACAGCCAGGGGACGGAGAACGAATAATCACATTTTGTCAGTGGATTCTTGATAGAACTGATAATAATAGGGAGTTTTTAAGTAACGTTTTATGGACCGATGAGTCATGCTTTACTAGAGGTGGAGTGGTAAATTTTCATAACCAACATATTTGGTCGCATGAAAATCCGCATGCAGTTCGGGAAAGAAATTTTCAGCGTGAATTTAGTGTGAACGTGTGGATTGGTATCTACCGTAATCGACCATTTGGACCCTGCCTTTTGCCTGCAAGGTTAAATGCTGCGCCCTTCTTGGAATTTTTAAAGGCTGAACATGCAAATATGTGGGATGATGATATGTTAGATTTAAGAAGATTGGCCTGGTTCCAGCTTTATGGTTGTCCAGCTCATTATTCGAGAATAGTTAGAAACTGGCTGGACGAAAATTATCCAGAAAGATGGATCGGCCGTGGCGGACCAGTCGCCTGGCCTCCACGATCCGCTGACCTAAATCCATTAGATTTCTTTGTGTGGGGATTTCTGAAAGAAAAAGTGTACCAGACTCCCGTAACCACACGAGATATGCGAATAGACAGAATCAGGAATGCATGTGATGAAATAAGGCCTTATTTGAATAATGCTATACCACGTTCGATCATTCGTAGATGTGAATTGTGTATTGAACAATTGGGTTTACATTTCGAGCAACTACTTTAGATTTTGTATGTTTTTCCTAACTATCCAATAGCAATTTAGTTGTAAATAATTAATTTAATTTGTTAAAAATAATATTGGAAAGTTAAACAAATTAATATTCTAATTTTTTGTTTTTATTTGGAGTTAGGAATTATTGCTGTGTTTAAAACCACAATCTAAACGATCATCTTAATCACTTGTAATGCCAAAATCGAAAATGTAAAAAAAATATTTTTTCCCATAAATAATTAAAAATGCATCGAACCTTAAAAATCTAAGTATCTCAAAAACGGCTAACTATAACTAAAATTCACAAGAGAGCTTTTTTATTTTGAAAAGTGCGAAGAATCGGTTGTTTTATTGAAAAAGCAAAAAATTGCACTAAGAAAAAATTTTCGGTCATTTTAATTCACTACAGGTACAGTAGAGAGCGCCTTCTAGATGCTACAGTATAGCTATGCCCATGGTTCGTTTTGTCGTACCAAAAAACCCTTGTATATCAATTTTCACTGTTATACATCAGATATTGTTCGAAATATTTAAAAAAAACTATCTTAGAAAGTAAATTTAAATACCCCGTATTTCGGAAGCCACGCATTTTTCGACCCATGTTTATATAGACTTTATGCATTAATTTTAAAAGTTCTACCGAATCTTCAAGTTATGCAACAATAAACTGAAACACCCTGTATACTCCGAGATAAATAATTTTTCAAAAATGTCAAAATAATATCGAATTCAATCCATCCAAATCGCTCAAAAAATCAAAATAGTCAGTTACAATGTTACTAGATGCATGTATGGAAACGTTGCAGCTAGTGCAAGAGTTTTAAAAAGCGAATAACACCAATGGCCAAGCTAAACAACTGCACATCTTTACGTATAGCCCACGTATTTCTAATTGAATTTAAAAAATGTTCTATGCAGGCAGTATTCATAGACTTGAGAGAAAGTGGGAGATCCCATGCGCGGGCCATGCGGCACCGTTCTCCCCTCTCTAGCAATAATCGAGCGCAGCCGAGCGTTCACGGATAACGCGCTCTCTGAAAGCAAAACGCAAGTCTCCAATAGCCGTGATCGTCTAGTGGTTAGGACCCCACGTTGTGGCCGTGGTAACCCAGGTTCGAATCCTGGTCACGGCAGTGTGCAAACATTGTCACGGAGGAGTTTTTTTTTTATTATTTTTAAAGTACTGGTTATTTGATTTGCAGTAGTTATGTAGTTTTTAATTGTAATATTATCCATTATCAATCTAGTTACGTACGCAGGGCCGTCTTTAGGGTGGAGCGACCTCGCAGTAACAAACACGTATGTAAAAAGCTTTGGTTTTCCGAAAATTGTATAACAATGTACAAATATACGTGCCTAAATATCTGTATGATTACATACTCTCGCAATAGGTTAGATCAGGGCTGTCCAACATACGGCCCGCGGGCCGCATGCGGGTCATGTATACATCACATGTATAAATTACTCTCAAATACCGAATATGCACAATTCTTACAAACTCAGTAATAATGTTGTATAGAAACATTTTATAATGCGGCCCTCCAAACTGCATTTTGTTTTTGAAGTGGCCCTTGGTCCACATTAAGTTGGACAGCCCTAGGCTAGATTATTGATTAATTAGAAAACTCACGGGATATTCGCAAAAAATCGTTTTATAGCGGCAGCGGGGTCCGGTCAAGGGCTAGTTCAGTTTTTTTCATAAATTTAGAGTTGAAGGTTTTGGGGCAGCCACATTAGTAGCAAGAGAACTTCATTAGCCCCAGATTAAGCACCTTTAACAGACTAGTTTCGTTAAACCCTGGGTGTAGAGCCAAAGTGAGACAGACAAAGAAAAGAAGAATGTTTGAGTTCGTGGGATAAGATGAACCTATGTCAGAATCTGCCGGGCAAAAGTTTAAACAATTTTCAAGATTTCCACTTAAGGATATGAACCAAATAATACAGGGTACGTCACCTATTACTTTTTTTCTATTTGAAAAAATCAACACTCTTTTGACGAGGTGAAATCGAATTTTTTTATTGATATATTATACCAATGTATGAAAAATAGCATCAGTCATGTGACCACCGCGGCTTCATTTACAGGCCAACATCCGAACATCAAAGTTTGCATTGACTTTTCCCAGAATAATCGGGTCTACGGCCGTAATTTCAGTCCGAATATTGCGCTTTAGGTCTTAAATAGTCCGGAGATCATTCGCATACACTTTTTCTTTCAAAAATCCCCAAAGAAAATAGTTAAGAGGTGTTAAATAGCACCAACTTGGGGGCCAACTGACATCTGAATTTCGTGAAATTACGCGGTCTTGAATGTTGGTGTGCAATATGGCAATTGTTTGGCGAGATGTGTGAGCCGTTGCTCCGTCTTGATGAAACCAAAGGTCGTCGGTACCAATACGATCCAATTGTGGCCACAAAAAGTCTGTTAACATGCCGCGATAATGTTGCCCGTTGACGGTAATGGCCTTTTCTTCGGCATCTTCAAAGAAGAATGGACAAACGATGCCACCAGACCATAATCCACACCAAACAGTCACTTTTTCAGGACGGAGAGGTTGTCCAAGATATTGGTGTGGATTTTCAGCCCCCAGAATCTGCAATTTTGCTTATTTACGTACCCATTGAGGTGAAAATGAGCATCATCAGAAAAGAGCCAGTCTTCTCTTTCCAGCATCCAATTACCAACAACACGCCGCTGTTAATGGTCTGCCGGCTTCAATTCTTGTGTTAGTTGGACTTTGTATGGATGGAGGTGTAAATCGATGTGTAAAATCTGGCGTAAAGTGCACTCACTAATTCAAAATTGTTGCGAACGATTAACAATCCAATGAACTCCAGGCTCTGTAGGGCGGCCATGTCGGCCAAAACTAGTGCGAAGTTTGCGAAAAGTATTTTTTATATTTCGACCGTTTTCGTAATCAGTTTGGATAACCAAATGCGTTCTTGTGTTGTAAGCGAATCCATGACTATAAATGGCATACCTTTGACAGTTCATTTATGCATACCACATGACTTTTGACTCACATTCTAACACATAAACTTATAGGTAAAAAAAGTAATAGATGGCGTACCCAGTATTATGTGCAAATAATATGAATATCTTATAATATGTGCTTATTCATGATTGATTATTCACTACAAAAGAAAGATCTATTAAACGAATTTATTTATTATTTTCTGCCTATTAGTCAATTTTATTATAATTTTCCCAATGATTAATTGCTTTGAAAATTAAAATGGAAGAGTATGAACCATAGTAATAAATCATATTTCTTTACTATCTCAACTCTTTGAAATATTGTATGCTTACATCAAAAATAAAAATAGACTCAACCCTGGCAAACGAAAACAAATATCTAAATATTTAGCGTGTTTTGAGATGAAATCACTTCATCAAAAATGCTAAAAACACTTTTTTGCAACAAAATTTTAAAAAGTTTTCGGAGTAGACCACTTTCTTTAAAAAAAGGCCTCTCAACAATGTTTTGCTCCAGGCCTCGTATCTGCTAAGGACGGCTCTGTACGTATGCATATGAAAACGTTCAGATATTTAGTTTTTAATTTGAATGCAATCTTTTATTAATAACTTTTAGTTGAATATGCATTGCTGTATAGGTAGAAAAGTTCCAATATTGTGATATCAACATTCATTTTGTTTATAGTTAGATATAAGAAGCTAATCATTATTTTGCTTTTTATTTCAATATTATTTGTTAACGAGTAATCTGGTTAGGTATGTATTGTTTGTGTATGAAAAACTTCAGATATTGTGCTTTCAATATTTAAATATTGAAAATTAACCGAGCTTGGCCAAGCCGAAATATATAGTATATCAATTTATTTACTTTTTAATTTGAATGCAATCATTTATTGATGACTTCTTTATTTGAATATGCATTGCTGTGTAGGTTGAAAAGTTTCAGTACCGTCTTAGCAACATTCATGATTGTTTATAGTTAGATATTAGAAAATAATGAAGTCGAATATCAGATCGCTGGACTGAGTGACTTCTGTGCCAGTTAGAACCAAATTCGGGTATTTTAATTAAAGGAGATGATGGGCTTTCAGTTTCTGCTTTGGATTCTTCTGATCTGTGTTGCTACGAGGTTCGCTTGGTAGAAACTATAACCGATAGATTGGAGAGTTTTAAGTAAAACGAAAATAATGAATCGCTTAGCCTTCTGTTACGTTATTTTTGACAGTGACTGCAAATAGCGAATGTCAACGAAGAAAGGGTTTTTATCGTGGGGACGATATACCATGAGAAACTACGGCAAAGCTATTCGTGCTGTGAAAGCGACCACGAAACTTGACGCTTGAGGTACCAGTGGTGCTTTGACAGAGTTGTCATGTTGGGCGATTTTTCCCCAAATTTCGGGGATTTTTACTTATCTCCTATCCCTTTCCATTAGTGACTGTTATCTAGGGGATTTTTTTTAAGTAGCAATTCTGAGGGTTTTTGTGCTTGTTCTGGGAAAATTGTCTGACACACGCAACGCTGTACCTTGACAGATCCGTCACATGAACACTTTCCTGATAATAATCTGTTTGTATCCTTGTTTTTTGATAAAATATGAATAGATTACAGTCGAGTTGCCTTTGCCAGGAAACCCTGATGTAATCTATGCTACTATTATTTATCGTTCATGAAAAATAAGTTTTATAAAAAAAAGATACCTGCGGATTCAAGCGACCGGATCTGGTACTATAACCTCCGAGAGCCTGCGCACGAGCAGTAGCTACTACTAGCTTCGATCACTGCGCCCTCAGTCAGGCATCAAGTTTAAGGGATTTTTTTCTGATTTCTTGTTTCTTCTGGTGTACAGGATCCATTATTTTTATAACCATTGCTTTGATAATACTGACTACTGACAGACATGATACGTTGGTTATTTTTTTTTCATTATGACGTGAAGTTATCCGCAACATTTCAAAACCTTGTAAAATTAATTCATAGAAACGTAACGGTAATATTTGTGACCAATTGGACGAGAAACGGACAGGCTTGGAGAATAAAAAGACAAGTACCCCAAGGCCAGCAGAGCCAGAATCAAATGGTACGGTACCTTGCCACATTGCACATATGACAAAAATCAGAAAAATTCAACTTATTTAGAACACTCCATTTCTTGCATTTGTCTTGTCTGTAACCTAAGACTCATATTTATATTATTATATACTAAGTGACATATAAATCCGAACACCCAGTTTAAATGGTTTTATTTTAATAAAATTTTGTATAAGTATTTAATGAAGCATAATAAGTAAATGATAAAAATTTCAAAATGATTGCACTGCTTTAAAGGCCTTTGACCTTTAATAATGTGTGGATGCACCCTGATGTGCTACGCATTCTCCAACGCGCCTAGGCATGCTTCTGATCAGGTGGTCAATGTTCTCCTGTGGTATCTCATGCCAGGCAACCACCAACTCCTCTCGAAGTGCTTCTAGAGTCTGAGGAGGACGTTACAAATTGAGCAATCTCCTACCCATCATATCCCACACGTGCTCAATTGGGGATAAGTCGGGAGATCTTGGTGGCCATGGTAACAATGTGACATCATTATGTTGAAAGAAGTCTATTGTAACTCTTGCAACATGTGGTCGGGCATTATCTTGTTGGAAAGTTGGATCTGCCAGGGTGTCAAGATAGGGTAAAAGATGGGGTTCTAGAACTTCGTGGATATAACGCTGCGCGTTCATGTTACCTCTGATGAAGATTAAAGGTGACCTGGAACCATAAGCTATAGCACCCCAAACCATAACTCCAACAGTGTGATGAACATGTCTTTCAACAAAAAACTGTGGATTCCTCCTTTCACCACGTCGCCTTCTAACCCTGGCACGACCATCGTGCATGCCTAAACAAAATCGAGACTCGTCACTAAAGACAATACTGTTCCATTCCTGATCCCAGAGTGACCGTTGTCTGCACCACTCAAGGCGACTACGTCGGTGTTCTCGAGTTAAAGGGAGGACCCAGTGTGGCCGGTATGAAAACAAGCCAAAACTTCTCATTCGTCGGTAAACACTTTGCATGCCAACAGGTCTTCCGTGTTCTGCAAACCATTCATTTTCAATGGACCTGGTAGTGGAGAAATGGTCCCTTAAGGCCAATAATCTTAGGCGGCGATCTTCACGGTCTGTTGTTCTACGGCGGCGTCCAGTGCCCCTTGCTCTTTGCGTACGGCCTTCTCGAAGCCATCCCTGACAACACCTAACCACAGTGTCTACACTTCTTTGCACTCTAACTGCAATTGCCCGAAAAGAAAGTCCAGCTTCCCGAAGTCCCACTATACGGCCCCTATCAAACTCACTAAGTTGACGAAATCGTACAGGTCTCCGTACTCTAGGCATCGTAACCGATCGTAAAGGATGTCAAGAACCAAAATCCGCCAACGTTGATTCTTTACTGCGGCTGAAATATTCATTTTTAGAGCGTTAGTGAATTAAAAAAAGCAGTATAAAAACCGGAATGTCCAACTGATAAGGCTGAAAATTTTTTCACTTGTTATTTACAGTAAGATAGATACATTCACCAATTTTTAGTAAAATAAAACCATATAAACTGGGTGTTCGGATTTATATGTCACTTAGTATATTTTAATCAACTAATAACTTGAAATACTTTTAATTGAGTATACCCAGCTTTACATTTTCCAGCACTAGTCGGTAAAAGCGAGATTGAACGTAGTTGACCAAATTCTGTCGGTTTGTTAACCTTAGCCAAGGGAAGAACATTAACCAGCTTCCATCTTTTAGGAGAATAAGATCTTTTAATATTTGTAACATGAGTAATATAAGGAACTATAAAAGGGCAACACAAGGAAATCAGGGTAACGTTCAGGCTATCAGCGCCAAAAGCCTCCGTCTTGATACTGAGGATACTATTTAAAACAAAATTTTCGTTAATTAGGCTAACTGAGAAGGTTTCATTAAGCAAGGAGTTATTATATAAATGCAACAATTCTTGTTTTGGAGTATTATTTTGTGATATTTGGGCAAAGTACGTAATAAGTTCATTAACGTTCATGTATTTATTTTTACTTCTAGGTATATTGTTTTTTTTTTAGTTCAACCCATTTTTTATTTTCTGAGCAATTCTGAAACTTTAAATTTTGATATGTCTTTTTTTCGGCTCTAATAGCAGAAGTGGTCAGGTTTCTTAATTGTTTATAATAGTCTCGATGACTAGGTTGGTGCGTTCGTTTAAAACGAGAAAGAGTTACTGATGATCCTTAACGAACCATTGTGGTTCATTTCTACTGACCTACTATTGACCTACCCAAATGTTTTACCTAATCCTTTTGATATAACTGTCTCAACGTGATTAGTAGTAGCAGTAATCTCTACTACTAATATGCGTAATGTTCCAGAAACTCACTATAAGTGATGGCCTCTACTGAGAACTATCAAATAAATTTAATCTTAAATGAGATAGCCTTCTGGCATGTCGATATTGATTCTTTCGAATCCACTCGGCAGAAGATGACTTTGATAACAGCGGGATTATATTCGGTAAGGAAGTTGTGGTGGAGACAGTTCATTATATCAAGCAGTCTGTGCCCGAGTTTGTGGCATATTGGAAGATGTCGGCTTTTGCTAGGAATTACAGCTATTTCTGAGGATCTTGCAATTTACTTCTTCTGAGGAAAATTGACAAGGCACTATTTGAAGCTGCATTACATGTTTCAATCACTAGCCGTGAACCATACTTATGGGGTATTTACATTATATATACAATCAGCGCTTGTACGTTGATTGTCAGCCACGTCAAGCGGTTTCTCTTACTCTTATACAGAGTGTTAACTAGATATGTAACAGACGATTCTTCGAGTAATTTCAAGACACAAATTTCTTAAAGTTTTTTGATCTCAAGATACAGGGTGTTAAAGAAAAAAAAACGTTTTTCGTAAATTTCTTAGATATCCTTTACCTTATTTAGTTTGTAATTTCGCGGTAATATTAACAAAATTAAGGAGCTAATCCAGCCTTAACCTGATAAGAATAAGCGAAAGAATATTTGCGATAAAATAATATACGACGCCAGTGGCTATTGTCCAATTCTTATCATGTTTTTTGAATTAAGCAAATAGAAATACAACTTTTTTCTCTTGAATTTTTCCGTATCTTGGTTAGTTTTTGGGATAACAAGCCCAGTTAATTGCACACAAGGAATATGAGGAACAGTTTCATTTGGCAATTATCCTTTTTTATAATTTTTTCATTACGAAATTATATAACAACAACAACAAATACTAAGTGATATTAACATCATTAGTAATGAAAATAAAAAAGAAATAATTTCAAATAGAAACTTTTCCCCATATTCCTTGTGTAATTAAGTGGACTTTTTTTCTTGAAAACTGAGCAAAATATGAAAAAAACTCAATAAACAAATTTGCTTAATCTAACGAACATAATAGAAATTGCACAAAAGTCAGTGGCGTACATTTTTTGTCACAAATATTCGTTCGGATCCCGCTGGAGGGGCCACTGGACTTGATAAATTTAATCAGGTTAGTGCTAAATTATCGCCTTGATATTGTAAATATCACGACCTAGTTACAACAAAATTGGGTAAAGGATATTTAAAATACTTACGAAGAAACTTTTTTTTTTCAAATTTGCGGACCTGTGTTTATATGAACGATCGGTCTTGAAGTTACTCAAAGAATCGCCAGATGTATATTTGGTACATACTTAATTATTACCCTGTATGTGAATCGCCAGTAAACTTGTTTCGATAGAAATCCCTTTAGCAGACTATCTTATTTATTTCATTTAATTACTTTGTTATGGAAGAATCGTCAAATGTACATAGGTCTTGCCATTTTTTGTCATACTGAGACAGCAGCCAATTATTTATCACAGCAAATAGTCATTTTGCTACCGGCAAAGTAAGAACATGGGAATTTTTCATGCCCATATTCCAAAAATGCACATGATGTTTTTTAGTGGAATGTCTCATGGTTTTAAAGATAATCGTTTTATAAGAGAATATTCGAAGATATATAATATGTATATACCTATCTACAACCAGTGCTGCTAGTATATGAAATTTCTTCTCTGTTTTTTTTTGCAAGAAAACCTGACCTAGCGCCTTCTTGATATTAAAAGTACCTCTGTTGAACCATTCACACAAAATTTAACGATTTCCAGTAATAAAAAATCCCAGTCTCAAGAGATATCAGTTATTCTGTCCAATAGCTGCTGCATCGAAACATAGTAATCTGGATACCAGATATCTTCAGATTCATGCCCAATCACGTCTTGAATTACCCACTGGGAGCTTAAACAAACACACTTCTGACAGTACCACCTTATTCTTTGGACAAGCTCCCTTTATCTAGTAAGAGTAGCTATTAAACGATGAACTGTACCATACGAGTTGTTACAAAATTGTTTGCTCATTAAGAGTAAAATTTAGGTACCATGCAGTCCGTAGGACTACATAATCTATTTTCCACTATACTTAATCACATATTATTTATACAGCCGATCAGCAAGTAACATCCTCTATTGACATGTGGTGAAACTTAGAGTTGTATTCAGAACTATTTACACCAAACACCTTTGAAACCTTATTCATAAATCTGACAATAAAATATAGTAAGTACGCATGGAGAAATGGAAAAAGTCGCACAGAAACGTTGTTAGGAAGTATGAATGAACACTAGAAACCAAGCAGAATTTGACCATAGAACAAAACACTCTCTTAATATGACTGTGTCTTCTATAGATCCGTCAGATTTATGTGACCTTGATCTTTTGGGGTGAATGTCACGAGGTAATCAGCTGTGATTTGTTAACACGTTCTTCCGTGATGAAATGTCGTGAAAAATTATGTAAGCTCACTAAGCTGCTACTTAGATGAGTTAGGGAATGTGAGGAACTGCTATTTGTCTCACACTTCCAGCGGTGATGGCTAAGTAGCACTTATGAGTAATTTGCTCAACGACTTTTCTGACTTAGGTGAGCTGTAGAGACCTTCCATTGACCAGAAACAGTGCAATAGTTATTTCTCAGTAATTCAATATACAGCCACGTACCTCTTTTCTCTAGTTCTACTATTACAAAAGCTTGTAGCAAACCAAAATCATCTGAATATAATAATAAGTGCCTTTATTTTCAAACAGTTCACGAAGGTATATCAAAAAGAGAAACATGAGCATTAACGAGAGAAAGAAATAAATGACAACTGAAAACCACAAGGGGGAGTTCACTAGCTAGTGCTTTTCCCTTCCTTTGAAATTATTAGAAACATTATGCCAGTAAATATACC
Organism: Acanthoscelides obtectus; assembly: GCA_963669975.1. NCBI lineage: Eukaryota > Metazoa > Arthropoda > Insecta > Coleoptera > Chrysomelidae > Acanthoscelides > Acanthoscelides obtectus. The sequence continues at coordinate 114,125,431 of CAVLJG010000003.1, forward strand.
CATCAAGCAGATATAAGCATCAATATGAACAACACGTAAGCTTAAAAAAAAGAAGAACTCCAAATATTTAAGGATTTGGCAATTGTATATAGTGAAGAGCAATGGTCCAAGTATAGACCCTTGCGGTACACCTGTGGTGGTGATCTTTGAGCTGGATATTACATTCTTCAATCGTACATACTGTAATCTGCCACTTCGGTAGGAATTAGAAGGTTTTACGCTATCAGTATCAGAATTGTGTCAAATGCCTTGCTGAAATCTAATACGAGGGATGTCTCTTAACTTTTGCATATAGAAACATAGTAGGCCCCGCAGATCGAACGTCAGTACTAAATCTTAACCTCACTCTTTAGTGAACTTAAATTCAAAGTTTCACAGCAGTACGTGTAGTTTTCTCACTACAGTGAATTTTTAAGTGTCACTAAGTCATTTGAAAAATGGAACTCAACCGAGAACGTTTTCGCGCCATAATTTATTGCAACTTTCAGAGACAATTATCGCAACAAGAATGCCTTGCTGAGTGAGTGTCTGTTTTCGGCAACGAAGCGCCACATCAGTCGGAAATTTCGCGTTGGTATGGAGAATTCAAACGTGGACGGGTAAGTCTTAGCGGCAATCCCATTGTGGGCGCACCAAAAGCGGCAGTCACCCAGGAAAACGTCAATGCTGTGCCCAAACTCATCATTGAAGATAGGCATGTGACATATCGCGAGATTGAGGCGTCCTTGAAGATCTCACAGACCTCAAGTCAAAAAAATTTACATGAAGAATTAGGAGTAAGAAAATTAGTTTCTCGTGAGATACTCCACCTGATGACTGAAGAGCAGAAAGCAGCCAGGGTTAATTGATGTCAAAAAACGCTTGACCGTTTTAATTCGGGAAACTCAAAAAATGTGTGCAGCATTGTCCGTTTTGACGAATCGTGGATTTACTGTTATGAACCAGAAAATAAACGACAGTCGGCTGTTTGGGTGTTCCAAGATGAAGAAAAGCCAACAAAAGCCATCTGTTCTCGAGGTGTTTCGATAAAGATGGTCGCGACATTTGTGTCAAAAGCGGGTCATATTACAACAACTTCTCTTAATGAGCAAAGAACTGTTACTGCGGATACCACCATTTGTTTGCCAACAGTCATCACCGAGCTTCGAAAAATCAACCCCGAAAGAAGAATCATCCTCCACCAAGGCAATGCAAGCTCGCACACACCCCAAAGAACAAGGCAGTATTTAACGGAAGAAAACGTGGAATTATTGGACCGTCCTCCATATAGTCCCAATCTAAGTCCTAACGATTTATTTACTTTCTCGAAAATTAAAAACAGACTGCATGGTGAAATGTTCCAGTCACCAGAAGAAGCAGTTGACGCATTCAGAAATGCCGTTTTGGACCTGCCAGCAAACGAGTGGAATAAGTGCTTCAAAAATTGATTCGAGCGCATGCAGATGTATATTAATCTTAGGGGAGAATACTTCGAAAGACAATGAAGTCATTTAAAACTACCTACCGTGTTGCTTTATTTCCATAGTAGTAATGATATCATCAGTTATTTTAGCAAGTGCAGATGTGCTACTGTATCCTCGACTAAAACCTGACTATGTTGTAGGAAGGACACTCTGACTGTGAATATGTGTTCTTAGTTGTATTTCAATAATTTTTTTCGAAGGACCAGATAGAATCCTTATTGGACGAAGATCTGATAGCTGTGCAACTTCCTTGCGTTTTGGTATTGGCACTATTAAGGCCACTCTCAGGGATAGAAAAACGGAAAATTAATTGATATCTTCATGCGTCGATGCAAAAAGGCCCTACACCACCCATTCGTGGGAAATCAAAACCCGGTATCGATTTAATTGGACGAACAAGGTATTCAATGCAGGCAAATATGTAAAAAGGAAAGAGAAACACGATCTGCAGGCGGCCGATGCCGCGTGTTTTGCAGCGCGCTATGTTGCTAACAATATTGGCAGCATTCACGGTTCCCTGAATTTATATCACAGCTATTCAAAGCCGATTTGAAAAGGGCGAAGTGGCGTGTATGGAAATCCTTTCTCGATGAAACGTTGTAGTTTATGCGTCAGCACCTTCATTGACAAGCAATGTTAAAATGACGGACCTGTTTCAGTTCAAGGAAATAGATGTCCCTCCTTCTCGTTTATTGGTTCAACCCCCACGTCCATAAACGAGAAAAAAGTTGTATTCACGAAAAAATGTTAAAACGACGTCTTACGTTTCTTGAATGTTACATGACATGTACAAAAATAAGCGATCTAAGTTTTCATTTTCTGCGCTCCAAATATACCGAATTGCAACGTTGTATCAACCCTGAAGACAGTCTAAAAAGTATTATTGGTACTGCAAGGTAATATCCCAGCAATAAATTATATATAAGGGACCGCATTCTATAGGGGCCCACGGCTTGGTTTGGTTGTCTCCAGTTGCGGTGGGCTGTTCCTGTTGGCTTAATTAATTAAATTCAATATGATGTGATTTCCAAAGCAGATGACATCTTTATTTGTAAAATATCTCCAGGCTTTTGAAAAGCAAAATACTTCTTTCAAATTTCAATACTCTGGGACAAGCAAGTTGTTTGATTAATTCTGATATGGTAGATCGGATGTTTGGTATTGAATAGACAATTCGTAAGTGCTAGGTTATCGAAAATAGGTACGTATGGAAAATAAATATTCTCATCTAAAATGGATATACGAAAAACATTTAGATTTCAAAATTATCGCTGGCTATTCATCCTTCTTGCAACTAATTTCATTAGCTCTGAGAAGTATTTCTTCTAGTTTAACACCTTTCTGTGTCTAAAGAAAACTGCATTCTGGTCTACATGTTTCTTACTTTGTAGACATTCTAGTAGCTTCAGTCAATGCTAACACAAACAGTTATGGTTTGTTAATTTTATTCATCTGGGACTGCCTAGTTTAGTCCGATGACGGAAATTTGAAACGTGCTCATAAAAGTTATTTGTAGGCGTGACACTGTTGTGGTTGATTCTGCGATGGTAATTGTTTCCTATAGATTGAGATACTTCTCAGCCAGTGTTGTTATCCAGGAAAAAATAAATCACAGGGGAGGCTCAGGATCTAGGGTCAGAAAAAGGTCCGTCTCGTGGGGGGGGGTCTAAGAGATTGAGGGGGGGGAATCGCTTAGTCCAGGGAGCTACACTTTACAGAAGGTATAACATGCTGTAATATCTAGGAGAAGCTCAATGAGCTGTTGTGCTTAGGGAGGGGAGACTCCGAGGAGCCCCAAAGCCCTCCCATGAATACGCCAGTGTGCCCATACCAGAACAGGAATAGAGGCGTAGTCTGTGGGCCTAGTTCAAGGGGCTCCACGCGTCCATCTAACTTCTTTGGAATTGCACTGATCCAGCGGCGGCGACGAAGTAATTAGGAAATTAATAAGTCCTTCCCGATTCAATTTAGATATTAATGCATTGATCAAAGGAATTATCTTGTTTAGTCATAAAACATTACCAGACATTTGAGAAAAAAACAACCAGGGGGTGCGCTTAAGCAGTCGGCGGCGCGGCACCTCACAGGCAAAAGCTATATTTTGTGTTTTTGGAGAAGAAAGAAAATGCATCTTTATTGAACCACTACCTTATTGTCCACCCCTGCAACGAAGACTATAGTAACTCAAAAACCCTTGCCTTTGACCTACGGTATCGATAGATCTTATCGGGTTTTCTTTGGTAGAAGAATATGGTATCTCAGCCATGCAACCATAGGCAACCAACAAATCTTCTACGACATGTAGTAAGTATAATAGTGGCGGTTGCTCGCGCGAAACAACATCGAATTGAGTTACTTTAGTCTTCGAAGCAAAAAAACACGGAAAGCCTAACTTACTGTTAAACCTTCTGACTTCCCATGATTTTCGCGGCATATCTTGAAGTTACGCTAATTAATAGCGAAAACTTTTCAAATAATAGCTGTATGAAAAGAGCAGTTTTCAAAGCTACCTAAGATGAATTCAAGAACCAAAATAATTCTGGCAGATGCAAAGCAGCTAAGTGCAGTTGCTGATCCGCTAAATTCAAGCAAGTTTGGTTCATAAATAGAGATGGCTTCTTTTAACACAACAAAAAAGTTCAAACATAGCATCCTCTTCTTCTGCACGTTATGCATTGGGACCTGTCGCATCACCGGAACTCAGCTACTACAGTCCTCGGTTTTGCTAAGACACTGACGTGTTTGCTTTTCATTCGTTCATCTCCAAGTCTGTACCTGATACAGATCTATACTACAGACCTATATCGTACTGTGAGGGCTAAAAAGTCCTGTCTGTGGTTGGCCGTGAATCCATTAGTTTTAAATAAAACGTAAGACCGGAAAATTGGAACAAGGACGATTGTGGAGAAAAGTTGAAAATGAATAAGGTCAGAGTCTCGTGAAATGAAATATAAGTGTGACTACATTGATTATTTATCAGAGAATGAGACCGCAAAACAATACGCTTCAAGGAATACCTTTGCTCTACACAAGCTTGTTCCCAGTAGATGCTAGAAAATTAAATGGTTTATTATACCTATGTAAATCAAAAGCAAACAGTCTTCCTAGCAGTCCTGAGGCTTACCTGCTTTTCATTTTTCTCTAAAAGCCAAGGAAGATAAAAAAATACAAAGAGATATTAACAGTGCTGAAAATACAGAAGTTAGGAACGATGGTAGTGGAGAAGAGGAAGATGAATATAATTTGTGTGACTCAGATTGGCATTAAAGAGGTTTCTTTTCGACCATTTCTTTGAAAAATACTGTACTAAGTCTAGAGGAACTGTACTTTTTGCTTTAAGTCATTCAACGAAAACTATAGTAAGTCAGCAAAATTTATAAATAAAATTGTCATTTTCGCTCGGTTCGTATAGTAATATTATTTACAACCTTTTATATACAAGAATTACTGCAATGTGCAACATATTTTTGATGAAATCGTCATTTTCTGACAACAAAATCCATCACAAAGTTCTTTAAGGCCTATATCTCAATCAAACCTCAGTTATGATAGTCTTCCTTGTAGGGGTCGTTATGACAGTGAACTGGTGGATTTCAATTTCTTGTTTGGCATGTCTACTGAATACCAAATATTTGACCTACTATAGAAAGATTCACCTCTCAACCTCTGGGATCTGACCAGATATTAAACAGACCATCGGCAATTACTAATCAGGGGAGCAGACACACTTGTGCCACCTGTCCCTATGTCGAGCGTCACTCTTTTTTTATAGTATAATTTATTCCCGGTTTTTCCTTTCATCTCGTTTGGCGGTCATCTGAGTATTCGACAACCACCTGATAGTGCTACCGCTGTCTGGTGGATTACTCGAAGCAAAAGCAAACATACAAGCTAATGTATACCGAAAGGATATGCGATAAACAGGTTACAATAACAATAAGAGTTTTGAGAGTCGTAACCAGAATTCTTAGAGAAATGTTACATGGAGTACCCTTCAAAACACTTTAAGGAGTTTGTATATTCCATATTTTCATCTCTTGTGTTATGAAGATTTCAGACTATGAAAAATGATATATCATTATATTAAAAACCACCGCAACTTCTTCCACCCTCATATCGGCCGTTGTTAATAAAGGAATCATCAACTTGAGCATTTTATAGACGAATTGCTTATAGGTGAAAGACAAATGGTAAGAAATCAAAGACCCTGGCTGGAATTAACCTTTTCAAACGTTGGGATATTTTGGTACAGATTCGCGTCGTGTATCGGCGGGGTGTGGGTAGAGATACAGAGAGGCAGTTTATTGTGATTTGTTCGCCAAAATATTCATACGGATCATACAGTGATCATGAATCTGAATATCCATAGTAGCAAGTGAACCAGGCTGCTATGCATATTATTAGCGTGTATGTCCAGCTTTACATACACCCTTCAACTGGACAGATACACCAACACACATGCCGCTATACAATAGGTTTTTTTATTTATGATTCACTACCAATAAAGAGAAGAAGGGTTACTGGCGGCTGGTTCATCTGAATGGGTTCCCTACTTTTAATTGATTTTTACAAAGTAACGCGTAATTTGGCATGTCATAGAGTAATTATGTTTACACAGGGTAATCCATATTATTATTTTTATACGATACATAGCACTTCCTGAAAAATAGGCTTGAAAAATAGGTGCTTTAGCGTTCCACCCTGTGCGATAACCCACCTGTCGTTCTGGTTTCCTTGACACTATGCAATCTCAGTAACTGCTATACTGATTCGAACAGAGCTTGGAATGGATTATTGTACGGGAGCATGTTTGAAAATGAGTGTAAGTGTAAGTGTAAGTTAGTAACCACAAAAGAAAACAGATTCTCCAAACTTGGTGCTTACATCCTGAAAGCTTGTTTAGTGCAGATGAAAATAATCACTTGGTTTTTTAAATGTTCGTACTTATTTTCCGGTGAACATGAATAATGTAGACTGAATAGAATAAAATTATTTAAAAAAAAAATGGAACATGACATCTATTTTCTCGCAACATACTTGAACAATCTACAGCCGATGTTGCAACAAGGAATCCACACTTTTTGGTTATATCATGAAACGTCATAAAAATATAAAACTCAAAATAATCTGAAAATGTTTGATTTTGCTCATTGACGTAGATTGTAAAACCAACTAACATATTTGAATCGTGTTTTCATCTTTTTGCCACTACCCACTTATGAATCACAAAAATGTAGTTGTTCAATAAAAAGAGTTCCAGCTCGATGTAACTTAAAACTAATAACTTTTTAGGAGAGCAAAAAGAACGGTGGGTCTTTGGATTTGATATCGAATGATCTTATAGTCCTTTTTTTCTAGTCGCAAATGAAACCTTTTATGCTAATAGTGCCTGTTCTGGCAATGGCGGTCGCTTTTTGAGGTAAATACATAAGTTATTGTTTCGAGTTACTTGGTGTTACAACTGAAGTGTCGATGTCTCAAATTCCAAATATGATGGAATAACAATAATAGCCTTTACATAATTAGCGGAGCATCGAAATATCAGCACCCTGCTTCCTGCTACTTTGGCGACACGTAATTGCACCCCTGACTGTGTTCTGCGGTCACCTACCTGCAGGTGACCTTCATTACTTGGATGTTTACCCTTCTACTCACTACCTGCTATATCACAAACACCACAGTTAAGCTGCATGTAGGATATTGGATACGACAATATAATTGCAGACATCTCCCCAAAAACTGGGAAGGAGTGACTCTTCTCTGCTCTCCTATAGTCCATATCATTTCGGCAACTACCTAACTGCTTATTGAACCACCTTAGCCGGTCATGTGACGTCGCAATTCGGTCTATTTGGAGTTCAGAAAATGAGGGATGTATGTGCAACTTAGATGGGTTATTTTTGTGCCTCACGAAAAACTGTTTAGCTCTAACTCTGAAAGTACCGCTTGGATTTTGATGAATCTTCGTCGTGAGGCTACGTCTAGGCAAAGGTCGTGAAATTTTTGAAATCTGTCTAGAGGTGGCGGTACAACGGACAAATAGCAATAAGATAAACATTGCCCAAACTTCACTTTTTGATGTTTTAGCGCCCCCAGACCATTTTAGAATGTTTTTTATTTGAGGGGTAAAACATTGCGCGTAAGGGCGGTATGTAGAAGTAGGAGATCGTATACCTCAGTTTGCTTGACATTAGGTATGCTTATATGTATACTTCTGGCTCCGGTAATTCTAAAGTATGTCCTAAAAGTTTTGCCACAAAATATTTATCGGATTTTCTTTTAAATGAAGAAATTTATTTAAATACAGCTCAATACTTAACTAAACTATACTATTGAATTATGTGAGGTGTTATGAGGTCCTGAACGGAATTCAAATCAATTTCTCTCAGCTTTTCGTAAATTCGCCGTCTTAATTGTTCTTCATCATGGGCTTCCGGGCTTCCATGATGAACCTTACTTGCCAGTAAAGCCGAAAAATCCTCTATTGTACGTACCTGCGGCAAGTTTTTAAGATTATCGTTTTTTGCAACAAAAGGTAGGTCATGTTGTCGAAGCCAGTTTTGGGTTTGGGTATTTCTTGAGTAATGGCATGATGCTAGGTCTGGACGAACATGATATGGTCATTAACATGATGTTCCTGGACAAACTGAAGCAATTTGGACAGGTAGTTATCGATATAGAAATACCTCACCGGCATCGAAAGCAACTAAAATAGAAGAAACCTTTTTCACAACATTATACACTTATTTTGACGTTACCGCAGGCATTTCCTATAAAATGTTCCATTTATAGTAAGCCTGGACTGAACAAGCTGCACACTTTCAGCTGCCTAGTGCACAAGTTGACATGTTGTCGACTTTTTTGACCTTATATGGGTTTTTTAGGTAATAACCCTGCTGAAGGGCATTTTTATAGGAATTTCTGGCATTATTTATTATTATGTTCCGTCCTCGTCGAAGTAAATATTTAGAATAGAATATCGTAGTACCCTCGTAGTAGTACCCATTTACTTCGACGAGGACTTCTCATAATTAAGATCGAACATGACTTACAGGTAAGTTCGTTTGATCATTTTATAGGTATACGAGAGAGTGACATGTTGTTCTATGCCACCATGTATACTGGTTATCCTTATTTGTTTTGCTTTACGTAAATACTCTCGTGTCCGGAAATGCCTGCGGTTCTTCAAATTCACATCGGGCGTAGCCGCAGTCCCAAGAGAGATGAGTTAAAGCTTCTTCGTACATATGCATAAAAGAACATATGAGATATTGCTTTGAACTTACCGCTTCGAATGCACAGTGCAGCCTACAGAAGGATTGAGATCGTCATAGGGGATGGTTTTAAATTATACTTCGCCTTCGAAGACTATCTTGTTCTATATTATTCTTTTTTATTGTTAACACCCCATGCTTGTCTAGCCGATAAACAGATCTTCTTTACCGTAGTATATAGTTTCAATCAAGAATGTAATCTTCTTCAGTACATACGAGCCGTTTCACACTCAAGAGAATTACTCCGAAAGTTGTGGTCATAATTATGCCGAAAATTTTGGCTGTCGTATTACACGTAAAAGAATTCTTGTGAAAATTTTCACGGTAAAAATATAAAACCCGTTCTTTAGAATATGCGCGAGAATTGGCGCAGAGGGTTATTTCCGTGCATGTCAATATCAAATGTCAACATCAACAACATAACCTCACTTAATTGTGGATGTGGTCCTGTTCGAGTCGTACGAAGAAGCGTTTATTGTTATTGTTTATTCATACATTCATAATGTCGTGGAATCGGGAAGAAGTTACACTGTTGTTGGAGGAGTACCAAAAATTGCCAAACCTGTACAAGGTGAAGGTCACCCAATTACAAAAACAGAAATTTGCGGCGTCCAAGATCTCGATTTCAAAAATAAATTTAAATCAACGACGTCTGTTGTCTTTCCGATTATATTGGACGTCATACCCGTTAAGGTTATGTCCATTCGAAAATATTCCTCTAATGCGCAGGCGTATCATATGAATTACTCCGAAATTTTGTTTGCTTGTGTCATACAGGTTGAAGAGAAAATCATCAATATTTTTTCCATGCAAATTTTCGGCATAATTATGACCATAACTTTCGGAGTAATTCTCTTGTGTGTAAAACGACTCTACCACAATAATCTAGAATACTGGAATTCGATCGTAATGTTAATTAACTCGAAAGTCAAAGTGATCTTAGGACCGTTTTTCTGTAAGCTAGGGAAATCAGATTTAGGTTATTCTACGTGCCCTTTGTTGTACTCGAAGGCAAAGCCTAAATCGTAGGTTCTCACGGATTCTATGAAATGGTTAAAGATATACGTTGCTTATCCGACTTCCTCTGGTAAGATCATGATTGCATAAGCTTGTACAGAGTGTTGCCAGTTTTATTTCGTTCTCATAGGTCACCTATCTCCAGAGCGCTTCACTGGAATTACAGAAACCTCTGCGAGGTAAGACATTGAATGAACCTAGATTATGTTGACCGTACTGCTGGTATCCATCATTCTATTTATACAAATGAAGATACAATGTATGGATTGACCTGGTGAAGTTTGACAAAGAAAAAGGACGATACATTGTGGTTTCATGTTTTGTCAATACGTTGTGTGCTATGGTGTATTGCGAAAGCAACTGAATACAATTAGATTATTGCGAACGAGTCAGCATCGTAACAATAAAGCCGTTACGTAATATGTAGAAGATGGAATGATCCCTCCGGAAAAGTTGTGATATAACATATGCTTGTTGGGGCTCCGCCGCTACTTAATGATTCATGGATTTTTTCAACGGGTTTTAGAAAGAGAGGCCATTAAGGAGATTATACATGTTCCACAAGGACAAGCGATAGGACAACGAGTTTACACAATAGAGAGGTGAACATTATACTTGGGAACTCAAAAAGTGGTGGTACGTTGTACCGGTGGAATGTTCGAAAGCAATGGACGCTCCGAGACAGCGTGGACAAGAGGTGGTAAGCTGAATACCCTAACAAGGTATAAAGTAGTCTTACTGATGAAACTACGCGGGATATTGGCGATCACATATCAGGACATCATTTCCATAGAGTACTGGATCAATTTTTGCAAATTTAGAAACTTTTGTGTATGACCGTTTAGAAGTAAATGTTAATATAAGTATATATAAAGTTTTAGGTGCATTACCTCTTTTGTAAGCATCGTTTCGTAAAAAAGTGCTATCGAGTAAAGTTCTATTTTATTAAATGAAGCACAATTTTGGTAAACATGATAGTCGATCTTTTTGAGATTTTAGATGTGTATGCTTCACTAGTCTAGGAACGTGGCTCCGTCCGCGAAGAAGTAGTATTAGTCATACAGGGTGGCGCATCGAAAACGAAACAGACGCATTTACTGGCAGCTCAGTTTTTTTTTGGAAAAACGCTCAGACCCGTCGATTTTGTTTTCGAGGGCTACACAAGTTTGGCAAAAAATCACGTTGCAGCCCCCTAAGCGGGGGTGACACCACTCCCAAAATCTTAAATGGAAAGGGGGGTCGAGTGATACCTTATTTTAAAGGTCTTTCAATTCCTTATATAAATATATAAAAATAATGTATCTCAGTTTAGTAGTTTTGAAGATTTATTGATTTAAAGCTTAAATAAAGCTAATACATCATCATTAGTGGAGATCAATACATTTGGCAGCAAAGTAATTTAAAAATGACGAATGAACTGACCCGTTAGGCAGGTAATTGTTGATAATTGCTACCATGACTCTCCATGTAATAATAAAGATTTTGCTCAAAACGTTGCCGCACATTTTGCACATTTTTGAGGAGTCATTTGGAGGCACTCATTCACAATTCTTTGTCGCAGGTCTTCTAATGATGTTGGCTGAGTAGCATAGATTTTGCTTTTTAAATGACCCCACATAAAGAAATCCAAAGGTGATAAATCTGGCGATCTTGGGGGCCATTCAATGGCACCTCTTCTACCAATCCATCGATTTGGAAATGTCTGATCTAAATATTGTCGAACACGTAATCCGTAATGTCGTGGGGCACCACCTGTTGGTGGCACCAACATCAACCTATTCGCAATGTACCCCCGATGATTCTGATTTTCAATTATGGCTGTTAATGCAGGATCTATGGCGTCTTCCAGTAATTCCAAATACATTTCACTGGTCAAATTTCCAGGTAAGAAAAAAGGACCTACTAAATGATCGCCGAAAATACAAGCCTAGACATTTAATTTTTGTGGCTGCTGTGTATGAACCTCATGATAAATTCTACGAGATTTAAGAAAAAGGAACATTCGTCAGTAAAGCAAGTGTTGAATAGAAAATGTTCATCGTTTATGATTCGTTCACTCATATCTTCACAAAATTGTAATCGCCGATCAAAAGTTCTAGAACATATGTTCGATGCACGTTACTGTTCTCATGTCGCTCATTAAAAATTTCAGCTGTTCTGTTATCTCACTGATTATTTCCGAAAAATATTTCGATAGTTTCAACTTTCTGCTGTGGAATGTACCATGTGTAATAAAGCGTTACAAGTTATTTTAGCAACAAATTTTGGACAAATCAATCGGAAACTACGTACTAAATTCCTATTTAAAATAAGTACGAGATATTTCTTTATCTATCTTCAACAAATAATTGTTTTGCCACAAAAAAATGCTCCAATAGCTATTTTCAAAAACAAAATGATAAACAAACCATGGGCGTAGTGAAGAAAAGCATTTACTTATTAAGTAAGTTCTTTTAGTCAAGTTTCTTCTGAAAGTAGTAAAAACTAATCTGATGTACCTATTAAAGTATAATTTAAGCTTTAAATCAATAAATCTTCAAAACTACTGAACTGAAGCTCATGTATTTTACATCATTATAAATGTAATTGAAAGACCTTCAAAATAAGGATCACTCGACCCCCTTTTCCATCTAAGATTCAAGGGTTGGTGTCACCCCCGCCCAGGGGGCAACACGTGTTAACGTGATTTTTTTACCAAACTTGTGTCCCTCTCGGAAATAAAATCGACGGGTCTGAGCGTTTTTCCAAAAAAAAACTGAGCTGCCAGTAAATGCGTCTGTTTCGTTTTCGATGCGCCACTCTGTATAATTGACATAGACTTCCCAATGTAAGTACTGTTCCAAGGTACTTTATGTTTGGAACTCTGTTATGTAAGGAAACAACGATTTTAATAACCAGTAAATAACAAAAGTTGTCTTATGGAAAATGCATTTTAAAGTCAATTTGTCCGGGAAGTACACTCTCAATCTGCTTGATATAATTTTTTGACACAGCCGCTTTAGGGTACGGATTTGGCACAAACTAACACTTGAATCATTGAAACATAGTTGACGATTTGCTGAACCTTAGTTTTTTTACGTCTACAATAACTTTAATGACAACGCAAAGGGTAGGTTTCGTGAACCAGCCTGAAGAGTGACGCTTAACATTTGTAATGCGATTAATCGTAGGTCTCGATCGCTGACGTTCGATGCTGCAATACCTCGAATAGACCACCAATTACATACATCACAATGTAACTAGTAACTATCTTTCGTTCCATAGACAGCCAGCCATGGAAAGTTGTTTCGTGCTACCTAGCAACACATCAGCATGACCTCAGGTGGAACAGCGATCGAAAGCTGAGCAGCTATGATTTCAGTTTTTTTTAATGGCAAGTAGACCGTACTACTGTACCACCAGAAGCAGCGGCATCTAGCGGCCACAGTAGTGATCTGAGGTCTGATACAGTTTCAGCAGTCGGCTTGTTATTTTTAGACTCGCAGTGTTCGAATCTAAAGACGGGTCCACACTATGTAATAAAATATGTTAATGACAAAGTTGTACAACAAATTTGCTGTACAACTTTGTTGTGTAACTTGTTATAATATAGCACAAGCGTCCAGCCTATATAACAAAATACAAAACGAAAAAGTGCGCATAATTTTCGCAGCATTTTAGCTGGTAGGTGGTAGTATGTAAAATGTCGCCAAACGTAGAGGATGCCATAATGGTAGCAGCAGCTTGCGTAATTTTGTGCAGGCGACACCGACGTGTAAAGCGAAGATTTTGGGTGCGGCCTTCATTAAAAGTTCGAGAAATATATAGTGGTACCGCTCTTTTAACTGATCTGAAAAGAGATGACCTAGACCCATCGACGGGAGACATTAAATGTGATGTCAGTTTTAAAAACTTCTTAAGAATGACAAGTTCTGATTTTGACTATCTGATAAATGAAATTGGCCATAAAATAGGCAGGAAAGACACAACATTTCGAGATGCAATTCCAGTAAGAGAAAGATTAGCAGTTACGATGAGATTCTTAGCAAGTGGAGATTCCTACCAAAGTTTAAGCTATTTATTTAAATTTTCTAAGCAGAGTATTTCTAATATTGTGCCAGAATTTTGTGACGCTCTCAATGACTGTTTAAGAGATATAATCAAAGTAAGTATATTTTTTAAACATTTTATTCATTTAGTTTCATAGAGAAAGTGACATTTGCGTAAAATTTAATTCATCCTCGGTATCTGCACCTGTGCATGATTGAGTGTCAGTGTCTGTTTGGAATGGTGTAGCTGGGGAAGTTACGGGTGTAGGTGTAGTGGACGGAATGGAGGATGCCTCAAGTATATTGTATGATTTAGTGCCTGTTTGATCTGATGTAGCTGGTGAAGCAGCGGGCGTCGGTGTAGCGAACGGAGTGGTGGATGTCCCAGGTTGTATGTCTGAACACTCTGCTCTATAGAGGATATTATTTATTTCAAATTTGGCGTAGATTTGCACCGATTTGCTATTAAGGTTTTGCAAGGTGGTCGCTACATATTCACCATACACATCAAAGTCATCTCGATTTTTCACGTTACTTGATAGTTCTTTCATTACCGCGTACGCTTCTTCAGATTTCGTGTCTTTTGCCATTCTCTTGTTGCCTTTAGTTATAGGTATACGTGCAATAGTTTCATTTACTGTTTTTTCTTGACGTTTTTTTGTATCATTTTGCACCTTTGCATGTGGCTGTGATCGCTCTTCTTCCTATAAAATCAGAAAAAACCGAAAATAGTATTTTGATATATAACTTGTATATAACGATTAAAGGCCTGTTTCAAGAAGACGCGTCACAAACCAGTCAGAGTCAATGATTTGATCTAAAAATTGTCACACGTCAATTCTCTGACTGTTTCTGAGCTGTCCGATTGGCTCTGACTGGTTTGCGATTCTTCTAGAAACAGAACTTAAAACATGTATTGAAATGAATATAATAATATAGCATAATTCCTATTTCTTAAGCTACCCAAATATCAAGAGGAATGGCACCAGATTGCAAATGATTTTGACCAGAAGTGGAATTACCCTCACTGTTGTGGCAGTATCGATGGAAAACACATATGCTTACAAGCTCCAATAAATACTGGAAGCGACTATTTCAATTACAAGGGATTTTTCAGCATAGTGCTTTTAGCTATAGTGGACGCTAACTATTGCTTTACGTTTGTAAACGTAGGTTGCCAAGGTCGTTTGTCTGATGGCGGAGTATTTGCTAATACAACATTTAAATAGTTACTTGAAACCTCTTCCTTGAATCTCCCATCAATGAAAGTTTTACCGGGAAGAATATCAACTTCACCTTTTGTGTTTCTTGGTGATGAGGCATTTGCTTTACAGCCGCATATGATAACACCCTTCCCAGGCACTCAACAGAAAGGGTCACCGGCTCGGATTTACAATTACAGACACAGCAGAGCAAGACGTGTAGTCAAAAATACATTTGGAATTATGTCTGATAGATTCAGGGTGTTTAGAAAATCAATGCTTCTTGAGCCTCAAAAGGCAGAAAGGGTAGTTTTAGCAAGTTGTTATCTCCATAATTTTCTTCGAAAAGGTCAATCAACTTCATCCTACTGTCCACCAGGAAGTTTTGATTCAGAGGGCGCGCTGACGGGAGAATTAATACCTGGTACATGGAGAGTCGAAGGTCAGCCAAATGGTACTTTGCTAAAACTTAAAAAGATTCCCAGGAAACCTACGGTGCTAGGCAAGGAAATACGAGAGGAGTTTTCTTTGTACTTTACCAGCAAGGAGGGGAAAGTGCCGTGGCAGAATAATTTTTGGTTTCAAATTGGTTATTAATGTAAAGTGTGCTTACCTCAACCGCAGTGATATTCCAAGTGTCCCGTGTCTCAGTATCTTGCTTGGGAGATAGACCACCTTCAGTAGAATGACATGCCTCATTTTTGTCTTTTAAAAATAAAAGCATTTTAAAAAAAGACATTTTGTTTTACAAGGGGCATCAGCTCCATCGCCACTCTTTCCTTTTTTCAATTCTCGCTGAAATTGCCCAATCAGCATGCGCATTTTTTTCAACTTCATTTGTATCTGTTTTCACTTCTGCGGCTATTTCAGTCCATGCGTCTTGTTTTTTATTTCTATTTTTAAAATCCATAAATGTAGGATCCCATAATACTCGTTGCTCACGAAATAGTTCAATTAAATGAGTAGTCAATTCTTTCGACCATTCCATCGTGAACAGATCAAAGAAAAATGTAGCAAAACAAACAAGACGATGTGACACGGACGGTTCCCGTTCTTGTACTACTCCAAACACTATTCACAGTGCCAGGGAATGTTTCAATAACCTGTTTTTAAGTGTAGACCAGCCACACTGCGATTTTACAACAAAGTTTTATAACTTTCTTTGATCTTTACCGACAACTGATGGATAACATAAAACATGCTATATAACCTTCAAAATGTTATACAGCACTGTGTTTTATAACTTTTTTATCCAAAATTTTGTAACAAGTTACAAAACTTTGTTATTTAACATGTTTTGTTACGTAGTATGGACCCGTCTTAATAATATACCGCACACTGTGCTGTTTTATTCTGATAATATACATTCTCTCCTGGATAGAGTATAGCTGGAGAATTGCCAAATACAGACAAAAGCCTTATCACTAGCTTGTTCAAGGCTGTATCGTAATAACTTTCCAAAATATCTTCCAGTGACGAATGTCATCAAGCAATATCTGCTTTACAAACTAAGTTCACACCAAGATGCTCGCCCGTCTCGTCAGAATTGCTGATACCCTTAACAAGCGACTATTTACTGAGCAAACACCCAAAATGATACGAATTCCCCGATCCCCTTAACGTCTGCCTTAATAAACTGAACTCAACCGCCGTCGTGGAAATGCCAGTGCACACCAGACTAGCCCTAGACAAATAGTGGTGAGTCATGTCAGACAGGGGGATGCATCACAGTATAATTTAATGGAAATCAACAAGGGGTGTTCGGGAGGATGCCTGCACATAAAATCGAATGTGAAGCTGTTAAAATCCAGGCGAGAGTGGAATATTTTTGTGAGGGTGACACTTTGGAGTTTAAGTTCCGAGTAATAGGGGATGCTGCTTTGCATATTCAGCGCGGTGTGGAATTTTGCTAGTGACGCGACGGAATTTTGCGGTGTACAATCAAGGAATGCGTATTACTGAGAGAGAAATAAGTTACGCTGACGAACATTTAAATTTTTTTTCCTCCCTGAAACGATTTTCGCTGGATTCCATATTTTGGACTGCTGAATCCAATTCCAGCCTCAGGGTTTCGATATCAAGCTTCTACCAATAAAACACGCATGCTTTTTTCCAATTATAATGCCAAATTACTTATGTTATTATTTCGGATTCACAATTGCGTCATTATATTTGGGTGTGCAAAATATTGTACACCAGGAAAATACATGCGTGTTTCATTGTTAGGGGCTTTTCTCTGGAGGAAGCCCTTGCTATGCTGGAGGATAATGAAGATGTAGTAGCAAATGGGGATAATATCACATTGATGCCTCCAATCAATGCTCACAGACGAGGACTCTGGCAATGAGAATGTAATGTCAGCTGATAATCTACCCGGTTCACAATTACAAGCACCTGCTGAGAAAAACATACCTCATGAAAAATTTAGTATATCTTCAACTGATTCCTTAGATAATATTCCATTGTCTGAATTGGCTGAAAAAATAAAAAATAAAAAGCTAAAGAAACGAAAAACGTGCAAATGGATGAAGGAGGATCTACCACAAGAGGTTCCAGGAAACTTCGAAGAAATTCTTGAACAAAATAATTCTTCAAAGCCTCCACTTGAATGACTTTCACTTTTTTTTTGACGGCGAACTTATAACACGCATAACAACTGAAACAAATAGATATGCCAGGCAAAAGAATCGCCAACAAGAGGTGCAAGAGTATGAAATAAAGGCATTTATTGGAACACTAATATTGAGTGGTTGTGTCGATGTACCACGTAGAAGAATGTTCTGGGAACGTGAAAGAGATGCTAATAATCAATTCCTCACAGAAGCGCTTATACGAGCATATTATGTCAAATTTCCATTTAGTAGATAACTACAATTTACAGCAAGGAGATAAGTTTGCAAAAGTTAGACCTTCATTTGCGAGCCTGAATCAAAAATTTATGGAACATGGAATTTTGACAGAAATGCATAGTGTAGATGAGGCAATGGTTCCTTATTATGGGAGACACTCATGCAAACAGTTCATTCACGGAAAACCTATACGATACGGCTATAAATTATCGGCTGGCGCATCAAGACTAGTAAGAATTATGCAGATTTGGGGGTTGGTGCGGTGCTGAGTGTGGTATTAGAGTATTCTGATGCACTGAGGAGAAAATGGTCAAATAAAAAATTTAATTTAGTTTTCGACAATTTTTTCACTTCTATCCCTCTTATGGTAAAATTGACAGAAAAAATTTCTTTGCGACTGGTACAGCTGAAGAAAATGGTTTACAGGGCGTCCAATTCAGAGATTCTAAAATTATGAAAAGGGAAAAAAGAGGTGGTTACGATTACAACAAAGTTTTCGATGCAAACATAATTGCAGTAAAATGGCGTGACAATAATTTAGTAACACTCTGTTCAAATGCCGCAGGATTGCAAGCAATTCGCTTTGTAAAGCGATACTCTCAAAAGGATTAAAAAAGTATTCAGGTAAGAAACACAATCTGCAAGAAAATCAATGTTTTCAAAAATGCTTTTGATTTTAGGTAGAACAGCCTCATCTTGTAAATGTATACAACGCAAATATGGGCGGTGTTGATCGTTGTGATCAAATTATTGGTCTGTATCGCATTTCCATCCGGGGTAAAAATGGTATTTTTCATTCATCAGCCACTGTGTTGATATGGCTGTTCATAATTCCTAGCAACTTTATAGATCGCACGGAGGACATATGGATCAATTATTATTTAAACGGCGGCTTGCCACAGCCTTGTTACAACAAAACAAGAAACTGTCATCTTTTTCTAGAGGACGTCCTTCAGCTAATGAATATATAGATATTCGTTATGGTCGTTTAGATCATTTTGTGATACTACAAGAAAAGCCAACCAGATGTGGCTTATGTCACCTGATAGAGCAAAAACGAGGGATGCATGTAAAATGTTTTTTGTCCTTCCATACTAAACCTTAATCTTCGCCTATGTGCCTAATGTACCATATTTTGTACGGAATTTTTTTGACACTTTTTCCTAAAATAAAATTTAAAAAATAATAAACTTGTTTAATATATGCTTCATATGGAATGAATTTGCAGATAACATACTTTAATATAATTTATTTGAGCTGTAGGTATATCTGGGTTAAGAAACACTCAATAAAAATCTCCTCTAACGCCGATTTATTAAATTTAACTAACTAAAAACTGTTAATAAATTTTACTTACATAATATTTTGCGATAAATTTAATATTTATTTCCTTAAGGTCTTTCTTTTATAAGAACACCTGGATGTGACTTGTGTTAGGGTCAACATATTCTTCCTGTATACGTATACATTTTCTCTATGAAGAAAATATCTTGGTGAGAGCGTTCTCGATGCCCATCTGATATTGCTCCCAAAAGTTCAGGAAAAAAAGTGTGAGTGAGAACGACATGCCGTGAATAGTTCTTCCACAAGTTGGGATAATTTTATGGTTTATTATTTCCGTTGTTGCAAACACTTTTAAATGCATACCATGCCCGACTTTCATTGTCACTTAAAATTTGCCTGAAGTTCGCATATTTCAACAATTGCCTAATTTGGGAACCAACAAAAACGCCTTCTTTAATTTTGACTTCACGTATACTTGGAAATTTGTATTTTAAATACTTGAAAGCATTTCCTTCTTTATTCAGTGCTTTAATAAAATTTTTGACCAGGCCTAACTTGGTGTGGAGTAGAGGCAAATTTATCTTTTCGGTCTGAACTAATGGTTCTCGGGTTAAATTTTTAACGCCAACTTCTAATATTTCACGTGGAGACCAAGTCTTAAGTTTATGTTTGCCTCTTGAATGGCTGTCCCACTCACACAAAAGCCGAAGCTAAAGCGTTTCTCCTAGTAAAATTAAATGGTGCGCTTTTTGAAGGGACTAATCATTTCTTACCCCTGATTATAAATTATTGTTAGCTACAACTTCCAACCATTATGTCGTAGATATAATGTCAAAGGTTAGTCTGAATTATGAATTATTATTCAGCAACAGGCTGGTTTGTGTAGTCACTTAGTGCTGTAAAGATAATACCAAGGCAGTTATTTTTGTTTGCATCACGAGTATAATTAATGTTGATATCGTTCCAAACATCAACGGAGCTTAACAAAGTCGACAAATTTTCGTATGTAGGTAAAAGGATTTTGAAGTGACATCATTACTCTAGTTAGGGTTGATTCCACCAGGTTTTCCGGACTCTTTGACCAGTCAGGCAAGATACACCTGACTAGACATCATCTGTTCAAAGTATGATTTCACATAATATGTTTCAGTTTATTGTTGCATAACTTTAAGATTCGATAGAACTTTTAAAATTAATGCATAAAGTCTATATAAATATGGGTCAAAAAATGCGTGGCTTCCGAAATACAAGGTGTTTAAATTTACTTTCTAAAATAGTTTTCTTTAAATATTTCGAACAATATTTGATGTATAACAGTGAAAATTGGTGTACAAGGGCTTTTTGGTACGACAAAACGAACAATGGGCATAGTTTTACTGTAGCCGCTAGAGGGCGCAATTTTTAGCTTTTTGAGTAAAAAAATTATTCTTCGCACTTTTCAACATAATAAAGCTCTGTTGCGAATTTTCGTTATAGTTGGCCGTTATTGAGATATTTCGATTTTTAAGGTTCGATGCATTTTTAATTATTTATGATAAAATAACGTTAAATAGTCAGTATCTCGATAATTTTTAGAAGTAGGCTGTGCCTGCAAATATTTTTGAAATTGAAAGCAGAATAAGGTTACGCGTCAATTAGTTGACAGTTAGTTTTGTTGTCTGTTGAAACCTGAAACGTTTTTTGCCAATTGTGAATGCACGAAGTTTAGTTTCTTTTACCTGTTTTTTTTTGTAAGTTTTATAAAAATGCTATTCTTATTCTCCAATCAAGAGTTAGCGGATATTTATCTTGTGTATGGCTTTGTAAATGGAAACGCAGCAGAAGCAGCCAGAGAATACGCACGAAGATTTTCAAACAGACGACATCCAACTCGCTCAGAATTTGTAAGAGTGCATCGCCAAATAATTGAAAATGGTTTTGGAAATGTCCAAAGAGATCAAAACATAAATGTTCGTCAGCGCAGATTTACCCGTATGATTCTGCGTGAGTTTGATAGAGATCCGACCACAAGTGTTAGGAGAGTTTCTGGTGCCTTGGGAATTTCAGCAAGTCATGTTCACCATGTTCTTAGAAATGACCATAGACGTCCTCACCATTTGCAACCTGTGCAAGGACTACAGCCAGGGGACGGAGAACGAAGAATCACATTTTGTCAGTGGATTCTTGATAGAACTGATAATAATAGGGAGTTCTTAAGTAACGTTTTATGGACCGATGAGTCATGCTTCACTAGACGTGGAGTGGTAAAGTTTCATAATCAACATATTTGGTCGCATGAAAATTTTCAGCATGAATTTAGTGTGAACGTGTGGATTGGTATCTACCGCAATCGACTATTTGAACCCTACCTTTTGCCTGCAAGGTTAAATGATGCGACCTTCTTGGAATTTTTAAAGGCTGAACATGCAAATATGTGGGATGATGTTATGTTAGATTTAAGGAGATTGGCCTGGTTCCAGCTCGATGGTTGTCCAGCTTATTATTCGAGAATAGTTAGAAACTGGCTCGGCGAAAATTATCCAGAAAGATGGATCGGCCGTGGAGGACCAGTCGCCTGACCTCCACGATCCCCTGACCTAAATCCGTTAGATTTCTTTGTGTGGGGATTTCTAAAAGAAAAAGTGTACCAGACTCCCGTAACTACAAGAGATATGCTAATAGGCAGAATCAGGAATGCATGTGATGAAATAAGGCCTTATTTGAATAATGCTATACCACGTTCGATCATTCGTAGATGTGAATTGTGTATTGAACAATTGGGTTTACATTTCCAGCAACTACTTTAGATTTTGTATGTTTGTCCTAACTATCCAATACCATTTTAGTTGTAAATAATTAACTCAATTTGTTAAAAATAATATTGGAAGATTAAATAAATTAATATTCTGTTTTTTTTGTATTTATTTGGAGTTAAGAATTATTGCTGTGTTTAAAAACACAATCTAAACGATCATCTTAATTACTTGTAATGCCCAAATCGAAAATGTAAAAAAAAATATTATTTTCCCATAAATAATTAAAAATGCATCAAACCTTAAAAATCGAAATATCTCAAAAACGGCTAACTCTAACGAAAACTCACAAAAGAGCTTTTTTATGTTGAAATGTGCGGAGAATCAGTTTTTTATTCAAAAAGCAAAAAATTGCACTAAGAAAAATTTTTCGGTCATTTTAATACACTACAGGTACATTAGAGTGCGCCCTCTAGCGGCTACAGTAAAACTTATGCCCATGGCTGGTTTTGTCGTACCAAAAAACTTTTGTATACGAATTTTCACTGTTATACATCAAATATTGTTCGAAATATTTAAAAAATCTATTTTAGAAAGTAAATTTAAACACCCTGTATTTCGGAAGCCACGCATTTTTCGACCCATGTTTATATAGACTTTATGCATTAATTTTAAAAGTTCTATCGAATCTTAAAGTTATGCAACAATAAACTGAAATACCCTGTACAAACAAATAATACTATCTTCTCTACAGCAGATCACTTTATTGACGTTAAGCAAGGGTACATTTCTCAACAAAGTAAGGATCAGGATAAATATACATTACATCCATATACAGTCGTGACAGTTGTTCAAGGAAGCTGGTCTAATGTAACCCCTAGATCAGTCATTCTCAAAGTGGGCCCTTGGGGGCGCTGAGGATCTACGATAAAGGTCTTTTAATTTTCAATTGTCCGTATCATCCTCGCTCTCCACTTACGTAAAGGCATTCGTCCTCAGACGCACTGATGTAGCAGACAACGCCGCCCACCCTCCCCAATCCTCAGTTTATAATCACAGATATACTCCCCCTCGATATAAACAACTTCCTGAGTAATTTCGGGTGCTAGAAAATAATTTTCAAAGTGGGCATTGAATGAAGTAAGTTAGAGAATACGACCGACAAGCCCCTCGATCAGCATTACCTATTCATGTACGGTTTACACTATAATGTATTCGTGACTGTGGAATATTTCCATTGCTGACATCTCCTGATTAAAATGAAAAATTACGCGATACCTCTTAGTAGCCGAATTGTTTGTACGCTATGAATGCTTTTGAATGTTTGGTATGTGATGCGTCGTTCCTAATTTTTCTGCGATGTGGCTTAGTTGGACAGAACGCGGGTGCGGTACTGATTTCCCGTAATGCTTCTCATAGTTTTTGAAAACGCAAAAAACCTTCCTTCAGAAAGGATAACAGAAACAACCCGTCTGGCTCAGCAGATGCAGACAAAAACGCACGATCATCCAGATGTGATCTTGCTACTCTGCCATTCGACCACACATCTTCTCTCTAGAGTAGAGTAGACTATCTTGACATTCTGCAACCTACAAAGCATGATGGGGAACTGACTTTCTGCAAGCAGCATGGTCTTTGAGCCATAGATGGACGCTTCTGATGACGCTCACAGCTAACTGATAAAGAGCCTGAAGGTCCGTATTTACATTATTTACAGTACGGCTTATGTCTGACTCTTTAAAGGCACCATTTATTTATATTATTTTTAAATGAAAAACTAAGTAATGTAAAATAACACTTTATTTTATTTTAATCCTATTTACTCATATTGAAATTGGTATAAATAGCAGAAAAGTAAATCTTTTGAGAATTTAATAATTTAGTTTCATTATTATATACTAAGTGACATATAAATCCGAACACCCAGTTTAAATGGTTTTAATTTAATAAAATTTTGTACTTAATGAAGCATAATAAGTAAATGATAAAAATTTCAAAATGATTGCACTGCTTTAAAGCCCTTTGACCTTTAATAATGTGTGGATGCACCCTGATGTGCTACGCATTCTCCAACGCGCCTAGGCATGCTTCTGATCAGGTGGTCAATGTCCTCCTGTGGTATCTCATTCCAGGCAACCACCAACTCCTCTCGAAGTGCTTCTAGAGTCTGAGGAGGACGTTGCAATTTGAGCAATCTCCTACCCATCATATCCCACACGTGCTCAATTGGGGATAAGTCGGGAGATCTAGGTGGCATGGTAAAAATGTGACATCATAATGTTGAAAGAAGTCTATTGTGACTCTTGCAACATGTGGTCGGGCATTATCTTGTTGGAAAGGGTGGCAAGATAGGGTAAAAGATGGGGTTCTAGAACTTCGTGGATATAACGCTGCGCGTTCATGTTACCTCTGATGAAGATTAAAGGTGACCTGGAACCATAAGCTATAGCACCCCAAACCATAACTCCAACAGTGTGATGAACATGTCTTTCAACAAAAAACTGTGGATTCCTGCTTTCACTACGTCGCCTTCTAACCCTGGCACGACCATCGTTCATGCCTAAACAAAATCGAGACTCGTCACTAAAGACAATACTGTTCCATTCCTGATACCAGAGTGACCGTTGTCTGCACCACTCAAGGCGATTACGTCGGTATTCTCGAGTTAAAGGGAGGACCCAGTGTGGCCAGTATGAAAACAAGCCAAAACTTCTCATTCGTCGGTAAACACTTCGCATGGCAATAGGTCTTCCGTGTTCTGCAAACCATTCATTTGCAATGGACCTGGTAGTGGAGAAACGGTCCCTTAAGGCCAATAATCTTAGGCGGCGATCTTCACGGTCTGTTGTTCTACGGCGGCGTCCAGTGCCCCTTGCTCTTTGCGTACGGCCTTCTCGAAGCCATGCCTGACAATACCTAACCACAGTGTCTACACTTCTTTGCACTCTAACTGCAATTGCCCGAAAAGAAATTCCAGCTTCCCGAAGTCCCTCTATACGGCCCCTATCAAACTCACTAAGTTGACGAAATCGTACAGGTCTCCGTACTCTAGGCATCGTAACCGATCGTAAAGGATGTCAAGAACCAAAATCCGCCAACGTTGATTCTTTACTGCGGCTGAAATATTCATTTTTAGAGCGTTAGTGAATTAAAAAAAAAGCAATATAAAAACCGGAATGTCCAACTGATAAGGCTGAAAATTTTTTCACTTGTTATTTACAGTAAGATAAATACATTCACCAACTTTTATTAAAATAAAACCAGTTAAACTGGGTGTTCGGATTTATATGTCACTTAGTATATAATTACATATAATAGTTATTTTTAAAAAGATAGCCCCCAGCCGCCATATTACAATTTTCAACTATTATTTTTACGATATTAGTGAATCAATTCCGTTATCCCAAATTTGGGTTTACTTACCAGATCGGTTTGAAAAAATGAGAATTTATAGTAAGTAGTGGAGTCGTGTCTTTTGGAAGCACTATATACGTATTTTGTTTTATTCACTCATCCGCGAGATTTCCTAGAATAATTCTGAAGCATTCACTCCTGTATCTATCTCTGTCTCTCTTGTCATCGACATCAACAAAGCTTCTGGTCCGGACCTGATTCCTGCCATGTACTGAAGAGGTGTGCACCGAAGCTTGCTCGAGTTCTTTAGCGTCTCTTCCAGATATCTTATTAATCCGGCACCTTCCCAGAAAACTGGAAATTTGCTCATGTCCATGTCATCTCAAAAAAGGATCTGAGACCGACCGTTAAAACTACGGGCCAATACCTCTGCTTTCTGTTATAAGTAAGGTGATGTAGAGGTGCATAAATCGCGAGCTTCTGGACCACCGCTAAGGTCATGGCTTGATAAGTGAGGCAGTATGCTTTCCGGCACCAGCGATCGACAGGGGACCTCCTAGCTTACGTCACCCAATTGTGGAGATAACTCATCCAGTCTTATGGTGAGACTCGTGTCGTTGGGTAGCTGACTTTCTCTCTGGCCGCAAGATATGCATCCTAATCTCTTACATATCAACGACTTTCAATCCACAGATTTGCTGATGACAGCACTCTGCATGCAGGAATTCAGAATGACAAGCCGATCTCTGCCGCTGAGTTGGAAAAAAGAAGACTGTCGACGACTTCCTCTCTGATGAGAGATCTGAAGGTTATCACTGCTTGGGGACGCGACAATCTTGTACAGTTTAATGATTCCAAAATACAGCACTGTACCTTGACGAACAAAAAGCGTGCTAGCGCTCATCCGGTTTCGATGGGTAGCCGAGTTCTGCCGAAGATCCGTTCACTTCGGCTGGTCGGAGTCCAAAACACATAAAAATGGGAAAATAAAGATAAACGCAAACAAGAGAATCATGTAGTTACTTGAAGAACATAGAAAAACTTCTTTCAGAAGTCTGCTTTCTCGATGTGTGAGTTTCTGTGAACTACTCGTACAATATGTTGCTTTGCCTAGATCCGAGTGTTTACCTGCACATCCTGGGACACCTGGTATATATCGTGAACCTTCACAACCTATTTTTAAGCAACTCCGCTGGAATTCATTTTCCAGAATCACCCTATGAGATCTCGTTAAAACAGGAAATTAAAACCTACAAATAAGTACGGCGACAAATCGGATGTAACACACTACATTCAAGAAGCGCTCAGGGAAATTTATGTTCACCGCCTGCTACGATCACGAATAACGGCAAATCATGAAACGAAAAAAACGTTCTCTGCCAGGACCACCACAGACAAATTGGTGAAGCCAGACGACTCAACCGCAGTATACTAAGCAGTACACAGCAACGCAACTTCATAAAAGCTACGCTAACTTTTTCGGTGAGTTTTCATGACTATGAATGCCTGATACACGCAATGGATAGTTGGGCAGGTCCGAGTCCGTTCTTTCTGGCAGCCGAAACGAAACTGATCTGTCGGGCTGTTCCGTATATTAAGATGCACTAACGCCGAGGGTTTTTTTGCACAGCTACACTAGATGACATTAAAAAATTGATCTCTGTTAAGCAACGATCCATCTACTAACCTCACTAATACATTTGTCAGTTTAAAATATTTATGGTTCGACCACATTCCATTTTCATCGATTCCATCATTGTGTTTAATTTTATAAGTAACAAACGAGTTATACGGGGTCTGTAAGTTAAGCGATGAAACTGGCAATGTAGCGGTCGATCTGGCAACACTGGAGGAGCCGGTCTTGTAGCGGAGACAGGGAGCATGTTATCAGCCTTCAGTACAAGTCTGAACCCGCTCCAGTCATTTGGTTGTCGTACGAAACATTCTCATTCTCATTATTATGGAAGTTGCTGCTATTATACTATTGTCACTACATCTAATAAAAATGTTTGAAAGAATTTCATAAATTAAAATTTCTGTTTACTTAGAATAACGTTTCGGTTGGTTTTCTTCAATATCCATAGAAAAATTATTTTCTCTACAATATCTTGCATTCCTCAATACTTTTTCTAAGTATGCAATTTTGATAATAAACATTAGACTGAGACTGATTGGTTGATGAAACAAGAAGTGAAATGAAATAAATCAAAATTACCTCACAACTGTCAAGGTAAAAGCCCTTTCATGACCTTTCGCAACGGCGACGACTATAATATATGACACTTATCTGAGATTTGCTCTTATTAAACTTAAACTGATTCTTGAAATCCAATGAATATGTTCTCGCAGAAAAGTACGAATTTCATGTTAACCCTTAGGTACCATGGCGGGGCAAATTTGACCCTCTACGTTCTGTATGCCAAGTTTCGCTGCCAAAATATTTATGTTCTGCTAATCTTCGACCAGTAGGTGATTTATCGATCCACAAAGATTGCATTAATTTAAATGTTACCACTGCAGAGTTAGGCACATGTAGTGTCAAATTTGACCCGTTTATGGGATAAGCGTTCCTAGTACGAGTAGCGCGTAATTTGAAATGGCGGGAGGTGGTGGCAATACACGCGCTCTGACACAGAAGGAACTTTAAGTGGATGTGCAAAAAATTATTTCTAACCACTTGCTCAGCATGTTTACCGAGAGAACTGCGTAGTGTCATTTTTAAAGTTTCCGGACTTCAGGAACCACAGGAGGGGAAGGTGTAAAATATGGCCATATTCTAAAAATCAAAAGAAAGAAAGCTCATCGTGCGATAAATGTCGAGAATTTATTTGCAAAGATCATGCTCGCTCTAGGACGTTATACATAAGTTGTGTTGAAAAGTAGGGTCGAAAACATGCTTGTCATTTTTTTAGATACGAAATCTAAATCATTTTTTTATACTTTAGGTAGCAGCTATGATACCTAAAATTTACCACTGAATACAAGACAACTGAAAGTTTTTATAATTTTTCTTGTAATTTTTGAAAGTGCACATCTTTGTTAATTTCAATGGATACCAAGAAAAACAATGGGGTCAAATTTGACCCTGCCATGGTATAAATTATACTGTTTTTGGCCATGGTAGTTAAGGGTTAAATGGCAAACTGGCGACTTAAACCTGATCGACTTGTAATGGAGCTTACATCCTAACTACTGACTAAGTAGTTTTGGTTATAACCAAATTGCATGCATGCTCTTTCATGCCTTGTCTTATGTAAAATTGTTATAAATTCGGCTCCACATTCCCCTTGATAAGCATTGAGTTACGAGCCACCTTTTTTACCGCAATGAATAAAAACGTATCTTGTATTAATTTAGAGCGTTTGGTTATCTAAGATGCTGCATAGCTTACCGAAAAAGAAATACATTCCTTCCGTGTGTAGCATCCGCAGTTCACACCTATGATAGTCTTGCGCTCTCTTCGGGCTTTTCCCACATCTCCTGTAGTTGGAGAGCTAGTTGCTGGCTGAAGCGAAATGTAAGATAGTTTCTTTCTCTTTCGGTGGTTTCTAATACCGAATTAATAAGCTGAGCATTTGAATTCACCTTCAGATAGATTTTTCTTTTACAGATGCAAGTGCAGATTGTAACGACGCTACGTTAGTTTATTTGACATTGACCTCAAGTCGAAAATACAATGGCGTTCGTCTTTTAAGTGAAGTGAGATAGTTCAAACAGAGATAAGACTGATTATTTCTAACCATTCTGTAGTTCATGTTAATTGGTTTTAAGATCCACTGCTAAGGTCTATTATACAATTTGGCCTTGGTGGATTTCGAAGATCGGTAGCATAATCTTAACCTAAACCTGAGCTGGTAGTGTTGGTAATGCAACTGGGGTAACATACAGTAAATTGAGTAAACTGTGAGCGTATCTGACATAGCATATTCGTCAACAAACGTAACTTGCGGCTTATGTCATGGATTTCGTAGAGTGACGAATCGCGTCCATGAAGTGACAAATGCACTCCATGAGTTCCGCAACGGGCAGTGGAGCGACTTTCTGGCGGGGATGCTTGAATCAAGTATTCCTCTCTGGAAAGTGGCAACATCGCTCAGAAACGGAAGGCAAGAACAACTACCACATATTCGTGGTCCTGGAGGCATAGTTTTCAGGACTGAGGATAAAGTGGAGGTCCTTGCTGATGTCATGAAAAGGCAGTTCTCTCCCAATTATGATCTGGACAATGACCTTGACGAGGAACGACAAATTGTAAGATCTGTCAGGAGATACTCCGGAGCGAATGGCGATACCAACATCGGTGCTAACATCGGTGACTCCTTTTCAGAAGATTCTTCTACGGAAGACTCTTCAGATGAATCTCAGCATAGCACATGAGATTCCGTTTTGCACACCAGCAGAGTTCCAAGGCCACATTTAGGACCTAAAGGTGCGTAAAGCACCTGGAGAGGATCGAATCACCAACAAAGCATTGAAGTTGCTTTCGCTCAAGGGATTGACTTATCTGGTGGCAATAATCAATGCAATGCTCAGAACTCATTACTTTCCTAAGGCGTGGAAGATCGCTGAAGTCATCATGATCCCAAAGAAGGCAGGTTAGATATTTCCCCAGGAGTACCGTCGCATTAGTCTGCTGTCAGCTCCTTCTAAGCTCGCTGAAATGGTGATTTATCGTCACCTTATCGTCAGATCCTCATGTGATTCCTGACGTGCAATTCGGCTTTCGGTCTGAGCATACTACGGAGCTACAGGTAGTTAGACTGGTCGAGCATGTAACCAGGGGGTTCACCCTGAACAAAAGTACTGGTATCTTGCTTTTAGATGTATCAAAGGCATTTGACAAGGTGTGGCACCTGAGCCTCTTGTATAAGTTCATCCAAAAGGGTTTTCCATTTTGGCTGCTAAGACTGTTGAAATCTTTTCTAGAAGGAAGAAGTTTCGGATCAAAATCAACAATCTGTTGTTGTTCTGGTAACCTGGTTTACGACAGGCTGCAGAGTGCGGTGGAGGAAGTATTGGGGTGAGCGGATCGGTGGTTGATCAAAACTGATACCTCGAAAACACAGGCAATCTATTGTACTAAAAGACGTCGCGGTGCCTCCTCAGAGATATCAGTGAGTGGAACTCGTATACCATGGGAGCAATCTGTGAGGTATCTTGGAGTCATCATTGACAAAGGGTTGACCTGGCAGAAGCATACTGATATTTTGAAAACAAAATTCCAAATTACCTTTCGGCAGCTTTGTCCTTTGTTGTGCAGAAATTCAAAATTAAGTTTGACCAACAAGAATCGGTTGTATAAAATGGTCATAAGACCCGCAATCACCTACGCATGCGCGGCTTGGTGTTTTCTTGCCAAGACGCACATGCAGACGCCCCTTGGTACGTCTCAAATGAGACCATTCACAGAGATCTTGATATCCCATATCTAAGGGATTATCTAAAACAACAGGCACAGCAGCGTTATAATCAATCCGAATCGCACAGCAACCCTCTGTTGCATGATTCAGTAGACCAGACTGTCGAGCAAGTTCGCAAACATTCCAGGCTGAGTCTCGCACCGTGATCAAAATTAAATTGTAAATTCAGACCAGCCAAAATTATTTCAGTATACAAAACCGACCACAATTATTTTTTGGAGTTACAAAATAATTCGAGTAGTCAAAGCAATAATGCTTAAACTATTCCAAATGATTAACTTCTTTTTTAAACATGTCTGGTATCTGGGTAGCCAGACCTGACAGACTAACAGACCGACGAGGCTTTTAACTAAGGGCAAAGGTCCACCGGACCGCTCTGACGAATAGTATACCAAACTTTTCAAATTGACAACTTGCTAATCACTATTACCGTGTCTACCTCTGCATGGAGATTAAATTTTCGGTTCTTACCATTTAGTAACTAGTTATATTTACCCACGTTATACGATGCACCTACACCTCGTATCTTTGAAAGTTGTATTGCTTTGTAGGATTGCATATGTTGTGACTCAACTGCGACTAGGTGGGGGACGCGCTCTCGACCAAATAAATCTGATTAAAAGAGATAAATATACGGCTGGTTTCCCTTTCCAGTGAATGGTCTGCTGTGGTGATATTGATTGTTACCAAATTAAGCATCTGGGGGTATTTTTGGATAGATCTAATCTTTGAACTGGAGTGAATGGACTCAAGAAATGTGAGAGGGAATAGAAGTAATAGACCAGTCGTTATTCCTGGATGTCACTTGGTTTAGAAGTTTGTCATTTTAGTTTTTACTGAAGTGCTTTTAGAATTGAAATTGCGACTAATCTACATTCCAAGGGAAGTTTAACGAATGTGACGTTCTATCCAGTCGTACTTTCTGGTCAAGCCTTGGTTCTTAACTATTCTTTGATGCCTTCCAACTTGGTTGTCGCAAAGGTTTTTTGCCTTTCCTCTTATGGTTAAGCTTTGCTTACACGGATTGTTATTCTACTTTGTGTTGCATATACCTCAATACAGTTTTGAAGAAACACTGGTATTGTATCGTCTTATTTTCTGGATAACCAAGCTAGTGCCCAAAGTGTACAAAGTTTTCAATCCCCTTTTTGGAGGTTTGCCAATTCCGCGTTCGTTGAGGTACTCTTGGCTTTGATCTTTACCTAATTTTTTTTTAGATGCTTTCGACGAAATGCTATGCATGTTATTTATAATGGCTTAATTTTGCGGACCTGATAGTTCTTAAAGCATTCGATTGAGATAAATGTGCCTAAAATGAGATTATCCAGGAGCTGTGGTTTCTTTTTTCTTCTGATATTAGGAAGGAAGCTTAAAAATCGAGAAGGTTAAATGCATCTTGGCTATCAAAGGTTCATAGATATAATCCATACTCCCCACCCATTTGGCATCGTTGCGGTCTAAAAATTTCTCCCCTACCTTACGAGCAGTACCAAACATCTGGCAACGTCTCCCAGACTAACCTTGCCACTTGTCAGCCATCCATCAGCTCCGTCCCAATTTGTCATTCAAAAACTAAAAAGCTTTCTCGCCCCTGACATTATGTTAAAACCTCCTCAAAATGCGACTCATATTTTTTAAGTTATAGACTGACAGACTGATGGGAATGAGTGACACATTTTTTCGTGATATATAGTATATGACATAATAACATGCAAAAACCATTATCGTTGAATTATCGCTAGTTGGAGTGGGATATAAAAGAGGTGTTAATCATGTAAGAGAATTTAGATTTTTTGCCTATTGGTTCTTGCTATTGTCCGTTTCCCAGTAGAAGCACGTGGGAAACGATTACTTAGCTCCGTTTAGCCATTTTTTAAGCTACGCATTAACGGTCACAATCATCTAGTTATCTTTTAACGTTTATACCTTTGTCAAAAGAGCGAGCCCCATCATGGCTGTCCTTAATTCTGTATGCTCCATCATTAAATGTTCTGTAGCTAATACAACAGCCAACCGAACGTCTAGAGGGTTACGGGCAATGCTTCGGAAATAAAGTTAGATTGCGAAATTACAGAGAATGCTCAACATCACGGTCACGCTTGACGTTCCTCGGCCACAATTCGATAGCACAATCTATGCTACTGATTGAGAGGCGAAAATTATAACCTCAATTTCGTTTCCTGCTAACGATTTATTGGGGGAACTGCTCACAGTATTGTCGTCGTGCTTCATAGTCAAGTATCGCAAATCTGTTTTCAGTTGTGAAAATGGAAGGCAACGCAATAATTATTGGGATTCAAACCCATAATTCTGGTGTTTCTGGTTCACGTACCTATATGCCTGTCATATATTTCGCAAATAGGCTGCGTATAATACCTCGTCAATCGGGTTGCTAGGCAACGTAACGCTTCTATCTCTTTCCAACATACGTATTGCACGCTTGTCCCTCTTACATGTTACAACATTAGTGGTATGTGGATTTCTCTGTATTGCTTATTTCTCTTGCTCAATCCAAGTATCTGCAGATAAAAGAATAAACATTTGCTGTGGTTTAATGCATACGTAACATGACAGAAACACATTTCCACCCAACTATGATCCAACTACCGACTACCTCGAATTATCACTTCCCACGGCAACTGGCGATGGAGGATGGCAAACAATTCGAAAGTGAAATACAATGTTTTAACTGTCAGTCTGTTTGCGTGTCTCAGAAAATACCACTCGGATGAAATTTTGAAACAAGGTTACTGGTATGCCAATGACGAAACAGTTTTGAGAATCGATCAAGTGGCGACGGTGCTACAGACTGGAAACAAAAAAATTTGAATCGCTCAAATTTAATTTTTTCAGAGACTCCCGAACTGATTTTCAGGGGTTGGAGGTTGCAGGGTTAGGAGTTGTAAGTGCTGCATCACTGAAAAACGATTTATTATAAAGCATAAGTTCATCAACGCTCTTGTAGTCCATGTGGTGGCAGTACAAGTATTAACGGGGTTCCTACAATCACGGGCACCATCTGCTGAGGTAACGGGGGGGTGAAAAGGAAACGAAGGTGGGCTGGCCTTAGACGCACGTCGGCGTGACTTTAAAAGAGGAAAGGATGACAGCGGGTGCGTACCGAGGTAAATTTTTATAATAACAGAGTCGGATTTCGATCTAGTCTGTAAATCGTTTTATATTTTGGTTCTCAGCAAGTGATCATTTAGTATATTGTTCTACCCTTGTTACTGTTCGTCGATATTGTGTTGTTGAATTGTTTTTTATCAAGTTTGATAATGGACAATAAAAGATCATATGCGACAATTTTAATTACGAATGCAGTGAGTTTAATTCATGATGAGGACAACAATAGTGTGGAGAAGTTCAACTCTATAACTGCAAAATATATTGGAGTAAGCGAATAAATTATTGCAAGAATAGGTCATACCATGGAAGATGTGCTGCAGCTGTAGTGAGCCACAATACCGAGCGGCTTGTCTATGTGGTTCAAATAAATTTGCGTCCTAAGGTTAGTCCAGCCTCGCATATCACTAAGGTGGAACAAAGACTCAAACGCAAGAGTCTTGAAAAGAAACTCAGACCAAAAAAAGCTGATACAAAAATAACTAACAATTCGGATAGCAATTCCAGAGAAACTGAATAGTTTTATCGCGAATTCTGTCAAAAACCTGACATGAACGACATTGATTTAGTGGTTGCTAAGCAAGAATTTTTAGGGAAACTTAGACAAAGTGACGACGAGATTTTGCAGATCGAGTCACCAAATCACAGGACTGTACTTTGTGGCGTCTTCATCGGAGGATGAGGATAACAGCGTTTGGATTTGGTGAAGTTTGTAGAAGAAGGCAGACAGCAAGCTGTAAAGTTCTAGTAAACACCATCATATACTCAACAGAGTTTTCTAGTAAGGCAATAAAAAAAGGCAACACAAAAATCATGGGACACGGCAGTTGAATCTTGTGGTTTGTTTATTGATCGCACACATCCATTTCTGGCAGCATGACCTTCATCTACCTATGACAGTAGACAAGACATGTACTTAATCCAGGTATAAGCCTAACTGTTTGTTGCTTTGCAAAAACTACCTAACTGTTTCCTCTTACTTTGACCGCATAAGATATTTTTAAGACCCTCGTTCAATTGTTACCATCTACCACATGACCCTTGTAAACATAGTTGTGTTTATCGACGAGATTAAACGAATTTCAATTTGAGTTCTTGAATTTATTTTAGGAAAGATATAAAATTATTTGAATACATTTTTTCTTAGTCGGAACGCACCGTCGCGTCGCTTGGACTGGCAGGACGAAACAGTAGATGAATTTCGCCCATTAAAACCGATTTGCACTTGACAGCCTAGGTTTCACTTTTATTATTTCCAAATGAAACTCTTGAAGCGTGCTAAAAAAAAGTCCATGGGGTGTCAGCTATCCACTTTTTCGATTTCACCCACTAGGATCTTTTTAAAATATCAAGGAGTTGAGAACAAATAGTAAGCATTTCAACCCACCATAATTCTTGCGCAAAGACAAAATTTTGTGAAAAGCTCTGATAGCACCTTAGGCAATTATGTCCAGAAAAACATCACAAACTGCAGAACACAAATTGAACGTAACGGCGAAATGGGTACATTTCACGGGTCATTCTCAAAAACATATTTCCTTGACATATCGATAATAAGCAATGAGCAACAAGCAACGCGTGTTCGAGCTCTCTAACGTCTATCAAACGCGTTTACCGCAATACTAGCATGACCTCATCTTTCTAAAAGGGCCAATACGCAATATGTAAAATCCAACGACCTGCACCTTCACAAAAGGTTTGTTCCTGCGAGATGAATGACACTTCATCTGAACTGACGTCAGCCTACTGAAAGTAACATTAATAACGTGTTGTGATATTAATGACATCCCAAAGCGGGTAGACAGTCGTCGACCCATATACACGCAAATATTAACCTTGTGGCCGTGATAACGCTTCGCGATATCACAGGTCAAATAGCGATATAATTAATTAACAAAATACCACCTGAGCACAAAAAAGCATATGCCGATGCCATAGGATTAAGTGACATATTACAGTATTGAACATATTCTATAGAGGAATTTAGCTAACGTTTTGTGTCGATTGCTGATTAATTATTTTTTGATGCGTTGTTTACCTTGTGCGTTGGTGCCTGGACTTGTGCCCATCTGGGGGATTTCCTTCAAAATTTGCAAGTACAAGGATATCCTTTGTTTTATGAATACGGCTCAATATCACCGATGGCCAGCGACAAGATAAGCGGTAGTGGCAAACATAAAATTCGATATAATGCTGAGGCTTTGAACACCGGAGCGGTTTAATTTGAAGAATATCTAAGTTATCTTTTAAAGTATAAATGCCCAACCTCGGAAAGAAGTTTGTGTGACGAAAATCTAGCAAACGCCAGTGCTCAAAGCAACCCAACAGCATACAACATGCTGAAAATTAAGACATTGTAACGGAAGACAAAGTACACAAATTACATTTAAATTCATGCAAAACCACTTATGTACTCTAGTATGCACCTTCAGTATAATTAGTAGAAACGTACATAGACCTACCTAGCGTAACACCCTGAGAGCTAGTGGATATTGCATTATATGAAATATTCCACAGCAGAGTATAATCCTTTGTAACTTTATCTTAGCTAAGTTGTGACCAGCACGGGTATTAAGTATCTTGAAAAGTGACATTTGTGTTTGTGTTTGATATTATTTTTTGTGACGTTATGTAGGTTTTTCTACAAGATGATGAGACAGACAAGAAGAGATAATTTCTGGTTGGTGAGGTATATTACAAGTAACAGGTGAAAGAATTTGATATAGAGATAAATATTTATTTTTCTTTTCTAGACCTTGCTGTCTCTACTCTTCAGAAAGGAAAACATATAAATAACCCGTTGAGCACATCTCTTGGATAAACTCCATTGGCAGAATATTCAGTAATAATTATTTTCTCACATAATCATCCAGATGCGACCTAGTCTAGTCATATTAGACAAACATACCCCTGCTTTGCGAAATAATTGTAAAGTCTGGTTTTATTGCTGGAAGTTGTTCAAGGGGTATTCAAAACAGGGACGCATAAACTGGGTACGCCAATTTTTGTGGGAAAACTCTTCATTCGACAACAAAAAATGAGAAAATGCGTTTTTTGGGATTCAATCGAAAGTGTTGGCAGAAACGGAAAAACTCTTCATAAAAGATTGTTGGGTAAAAAAAGTTATGGCTGAAAACCGAGGTAAATTGCAGGCTTTGGCGCTTGTTGGTAATGCGACGATGTTTACTCGCAAATACTTGAAATTCTTTGAATTCGTAGGATTCATACTTCTAAATAACCATAACAAAATTGGAGTATATTGGTCAAGTCGTTTTTCGAGAATTTCTAATTAGTTATCCTAAAACACTTGTTTGCCTGTCAACACTACTAGTCTGTTAAGCGATATACAGGGTTAGTTCAAAGGGCATTTTATAGCAAAATACGTTGTCGTTATGAATCGCCAACCACCCAGGACGATAAATGTTATTTTTATGCAAAAAAGGATGGGGTACGTTTTTTCTTCTAAACAAATTCAAACATTTCGTATTTGTGAGTAGTTCTAAACAAAAGATGATCTTAAAATGTGTATAGTAACATATTTTTTTTCAAATATCGTAGCGCATTTGTTCAATTGCTCGCAAATACGAAATGTTTGAATTTGTTTAGAAGAAAAAAAAACGTAACCTTTGTTCTTCGCATAAAAATGACATTTATGTTTCGGAATGGTTGACAATTTATGTCGGCAAGGTAGACACGTGTATTTTGCTATTAAATGCTCTTTGAAAGAACCCTGTATATTGCTCAATAAACTAGTAGTGATGGCAGGAAAACAGCTGTTTTGGGATAAGAAATTGGAAATTCTCAAAAAACTACTTGACCAATATACTCCAATTTTGTTGTTGTCAAGTATGAATCCTACAGCTTTGAAGAATTTCGAATAGTTGCGTGAAATTATTGTCGCACTACCAACAACTGCCAAGACCTTCATTTGAACTCGCTTTTCGGCCATAACATTTTTACTATTAGTCGGATCTTTTTCCGTGTGGTCTCATTTTGTTGGTCTCATAATTATCTAAAAATCTTATATATGTCTGAAAAGTTTTGCGTTACTGTCAACACTTTCGATTGAATAAAAAAAAACACGTTTTCTCTCATCGTTGTCGAATAAAAAGTTTTCCCACAAAAATTAGTATACCTATTCCATGCATCGATGTTTTAATTACCCCCTTGAGCAAATTGCGTCAATAAAACCAGGCTTTACAATTACTTCGGGGAAATTTGCTAATGTGAATAGACTAGCTTTCTTTTTTTTCACATCTTCTCAGAGATGAACATTACAGACTACTCGGCCTTCTGCAACCAACAATGCATGCTGTGTCGTTGAGTCATTCCTCCATAGATGGACGGTTTTGATGGCGCTCACAGAGATCAGAGCGAGCAATCGTGGATTGAACTATTTGCACACAAAAAAATACCTAGTCTGCACGATAATACTTTGTCGTTTTTTTAAATGTACTGTAGAACCCAATTTGAGGTTGACCACAGCATCCACCTTTGCTAAGTGGTAGATTTGTGAAAGGCCATGCAAGAGAAGAAAGTTGTCGAGACATTGCACTAGTGTCTCTCTGTCTCCCTTTTTTCCTTCTTTCCCTCTCCGTTCCTATCCGTCCCCTATTTGATCTAGACATTATTCCTGCCATTTGAAACAGGAACCGAGGTCATATGAATCACCCTATACACTTGGTGATGGGGAATAAGGATTATAGATGTATTTTTTTTTATTTTCTGTTGATCACTTTCGTTAATATAACCGTAAACACATATTTTGTTCACGCAAATGTCTGTATTTTTTCAAAATTGAATAGGTGGTGCAATGCCGATGATCTAAACGCCACATTTTTCGTGCGCTTCATAGTGGCGTCACATTTCATGGTTTGTTATCCTGTTATATTTTGATTAATTTGCTCTCAAGCCTTGAAAGGACTTATTTCACATCCTCTAGCTTTAATTGCAAAAAAGAGCATTGATAAAGAAAAGTAACCTTATTATAAGTATTTTAGTATGCCCATGTGTGAATGTGCGATACAGAAAACACCCGATAAGAACTTCCATGTACCTCTAAATGCTAAGATAAATTATGAAAAGGCATAATATATCTCCAAAAACTACCTCGAATTATTATTGTGAAAATCACTTTAACGTGGAGCTTTAAATGGTAGGCTGATCAACCTCAGCGGGAAATAATTGGCTAATCACTTGCCAATATCGTAACGTTACGTCAACAGGCAGCAGTGGTAGACTCTTCGGTCTCCTGATCCGTTGCCGTGCGCTGCGCGGGTTCGAATCCCGTCCCAAGAGAAATTTTTCACTTGGCTGTGGACGTTGTGATTGTCCGTAGGCGGTAGACGGTCTCTGACTGTCGAACGCGGAGGTACCACCCGGCGGGTCTCGTAGGCGGGGCCAGAATGTGTACATGTTCCCTCGCCAGATTCCGTGTGGCGTCCCCCCTTTCTCCCGTATCCCCCTATAGCCCCACGGTACCCATGGGTGTTTAGACCTTAGGCCTTCGTGATAGTTGGAGTACATACAGAAAAAAACATCGTTGATTTTGGATATATTAGACTTGCCGCGTATTTTTTCCATTTTACAGTAGAGACTGTAGATAAAAATAACCGACACAAATATCGCATATTCAAAAAACTCATACATACTTCATATTATACTTGACTAGTTATTTTGTGGAAACGTAGATGTTACATCAATTCGTTAATTCTAAATCAATAAACAGGGCTACTTGTAGGTAGATACGTAAATTAAGCGTAACACCGGAACGTGCCTGGAATGGAATTCGTTGGCAATAAATGCATCCAATTAATTTGCAATTCCTGTTGGAATGATAACGATCGTGATACTGCGATTCTGGCTAAAAAAACTGAACGCTTTTTACCATTAGTGGAAGGATGGAAACACATACTGAAAATGTAACGTCTGAAAGTTATCCTGTGGTTTTCATGTCGATACCCCCATGTCTGTCTGGCCAATGAAGCCACATACATTTGACACTCTTCAGTACACGACACTTTTGCCACTATTTTACTTATCTGCCTTCCAGGTGTCATTCCGTTTGTTTTCTTTTGAACAGTAGAGATTGTATCTTCCTTCTATCGCCAAGACTGAGAAATCCATGCCTTTATGCTAAAACCGAGCCAATGGAATATAAGGCTACAGCAACACTCCAGCTTCAGAAACAAATCACTTATCGGTGTTTTTGATGTTGTCCTAAAGTCCTAAAATTACTTCTAATTGAGGGATCCAATCCATAAACCAGTCAAGTCACATCAGAAAAAATGTCGAGGAAACATAAAAAACAATTTTGATGTACATTTTTTAGTTACTGAAAATTTTCCTATTTGTTGTCAATTACCGATAATTCTGCTGCATTATTTATTAAATATATTGATCTATAAATAAATATATGATAGACATATGACGGGTTTATGCAGTTTTTTGACTTTCTATGGGGTAAAATAAAATAAAGTAATACATGGTTTAATTCAACTTTTGATATAAACTTGTAATATTTCACCTTTTGTTTCATCTGGTGAAAAGCTCTGATGGTATTTTATGATTCCTTCATAGAACCACTGATCACACTGTGGCACATAATTTATTTTTCTTTACCTTTCTTCTTTCACTATATATCCTATTTGAAGAGTTTGGTAAAGCGATTCCTCTTATCTCGGTTTTCAGAAATATTAGAATGATACAAGGAGACTTACTACATTTGAATTATATTTCAGTATTTAGTTTCTCATAGGGCATGATTGATATTTTGAAATCCTGAATTTATTGTTCTTCCTTGAAGGATCCTTCACAAACAACTGTTGCTAACGGGCCGTGAAATTTAAAAAAATATATCCTGCACTACACGGATGACTTTAAAGTCTTTGTTTGCATTTTCAATAATCTTTCGGGTGGTAAATATATTTTGTCGTGCTTCTAGAATGACAGCACTTTGCAAAAACCGGTCAAGTCAATTTAAATGTTAAAGGGCTGGTTTTTTTGTTATTTGTCTAAATGCAGCTTATCTATCTCAATTTCCCTTAGCCTATTATAAAAAAAATCATATATTTAACAGATAACTTCCTTCCTTTGTTGTTACTGCATTTTTTTTCAAATATAAAGTACGAAAATACTTTGTTGAAGGGTGTCGTCGAAGAGCAGACGTTTGTTGTTCATTTCGTCATCTTTCTAGTAAAAACCATTACGAGAGTGTTATTAGATGTTTTATGGGCAGACTTCACAAAAAAACTTAAAGCAGCAGCTCCCTGGTATACCGCATAAAAAATTAGTTCTGACTAAGCGGCGTTTCTGTAATACCAATTAAGAAAGTTCCTTAGGTTATGAAAGTATTATGAGGATTTTTATGGGTTAATTCCAGTGAGAAGAAGGATGAGGTCCCTGCTATGAACTCTAAATTCAGTGCAACGTAAATCTGTTTTTCTTTCCTCTCTCCATTTTTCTATTTCTTTTGCTAATATATTAAGCCGTTTGTCCTAAACGTGCGTAAACTTATATGAATATAATCGATTTTGGATTAAGTAGATAAATCATAGACCATGTTGGAGCTGCCGTCAGGAAAATATATAGCAATTAAGGTGACAATCATGACTATTCATTATATAGCCTATTTCTTTTGGTAATAAATTAAGCCATTTGTCCTAAACGTGCGTAAACTTATATGAATATAATCGATTTTGAATTAAGTAGATAAACCATGGACCACGTTTGAGCTGCCTTCAGGAAAATATATAGCAATTAAGGTGAAAATCATGACTAGTCACTATACAGCCTATTTCTTTTGCTAATAAATTAAGCCGTTTGTCCTAAACGTGCGTAAACTTATATGAATATAATCGATTTAGCATTAAGTAGATAAACCATAGACCATGTTTGAGCTGCCTTCTGGAAAATATATAGCGATTAAAGTGAAAATCATGACTAGTCATTATACAGCCTATTTCATTTGCTAATAAATTAAGCCGTTTGTCCTAAACGTGCGTAAACTTATATGAATATAAACGATTTTGAATTAAGTAGATAAACCATAGACCATGTTTGAGCTGCCTTCAGGAAAATATATAGCAATTAAGGTGAAAATCATTACCAGTCATTATACAGCCTATTTCTTTTGCTAATAAATTAAGCCGTTTTTCCTAAACGTGCGTAAACTTATATGAATATAATCAATTTTGAATTAAGTAGATAAACCATAGACCATGTTTGTGCTGTCTTCAGGAAAATATATAGCAATTAAAGCGAAAATCATGACTAGTGATTATACAGCCTATTTCATTTGCTAATAAATTAAGCCGTTTGTCCTAAACGTGCGTAAACTTATATGAATATAATCAATTTTGAAATAAGTAGATAAACCATAGACCATGTTTGTGCTGTCTTCAGGAAAATATATAGCAATTAAAGCGAAAATCATGACTAGTCATTATACAGCATATTTCTTTTGCTAATAAATTAGGCCATTTGTCCTAAACGTGCGTAAACTTATATGAATATAATCGATTTTGAATTAAGTAGATAAACGGTAGACCATGTTTGTGCTGCCTTCAGGAAAATATATAGCAATTATGGTGAAAATCATGACTAGTCATTATACAGCCTATTTCATTTGGTAATAAATTAAGCCGTTTGTCCTAAACGTGCGTAAACTTATATGAATATAATCGATGTTGAATTAGGTAGATAAACCATAGACCATGTTTGAGCTGCCTTCAGGAAAATATATAGCGATTAATGTGAACATCATGACTAGTCATTATACAGCCTATTTCATTTGCTAGTAAATTAAGCCGTTTGTCCTAAACGTGCATAATTTTATATGAATATAACCGATTTTGAATTAAGCAGATAAACCATAGACCATGTTTGAGCTGCTTTCAGGAAAATATATAGCAATTAAGGTGAAAATCATGACTAGTCATTATACGTTTTTCCAATAATGCTTTCAGAATAAGCATATTCTAGCAATGACTTTCAAATGGTTTGCAGCCTGAAAATTCTTTCTAGTGAACGAATTTTCAAACAATAGAACCTTCAGAAATTCGTTGCCCTCAGGGCTATTACGTAAAAAACGTCAAAAAAAAAACAGACGAAATGTCAACCTGCTGCCTAGATAGTTCTTAGTGTGCAAATAGTACATTCCGCGTTTGCTCGATATTCTCCATCATGATTTGTTGGTTGCAGAACGCCGAGATAGTCTGTAGAGAACACTCTAAGAAGATATGTTGTTGAGTAGCAGAGTAGCAAGGTCACATCTATTTGAAGGCTGCAGGCAAACAATAGGGAATGTGACGATTGTAATTTTTTTTTTTAGTTTGCTATTGGAAGCAAATCCTTGTATATAATATTTCAATTCCCAATTATTAGCCTTTAAAATAAATAAACAGATAGCGCTAAAAAGACAAGTTTGTTTATGGCCGAAACGAGAAGAACTGAGAAGGTCTATGTCATACCGACAAACAAGAAGGATTGTACAAAATTGTAATTTTGAGATTATAATTTATATAAAGTTTGAACTTGAAGTTGAATATGTTTTCTGATTCAGATAATGATGAAAATAATCAGAGTATTATTTACAACTCAACAAAGGAACGAAAGAAAACTGATAGAACCGAAGATGTTATAAAAAAGTTGTGATTTTCTTCCTATGAACAAGGGGCAAAAAGTTTTGAAAATATGAATGGAAATAATCAAAGAGATATTATTGAATGCTCATCGGGTAGTGTTAGTCAGCAGAACTTATATTTTGTCAGAGCTTATAAATGTGTATAATGTTAAACGAAGAACAAGCAGGTAGTTTTAAGGTGAGACTAATTCTCATACAGCTGCTTAAAGTGTGTGTAAAAGGTGAAGATATTAGTAATAACGTTACAAAAGATGTGCCTGTATGTTTAGCATTCATTGCACTTCATGGAATTATCAAAGAAAATATTGAATATCTACAAAGGAGCATAAAAACAAGAGATAAATCTCCAGTAGATGGAAGATAAACGCATGAAAATCGTAAAAAATGGCATCATGGATTAAGGAAAAAGATTTTAATCAGATTAACTCATTTGAAGGATGATTCAGTTATTGCAGCTTAAAAGACAGTAGGAAACTAAAATATGATTCAAAAACCAAAGATTCTGACAACTATATTGGATATTATTTGTCTTTTACTTGTTTCAAAATGTTTCATTCGATTTTTGTTCAATTTAAATATTTTTGATAATTAAGGGGTCCAATGTTAACAACGATTATATTAGATATATGACTTTTAATTAGTTTTAAGTAAAAGATACTGCTTGCTTTGATATCCATAAAAATAATATACTTTCAAAATTTCAATTGCATTTTTCTCAAAATCAGTTTATTAGGACATTTCCTTTTACTTGCCTATACCCTTAATTTGTGTTGTCCCTTCTGAGGCTATGTTCGAAGTTATTCATTACGATTTTACCAGTTCCTTTAGGAATTTTACGCATAACATACAAATCACTGCCTCACATCTAGGCGCTGATCTGTATTTTCTACTTGACATTCTAAGATAGATGACTTGAAAAAAATTAATAAGAAATGTCATACCTTTTTTACATTCCATAAATATTCCTCTTTGACGCTATTTTCTCACCTGTTAGTTTTAATCTACCTCACCAACCAGGGAATTTCCTTTTTTTATCGCTCTTGTTTTTGAAATTCAGCAAATTTGCATGTGTAATTTGTAGGTTGAATAACTTAAAGTGAATGCGCAACTAATGTTTAACATTGCATACACCTCAAGTAAGTGTATTTGAGACAAGAAACCAATGGAATTATCATCAATAAAAATTATTATATACAACTAACAGCTTAGACCTTTAATAAGGC
This sequence comes from Acanthoscelides obtectus, assembly GCA_963669975.1. NCBI lineage: Eukaryota > Metazoa > Arthropoda > Insecta > Coleoptera > Chrysomelidae > Acanthoscelides > Acanthoscelides obtectus. Next base: position 114,170,046 of record CAVLJG010000003.1, read on the forward strand.
CACCTCTGAAGCAGATCTTACATCACATCAGACCCGAACATTGATAGCTGAAGCATCATGACATTTAGGCAACACGTACAGCTGCGGAACGAGTACACAACAAGAGTACAACAGCAAGTGCTAAGTAGACATCTTGTATAAAAACCTACGTAATGTCGCAGAAGAACTATAGAATTTCAACAACAACGACGTACTGTCACCTTTCAAGATACGTAGTACCCCCGCAAGTCATACCTAATGTGTGGCTTATTGCTATTTTCACTATACTTAAGGTCTGCCGATCGTGATTCTTTTGTTGACTGTATCATATGTATGTGAAAAATGTCAAGGCTGCTCTGCGATGATATGGCATGAGAAGCTCTTATGTCAGGGTTCGAATATACTTTGTATCAAACGCTTATATTGTTTAACCGGCGTTTATTGGCAGTTTTGTAGGTTTTGCCGACGCCATATCGCACAACTGTATCCCGCAGCAATGTAGGAAGTTTTACAGCTATTCGTTTATTTCTTCTGCACCTTTAGCACCGCTTGTATGGGCTTTTACGAAGTTTAGTCGCATAAAACGCCTTCCGATAATAGGGTTTTTCATTCAATACACATTTATTTCCTCAAGAAGCTTTGGGTTTGGTATCTGTTTCACACTAGTGGCCTACCACTCATACAAATTTATTGACAGCGGCTGCCAGACGCCCCCCAAGGATGTATAGTCCGTTTCACGGCAAATAATAATATCTTTGACAAAAAGGACGGATTCTCAATCACGAATGACCGTTACCACACAGTATCACATAAGTAGGGTAGGTGAGAAAATGCTCTGTTATACACTAACTTACACAAGCTATAATATACAGGGTGTTTCAGTTTATTGTTGCATAACTTTAAGATTCGATAGAACTTTTAAAATTAATGCATAAAGCCTATATACACATGGGTCGAAAAATGCGTGGCTTCCGAAATACAGAGTGTTTAAATTTACTTTCTAAAATAGTTTTTTTTAAATATTTCGAACAATATTTGATGTATAACAGTGAAAATTGGTATGCAAGAGTTTTTTGGTACGACAAAACGAACCATGGGCATAGTTTCACTGAAGCCGCTAGAGGGCGCTCTCTACTGTATCTGCAGTGTATTAATTTTTTGCTTTTTGAACAAAAAAACTGATTATTCGCACTTTTCTGCATAAAAAGCTCTGCTGTGAGTTTTCGTTATAGTTAGCCGTTTTTGAGATATTTCGATTTTTAGGGTTCGATGCATTTTTAATTATTTATGATAAAATAACGTTACAAAGTCAGTATCTCGATAATTTTTAGAAGTAGGCTGTACCTGCAAATATTTTTGAAACTGAAAGCAGAATAAGGTTAAACGTCAATTGGGTGACAGTTAGTTTTGTTATCTGTTCAAACCTGAAACGTTTTTTTCCAATTGTGAATGCACGAAATTTAGTTTCTTTTACCTGTTTTTTTTGTAAGTTTCATAAAAATGCCATTTTTATTCTCCAATCAAGAGTTAGCGGATATTCATTTTGTGTATGGCTTTGTAAATGGAAACGCAGTAGAAACAGCCAGAGAATACGCACGAAGATTTCCAAACAGACGACATCCAACTCGCTCAGTATTTGTAAGAGTGCATCGCCAAATAATTGAAAATTTTTTTGGAAATCTCCAAAGGGATCAAAACATAAGTGTTCGTCAGCGCAGATTCACCCGTATGATTCTGCGTGAGTTTGATAGAAATCCGACCACAAGTGTTAGGAGAGTTTCTGGTGCCTTGGGAATTTCAGCAAGCCATGTTCACCGTGTTCTTAGAAATGACCATAGACGTCCTTACCATTTGCAACCTGTGCAAGGACTACAGCCAGGGGACAGAAAACGAAGAATCACATCATTTTGTCAGTGGATTCTTGATAGAACTGATAATAATAGGGAGTTTTTAAGCAACGTTTTATGGACCGATGAGTCATGCTTCACTAGACGTGGAGTGGTAAATTTTCATAATCAACATATTTGATCGCATGAAAATCCGCATGCAGTTCGGGAAAAAATTTTCAGCATGAATTTAGTTTGAACGTGTGGACTGGTATTTACCGTAATCGACTATTTGGACCCTACCTTTTGCCTGCAAGGTTAAATGCTGCGACCTTCTTGGAGCTTTTAGAGGCTGAACATGCAAATATGTGGGATTTTGTAATGTTAGATTTAAGAAGATTGGCCTGGTTCCAGCTTGATGGTTGTCCAGCTCATTATTCGAGAATAGTTAGAAACTGGCGGGAACAAAAATTATCCAGAAAGATGGATCGGTCGTGGAGGACCAGTCGTCTGGCCTCCACGATCCCCTGACCTAAATCCATTAGATTTCTTTGTGTGGGGATTTCTAAAAGAAAAAGTGTACCAGACTCCCGTAACTACAAGAGATATGCTAATAGACAGAATCAGGAATGCATGTGATGAAATAAGGCCTTATTTGAATAATGCTATACCACGTTCGATCATTCGTAGATGTGAATTGTGTATTGAACAATTGGGTTTACATTTCGAGCAACTACTTTAGATTTTGTATGTCTGTCCTAACTATTCAATAGCATTTTAGTTGTAAATAATTAATTTAATTTGTTAAAAATAATATTGGAAAATTAAACAAATTAATATTCTGTTTTTTGTGTTTATTTGGAGTTAGTAATTATTGCTGTGTTTAAAAACACAATCTAAACGATCATCTTAATTACTTGTAACGCCCAAATCGGAAATGTAAAAAAAAATATTATTTTCCAACAAATAATTAAAAATGCATCTAACCTTAAAAATCGATATATCTCAAAAACGGCTAACTATAACGAAAATTCACAGGAGATATTTTTTATGCAGAAAAGTACGAAGAATCAGTTTTTTTATTCAAAAAGCAAAAAATTCGGCTACAGTGAAACTATGCCCATAGTTCGTTTTGTCGTACCAAAAAACCCTTGTATACCAATTTTCACTGTTATACATCAAATATTGTTCGAAATATTTAAAAAAAACTATTTTAAAAAGTAAATTTAAACACCCTGTATTTCGGAAACCACGCATTTTTCGACCCATGTTTATATAGACTTTATGCATTAATTTTAAAAGTTCTATCGAATCTTAAAGTTATGCAACAATAAACTGAAACACCCTGTACATGTAAAGAATATTTAGGAATTTAATGATTTAATTTATTATAAGCATGAACCATTGATATCACAGAAAAAACACTGTATTTACGCACTTAAGATGTCAACGTTCCGACGGGAGGGGAGCATCGGAGAGGGGGCGAAGAGCGGCAGAAAGCAACAGACACGAAGCTACACCGACGAGCCCCCATACAGTTAACCACACACATCCACACACACATATACCCATCTACCATCACATGCTAGCTTCTCCATCTTAATAAAAAAAGTAAATTTGAAAAAGACAAATTTGAAAAAGTAAACTTTTCAATGAGTATCCGTGCACAATCGCACTCATTATTGTATTATTGTTCCTGAAGAAGCATGGCCATTATATACTTTAAGAACACTGTGACATTACCTTTACATTATTATTTAGACTGTTCCACATTTGAACGACAAGAAATGAAAAAAAAAACGTTGACATGCTGCAGACCTATGTCGAGGAATAATAAAAATATTCTGGTTATGTCTCGATCCGTAGTTATGATTAAAAGTTGAAAGTTCATTTTTCAAATACGGAGGTTTTCCTGATTTTATTATTCTATAGATGAAATTAAATAAATGATGTTTCCTGCGATTTAGCATATTCAGTATAGACGAGTTGTGATAAGGTATGTTAAACGAAAATCGCGTGCAGGCGTTTTGCACTTTTTGTATCGTATTTTTAGTAGTATACTCCATAGTCAAAAAGCGAAAGTTTGAGATTCTGGCAAAGGAAATACTTTTGATTGGGCAATAAAATTTGTTTCAATTTGGAGATATTTTTTAAATCGTGTGTAAGCTGCCGTCAATTTTTCTTTATGTGTGGTTCAAATGATAATGCATTATTGAAGATTACGCCCAGATTAATTGCTTCGTGAACAATGGGGACTATCTCACCGTTTATACGGATATTCAAACTACGCTTAATATTAGATCCCAAAATTAAGGCTTTTGATTTAGAAGCATTAAGTTTTAAATTATGGCGTTTGACAAAACTATTTACCTCTAGCAGGTGTGACTTGATGTGATTTTTGGTTGTGCCCAAATTGTCGTTATTAATAGCAATGTGAGTCATCGGCATACCGATGAAGCCCTGCATAAGCAACAGCTTCAGACATATCAGCCACATAAAAACTAAACAGCAATGGCGAAAGGATTGATCCTTGAGGGACATCTTGTTTTACAGGTTTAAATTCAGATTTGAGACAAACGGATCCTTGAGAAACCATAACTCAGCTTGATCGAGTACTTAGATAACTCTTTAAAAAACTTATTGCATTAGGAGAGAATCCAAAATATACTAAGTGACATATAAATCCGAACACTCAGCTTAAATGGTTTTATTTTAATAAAACTTTGTATAAGTACTTAATGAAGCATAATAAGTAAATGATAAAAATTTCAAAATGATTGCACTGCTTTAAAGCCCTTTGACCTTTAATAATGTGTGGATGCACCCTGATGTGCTACGCATTCTCCACCGCGCCTAGGAATGCTTCTGATCAGGTGGCCAATGTCCTCCTGTGGTATCTCATTCCAGGCAACCACCAACTTCTCTCGAAGTGCTTCTAGAGTCTCCTACCCATTATATCCCACACGTGCTCAATTGGGGATAAGTCGGGAGATCTTGGTGGCCATGGTAACAATGTGACATAATTATGTTGAAAGAAGTCTATTGTGACTCTTGCAACATGTGGTCGGGCATTATCTTGTTGGAAAGTTGGATCTGCCAGGGTGTCAAGATAGGGTAAAAGATGGGGTTCTAGAACTCCGTGGATATAACGCTGCGCGTTCATGTTACCTCTGATGAAGATTAAAGGTGACCTGGAACCATAAGCTATAGCACCCCATACTATAACTCCAACAGTGTGATGAACATGTCTTTCAACAAAAAACTGTGGATTCCTCCTTTCACCACGTCGCCTTCTAACCCTGGCACGACCATCGTGCATGCCTAAACAAAATCGAGGCTCGTCACTAAAGACAATACTGTTCCGTTCCTGATCCCAGAGTGACCGTTGTCTGCACCACTCAAGGCGATTACGTCGGTGTTCTCGAGTTAAAGGGAGGACCCAGTGTGGCCGGTATGAAAACAAGCCAAAACTTCTCATTCCTCGCTAAACACTTCGCATGCCAATAGGTCTTCCATGTTCTGCAAACCATTCATTTGCAATGGACCTGGTAGTGGAGAAACGGTCCCTTAAGTCCAATAACCTTAGGCGGCGATCTTCACGGTCTGTTGTTCTACGGCGGCATCCAGTGCCCCTTGCTCTTTGCGTACGGCCTTCTCGAAGCCATGCCTGACAACACCTAACCACAGTGTCTACACTTCTTTGCACTCTAACTGCAAATGCCCGAAAAGAAAGTCCCGCTTCCCGAAGTCCCACTATACGGCCCCTATCAAACTCACTAAGTTGACGAAATCGTACAGGTCTCCGTACTCTAGGCAACGTAACCGATCGTAAAGGATGTCAAGAACCAAAATCCGCCAACGTTGATTCTTTACTGCGGCTGAATTATTCATTTTTAGAGCGTTAGTAAATTAAAAAAAAGCAGTATAAAAACCGGAATGTCCAACTGATAAGGCTGAAAATTTTTTCACTTGTTATTTACACTAAGATAAATACATTCACCAACTTTTATTATTTATTATATATTATATGTCACTTAGTATATAATCAAGAAACACTAAGCATGCTAAATTTCCTTGATCTACACATCTGGTTAAGTCATCCGTGATGCTCGCCAGGACTGTTGTTGTGCTGTGGTTTTTCCTGAAACCAGATTGGATTTGAGGAATGGTACCATTAGAGAAGACGTAGTCAGATACCTGATGTTCCATGGCTAGTTCTAACAACTTGGAAAATGCTGGTAGTATATTTATCGGTCCTCAGATGTGAAATATCTCTAGGGTTGCTTAGTTTAGCTAGGGGGAGAACATTTGCTTTTTTTCAACGGTTGGGGAAGTTTGACGATGCAATTGGATAGTTGATAATGAAAGTAAAGTTATATTTTCAATTAGCAAATCGAATATGATTGTTAGCATATTTAGGTTAATTCCGTCAACCCCCAGGGCATTACTTTTGATACTCTGAAAAAATCCCATAACAGTATGGCAAGTTATTTGGTAGAATGTGAATTGTTTGGCTTGCTGGCTGGTGTTATATTTTTCCAGCAGTTTCATTTGTAACTCAGACTTAATAATGGTAAGTAAACTAGAAAAATACTTATTTATTAACATCCTGCAGATGGCCAGGTAACTCTTTCAAATTGCTGCTGATAATGCTAAGTCTTCGAAGACAGCTGCAGGTAGCTTTAGAATCTTTTTTTGGTAGGATGAATTCCATATACGCTTTTTTCTCCCTATTGATAGCCTTCGCAACTTTTAGAAAATCCACTTGCCTACCGATTTATTCTGCTTGTACTTATTATATGCCTTATCTCTCGATTTCATCATTACTTTTATATTATATGTTAACCATGGTATAGCAAATGTCACTGATTTTATACACATGCGGACCAATACATAAAATGATCCAGATCTGAACTTGCTCAGGGTATACTCCACAGATTGTCTCAGCATTCTGCAACCATCAAAGCATGATGGAGAACTGACCTACAGCTTGCAGCATGGTCATTGAACGTGTTGTGTCTTTGAGTCACTCCTCCATAGCGCATATAGCGCGTAAAAGCAGCAAGTTGACATTTTGTTTTTCTTTGACGTTTTTCAGGTTCTTTGCGTAATAGCCTTGCAGGCCTAAGTTCCACTCCTCTAAATATGTACGTTTATTATGTATCCTAGAAATTATTTCAATATTTATGTAACTTGGGCTTCAGATTATTCCCTATAAAAAAGTCGCAGATCTCGCCAACCTCCGTCATGTTCTGTCTAAAGTAAAGACAAATCGAATGCTTAAAGCCGATAAATTCGGTGCCCCTAACAAGAAATCCATTTCCCCGTGTTTCCGTACACGTTCTCAGAACGAATACGGCTTTGTATAACAAAATTAATTACATCTGGTCTTAGAAACGACACGTAGGTATATCACAATCACTCGCGATAGGACGTCAGTGTAGCACCCAGCATCAGCGATGTATCACCACCTAACAGCTTGGTGATATGTGGCCATTACTTTCACGTGATATATTTCAAAAAGACTAGTCCTGATGGCCTACCAGCTTGTTATACTGTTTTCTGTAAGATAAATGTAGAACGAGTAGGATTCGGTCTATTTTTATCAGTATCTTCAGGTCAAATGACTACCTTGAAATCTAGTATCTAACAACGGTTGCTAGTTGCATATAATTCAACAAAGTACCTATAACTACCATTTTAGCTTGTTTGAGTGTCTCGTTAAGTTTTTTGTCTTCCAGTTATCCTTTCAAACATACTAAGTGACATATAAATCCAAACACCCAGTTTGAATGGTTTTATTTTAATAAAATTTTGTATAAGTACTTAATGAAGCATAATAAGTAAATGATAAAAATTTCAAAATGATTGCACTGCTTTAAAGCCCTTTGACCTTTAATAATGTGTGGATGCACCCTGATGTGCTACGCATTCTCCAACGCGCCTAGGCATGCTCCTGATCAGGTGGTCAATGTCCTCCTGTGGTATCTCATTCCAGGCAACCACCAACTCCTCTCGAAGTGCTTCTAGAGTCTGAGGAGGACGTTGCAAATTGAGCAATCTCCTACCCATCATATCCCACACGTGCTCAATTGGGGATAAGTCGGAAGATCTTGGTGGCCATGGTAACAATGTCACATCATTATGTTGAAAGAAGTCTATTGTGACTCTTGCAACATGTGGTCGGGCATTATCTTGTTGGAAAGTTGGATCTGCCAGGGTGTCAATATAGGGTAAAAGATGGGGTTCTAGAACTTCGTGGATATAACGCTGCGCGTTCATGTTACCTCTGATGAAGATTAAAGGTGACCAGGAACCGTAAGCTATAGCACCCCAAACCATAACTACAACAGTGTGATGAACACGTCTTTCAACAAAAAACTGCGGATTCCTCCTTTCACCACGTCGCCTTCTAACCCTGGTGCGACCATCGTGCATGCCTAAACAAAATCGAGACTCGTCACTAAAGACAATACTGTTCCATTTCTGATCCCAGAGTGACCGTTGTCTGAACCACTCAAGGCGATTACGTCGGTGTTCTCGAGTTAAAGGGAGGACCCAGTGTGGCCGGTATGAAAACAAGACAAAACTTCTCATTCGTCGGTAAACACTTCGCATGCCAATAGGTCTTCCGTGTTCTGCAAACCATTCATTTGCAATGGACCTTGTAGTGGAGAAACGGTCCCTTAAGGCCAATAATCTTAGGCGGCGATCTTCACGGTCTGTTGTTCTACGGCGGCGTCCAGTGCCCCTTGCTCTTTGCGTACGGCCTTCTCGAAGCCATCCCTGACAACACCTAACCACAGTGTCTACACTTCTTTGCACTCTAACTGCAATTGCCCGAAAAGAAAGTCCAGCTTCCCGAAGTCCCACTATACGGCCCCTATCAAACTCACTAAGTTGACGAAATCGTACAGGTCTCCGTACTCTAGGTATCGTAAGCGATCGTAAAGGATGTCAAGAACCAAAATCCGCCAACGTTGATTCTTTACTGCGGCTGAAATATTCATTTTTAGAGCGTTAGTGAATTAAAAAAAGCAGTATAAAAACCGGAATGTCCCACTGATAAGGCTGAAAATTTGTTCACTTGTTATTCACAGTAAGATAAATACATTTACCAACTTTTATTAAAATAAAACCATTTAAACTGTGTGTTCGGATTTATATGTCACTTAGTATATCTCAAGGCTCTCCTAAGTAAAGGAAAGTCTTCTTACTATCTACTATCTCTTTACTTTATTATTCAATCTTATGTGTATTATATTTTTCCACTAATAACCTATGGAATTGCCATTATTGACCCCAATCCCCTATTGAGAAGTAGCACTTGTCTCTCGAGGTAAGTAATTAAAACAATAAAACACCTAGGCAAATGATGATGACATTCAAACGATTGTACTCTGCCAATTACCTAATGCCAGTGTAAAAACTAGACTTTATACTTTGCAACGTTTTAATACGCTTGAGTAATAGAAAGTAACGTTGAATCATGTTGTTATTTTTCTTGAACACCATAAGCGACATAATGTTGGGAGACTGCTTTCAATGTCAACAAAAAGAAAATATTTGTAGCTTATTCCCCTTGGATGGACTGCTTGAAGATGACGCACCCTTTAGTTGTGTGTCATGAAGGTTTGTAAGATTCTCGAGCGAGAGATGACCACCTGGTCCCTTCTGTTGACTGGGGGCGCGAGTACGGTCTTAAAATGTGACTTTATTCCATATAACTTGCTGCCGCTCTCCTGGTTCCATCGATTTTGCCAAAGTGGCGAGCGTCTTTTATATCCGAATGTGGACTACTTTGCGATTTTTGAAAACTAATGCGAAATCTGCATGCTGAAGGAGAAGTCTGACTCATAATCTACAAACCTACAGCCTTCTACATGATACTCTTTGATGACTTCTTATTTTATTTCGAAGTGTGTGCTTTTCGTACATTTCGTTTGAAATTCCTGTTTCACCTAAAGTCGTCGCGCATATTATCTCAACAGCGGGTATCTTATTACTCGGGAATTTCATAAAGGACTCATAAAGCAGCTTTTCGACGTACTAACTTCATTATTAAGGTAACTCCCTCTAGCAGGTGCAACTGCAGGGATCGACTTTAGTTTAGTGAATCAAAGTTAGAACGTGAAATGCTGTATGATTGTAGTCGTAGTCAAATTGACGCGGTTTCCCTACTAGGAAGTTAATTCAAACAAACTTCAAACTTTCCTACAAATGGGCCCTAACAAAACTATTGTTTGCAGGTTCAGTTATAAATTCGCATCGAGGTAGTTTTACTGCACAATCAACGAAACAGCTTAACTTCAATTCGGAAGATTGATTTAATTTCGCATAACGATCTGTTAAATACAATTGGATCATGTTTAATGCACTTGAGTTCTTGGAAAACAAAACAAATTCACCATGCTTGCCTAATAAGACACTGTGTACTGAGCCTTCTTCTCCTTATCAGGCTTCGTAGCTTTGCATCCAGACTTTCAAATTTCGATACAAACATACGGAAAAGAGTAACAAAAAACAAATAAGTTTTGATATAGTGTAAAGTGCTGTAACCTCATTAGTTAGAAAATCACAACACACAAACTTTTCAAATAGAATGCCTTGTATATTTTAGTCTATTATGAAGAGCTTCTTCAGAGGAAGAAGCTTGAGGTGTCAGAAAATCCACACAGAAGTTATGATAAAGGTCTGAATTTTTACTAAAACTCCTCCTTACGTCTGACTTTGTCCCCTATAGAGTGAGAGTATCAAATACGATCACTGTAGCAATTTGTCGAAAATGTTGGCCAACTATCGGCAATTTTTAAATAGTATTATTGTTATTCGCCCTGGAGGGGCGTCAGTTTTCGTACATATCAGAAAATAACAATTTATAGCTTGGATACTAGAAAATGGAGAGAACTGATGTCATATGACAATTTGCATTTAAGATATCAATGGACTTTTGACTGTTATGCATGACCTACATTTTGTCATAAAACATTTTTTAACCTACGGAAAATAACGTCTCGAATGCTCGAGGATGCCTCTATTTTCGAACACAGTTATGTTCCACCTGATTTACCTTCATGAATGTTGCATTTTTGTAATAGTTGGTTATATTGCAGCTGCTGTATTTGTCTTATTCGCAGCCCGGATGATCGTTCTTCATAGAAACCCAGAATATTTTCTACATGGGTTTCTTCCATTTCAAGTACAACAAGATGCTGTCAGAGACAAAACACACAATTATGATTATAATACGCAGCATCACATCACTCCAAACCTCCTCGGCGACATCCATTCGAGGTCTACCACTGTCACCTCTTCCACTGCGAATCCCTCTTGTCGGTAACCTGGCTTCTGTAAATGCTCGATGAACGCAATGAAAACAGTGATGCCGGGAGGATGTCGATTGGGATATACAGGGTGTCTGCAAAGGTGGGGTTTTCCTTTTCAGAAACAACTACCCTTGAAATAACAAAGGTAATGTGTACTGAAACGAGGGCGACCAAGTAAAAAAAAATATAGGAAAAAGTACTCACTCTCCAGTTGACGAGAAGGGCTAAGTACGTCTCTGCCCGAAATCATACCGCTCCAACAGAAAATGAAGTCAGCTGAAGCGCTACCGAGCAGACGCAGAAACCACATTGATTGTCTTACACTTAATGGCACATCTTCTAACAAGGAAGGCAAAATGTTGCGTAAAAGTCTAGGTATTGCATCCCGTCCAATCGATTTGGGAGAATAAATGGTCCAATGAGCATACCGTTCACCATGCCAGCCCAAACATTCACCGAAAATGTTTGTTGAAAATGTGCCCGACGGACAGCGTGCGGATTTTCTACTGACCAAACATGAGTGTTGCGAAAGTTATTCACCCCATTACGCGTGAACGTAGATTCGTCTGTCACCAATATGCACTTCAAAGAGTCCGGATTATTGTCATGTTGATGCAACAACCACTCACAAAACCGCACTCTTGCTGGAAAATCGTCAGGTTGAAGGGCTTGTACACGTTGGACGTGAAACGGATACAGCCCCTCTTCACGCAGCGTTTGCCACACTTTAATTTTTGATACATGCACTTCTCTAGTCACGTCTCTAGTGCTTTTTGAGGGATTCTCGTCTACGCGATAACCTCTACATGCGTGACCGCAACCGTCGGTTGAAGGTTGCATACTGACCTGACACACTGACCCCGGCTCAGTTCTGCCGTCGGGTTGAGACCTTGTACCAATCGGTGATGTCCCGGGTCGCGGCTACAGGACGGTATTCAGATATTTTTGATGTTGCAGAGCCCTTTATCTCGGTTCCCTTAAGACATTGGTGTATATGGTACTAAGAAAAATTGCTTATGTTTTCAAGATCTACACGTCGTGTATAGGAAAACCCCAACTTTACGGACACCCGAGAGCCAAAAGTATATTTCAGTTAATGTTTATTTCATAATACTGGAGATAAGACCACTTTACCGGATGATATAGTTCAGTAGCTTTTGTAGGGATGGATTGGAATTCGCAAAAAGAAAAAAAAAATGAATGCTGAAAACCTCAAAAACTATCAGACCTTTAATAGAACAAAATTTTATTATCTAGTAGGCCATGATGTGACCTATCTACAGTTACAGGATTATCCTTTAATTTCGGGACAGCCTGTATACAAAGAGGAGGCGCCAATATTTTAGAAGCTCGACGTACTGTAACACATCTAGCTACTCAGCCCCAGAGTTATATCACTAAATTTTTGAGTAACTTGCAGTTACTCAGACATTACAAATCAAAACAGAAGGACGTTTGGAGATGACTTACAATCTGTCAAATTTGAATGTTTTTTTAGATGCTCAAGAAGAATATAATTCCGATAAAACAGTATCGAGCTGGTTAAGCTACAAAGAAAAGCGTAATTTTGCTCTTGCGTCATTTAGGCGTGAAAAGGCGGGTAATCTATCTTTCTTGCAAGAGCTTCATATGTCGAAAGAACTTTGGAGAGCTTTAGGTAACATAAATATCGGTGGCTTTAATTCAAAGACAAGAACTGAAAGTATTCCGTCTCACCTCAATGATCCAAGCGCTATAAATGATTACTTTGCATCAGTGTTTCATTGTGCTCAGCCAGACGAAGCAACATTCAATTTTTATCACAATAACACGTTTGGCAATCGGAGATTTCCCTTCACTCTAGTTGAGCCTACTACTATCAAAACTGTTGTGAGTGGCCTTAAGTCAAATGCAAAGGGTATTGACGGTATATCTCTTTTTATGATTAAGCTCTCCCTATTATACTAACTTACTTGACCCATATTATCAATCTGTGTCTAGTAAGGCCGATCCTAAGGTCAGGAAGCCCACCGATTTCTCGGATCTTAGGCCCATCAGTATTTTGAGTGTTTTGTCAAAGATCTTGGAGAAAATCATTTATTTGCAAATCATAGATTTTTTATAGTCAAGTGACATACTCCCGTATGTACATCAGTCTGGCTCTGGAAACTCATACAGTACTACAACTGCTCTTTTTAATTTAGTGGACAACATCATCAGGGCCCTTGATAAAAAAATGTGTGTCGCCTTAGTTTCACAGGATTTCTCCAAGGCCTTTGATAGAACTGATCACGCACTGATGTGCGCTAAGCTGAAATTTTATGGTTTTGATAAAATAGCACTGCAGTTTTTTAAATCATACCTAACCCACCGTTCTCAGCGCGTCTCGCTTTCTGGAGTTTTGTCAAATGAGCACTTTATCACTTCGGGTGTGCCTCAGGGCTCAACTTTAGGACTCTTGTTATTTTTAGTTTATGTAGCCGATATTGCTAAGTCCATTCAAAATTCACAGCTACAGTCTTATGCGCATGACACTCAACTGCTTTACTTCTTTTATCCTGAGAACCTCCAGATTGCTACTATGGAAATTAATGAGGACATTGACTCTATTTTCTCCTACTCAGCCAATAACAGCCTAACCGTTAATGCTTCTAAATCTTCTGCTGTGCTGTTTTGTCCAAATAACAGAAGAGCCGAAGTCAAAGCTTCCTTGAGTATATCTATTAACAATCAAAATCTTCCTTTTTCTGAAAGTGTCAAGTGTCTAGGTGTGTCTATTGATGAAAACGTGAGGCTTCGTGAACATTTAAATAACCTCTTACAAAGAAGTAATATCCGTCTGAGAACTCTGTATGCGAACAAAAATTTGCTGAATTTTAAAGTGCGAAAAAAGTTGTGTGAATCTTTTGTCTTATCTATTTTTAATTACTGCAATCTAGTTTATCATCCTTGTTTGGATGTTGCAAGTCGTAACAGAATATCTGTAGTACAAAATAACTGCGTACGATTCATATTTAGTTTAAGAAAATTTGATCATGTTTCGGATCGTTATCTTTTAATAGGTTGGTTAAAGATGACAGATTTAGTTAAATACAACTATACTAAGTGGCATATAAATCCGAACACCCAGTTTAAATGGTTTTATTTTAATAAAAGTTGGTGAATGTATTTATCTTACTGCAAATAGCAAGTGACAAAATTTTCAGCCTTATCAGTTGGACATTCCGGTTTTTATACTGCTTTTTTTTTAATTCACTAATGCTCTAAAAATGAATATTTCAGCCGCAGTAAAGAATCAACATTGGCGGATTTTGGTTCTTGACATCCTTTACGATCGGTTACGATGCCTAGATTACGGAGACCTGTACGATTTCGTCAACTTAGTGAGTTTGATAGGGGCCGTATAGTGGGACTTCGGGAAGCTGGACTTTCTTTTGGGGCAATTGCAGTTAGAGTGCAAAGAAGTGTAGACACTGTGGTTAGGTGTTGTCAGGAATGGCTTCGAGAAGGCCGCACGCAAGGAGCAAGGGGCACTGGACTCCGCCGTAGAACAACAGACCGTGAAGATCGCCGCCTAAGATTATTGGCCTTAAGGGACCGTTTCTCCACTACCAGGTCCATTGCAAATGAATGGTTTGCAGAACACAGAAGACCTATTGGCATGCGAAGTGTTTACCGACGAATGAGAAGTTTTGGCTTGTTTTCATACCGGCCACACTGGGTCCTCCCTTTAACTCGAGAACACCGACGTAATCGCCTTGAGTGGTGCAGACAACGATCACTCTGGGATCAGGAATGGAACAGTATTGTCTTTAGTGACGAGTCTCGATTTTGTTTAGGCATGCACGATGGTCGTGCCAGGGTTAGAAGGCGACGTGGTGAAAGGAGGAATCCACAGTTTTTTGTTGAAAGACATGTTCATCACACTGTTGGAGTTATGGTTTGGGGTGCTATAGCTTATGGTTCCAGGTCACCTTTAATCTTTATCAGAGGTAACATGAACGCGCAGCGTTATATCCACGAAGTTCTAGAACCCCATCTTTACCCTATCTTGACACCCTGGCAGATCCAACTTTCCAACAAGATAATGCCCGACCACATGTTGCAAGAGTCACAATAGACTTCTTTCAACATAATGATGTCACATTGTTACCATGGCCACCAAGATCTCCCGAATTATCCCCAATTGAGTACGTGTGGGATATGATGGGTAGGAGATTGCTCAATTTGCAACGTCCTCCTCAGACTCTAGAAGCACTTCGAGAGGAGTTGGTGGTTGCCTGGAATGAGATACCACAGGAGGATATTGACCACCTGATCAGAAGCATGCCTAGGCGCGTTGGAGAATGCGTAGCACATCAGGGTGCATCCACACATTATTAAAGGTCAAAGGGCTTTAAATCAGTGCAATCATTTTGAAGTTTTTATCATTTACTTATTATGCTTCATTAAGTACTGATACAAAATTTTATTAAAATAAAACCATTTAAACTGGGTGTTCGGATTTATATGTCTATATATATATATCTAACCTTTATACATAAGTTACTTGTCTCTGGAACTCCAATTTATTTACGTGAAAAACTAATTTTTAGGTATAATGTTCATCAACGATATATCCGTAACACATTCGCTTTAACAATGCCACTTCATAGTTCATCTTTTTTTAACAGGTCTTTTTCATATAATGCATGCATGTTGTACAATAGCTTAGATTACAGAACAAAAAGCCTGCCGCTGTATAGTTTTAAAAACCACTTAAGAGCTCTTCTTCTAAATGGTGATTCTTAAAGGTGTTTTTCTCCAGCATTATATTTTTAAGCTAATTTTTATTTAGGTTGTAATCAGTTACATGGGCATTTTCCTCCATTTACTTTTTTACCATCTATTATTCTTATGCACTTAATGGTTATGTATAAGAATAGCTGCCGTAGCTAAACTTCGCCATTAGCTGCTCACTAATCTAATTATAGATAATAATATATGCATTATCTGTAATTTGTTTTTTCTAAAAAAAGACGGTTTATTATTATTATTAAGTGGCGACCACGACCCTCCCGTATGCTATACCAAACTTTTTTTTGAAGCGGACTTTTAGAAAAATACTAAAGTATACAGAATATTCCATTCCAAAAAGTGCATTTGATTTAACGTAGTTTTGAATTACCTTGTATGGAGGACGGCATGTTCGTTCGGGTAAGGAATGTCTACCTATAATTTCTGTAAACAATTTTTTCAGTTACCTTGTAAAATAACAAAAACTATCAACACTCGAAACTCACCCTGTATATAAATACTTACTACTAGCCGATCTCCATTATGCACTCTGGCGTCTATGCCGAACTTCGGGCAACGATAAATTGGATAAACTTCGAAATAACTTTTTGGATGTTTCTCTGTTTGCCCGTAAAGCATTAATATTTTTGAAGGAAAGTTTCGGTATTCGGTGTATTACGAAGTTCGTTGCTTCTTCTCCAGTTTTCCTATTAGTAAGAACTATGAATGAAGTTAATATTGCGGTATCATTATAAAACAGGTCTACTAATAAACCAACTTGTCGCTTAGATATTAATGTCGCTTTAGTACTAACGTATATTGGGACTAACTGAATATTTGCGCAATGGAATAAAAATTATATTAGCGATTTGCATGCAAAGGATAGATTACTTCACAGGTCATCTCCGTAAGCCCAAAAATACATATCTATGATTTCCTTTGAGTATACTTTATGTATAATTTATATGTTTACAACCCGAGACTCTCATAAATCTAGTGACCTAGTTCTAAGACAATGACCTATTTAGTCAAAAGCGTTAGGACATAATGACGATCAAACCGGTTCGACTTGAAGAGGGTCTAGTTCTCACGCAGATGAATGAATCATCATCATTAAATAATAGGAATTTATAAGGTAAGGTGATGCTTGTAAAGCTTGTAATACAGAAATCTCAATAAACGGGTTTTTGGCCAGTACAACCATTCCTGTTGCTCCCTAGCCTTCTTATTCGCCTGCCTTGAGTCCTCGTATCTTTTTTCTCTTCCCGAAGTTGAAAAATCACCTCCCTAATCAAATTTGCAGCATAAAAGTAACACATGTTGCAATTACAGATTATCAACCTATTTTCATTTCAATGCAAAATAAGTTTATAACGCATAGGTGGCTGTGAAAAATAAAGGTCATGACAACTGTTTTTATTAATCACAGCTGTCAAAATACGTTTAAAACAGTTTTGGGTAGTTAAGGTTTTCAAAATGTGTAGAGAAAAGGTTATTAGTGAGAAAATTCGGTTACTGATAATTAAATTTTTTAATTCTGGGAAATCAAACTCAATAATTGCAACTTTGTTAGAAGATATAACGTAACTGGTTCAGTTAATATTAAGCCACGATATGTGAAAAAAAGTAATATCACAAATGCCGACCGAAGAGCATTAAGAAGAATAGTAGTGAAAAACAGGCGTGCCAATTATTTACAATTAAGTGCTCTGTCTAGTGACGCTGTTGGAAGGAGAATTTCGAGGTCCACAACTCATACAGAGGCCCAGAAACTGGGATTTAGCACTTGCAAGGTAAGTTTTCTTATAAAAAAAGTGAAGTAAAAACCCTAAAGTTGCACAACTTGTTTATAGGCCAAAGAAAAGCCACTATTAACTCCACTGCAAAAGAAAAATCGGCTTAGATGGGCTAAACGACAGAGACGATGAACACCTCAACAATGGTGTGCAATACAATGGAGTGATGAGGCCCGATTCGAAGTTTGTGTTGGTGACAATCGCAGTAGAGTTATTCGTAAAAAATGAAGCATTCCATGTTGTCTGTCTGAAGAGAAAAGTGGAATTTCCAGCATCCATTATGGTCTGGGGCAGTATGTCATCAAAAGGAGTAGCAAAACTTCATTTTATTGATGGAAATGTGGATACAAACAAATATTTGGCAATTTTAGAAGAATCGTTTTTACCAGCGATGGAAGAATGTTTGACATCCGGCCAAGATTTTGTGTTTCAGCAAGATGGTGCAGCGTGCCATACCTCAAAAAAGGCTATAAAATGGATGGAAGAAAATAATGTACCACGTTTGTAATGGGTTTCTTGCAGTCCAGATCTGTCACATATTGAAACTTTGTGGCACGAGATGAAAAAGCTTACAATCACCGAACTGAGACAAAAGCTTCAAGAAATATGGGACTGTTTTACACCAAATTTTTGCCAAAACTTGGCTAACACTATGCCCCAAAGAATTTCAGCAGTAATAAAAAGTATAGGTGATGTTACCCAATGGTAATCTTTCAATTGTTGCTTTGTTAGCTTCACGAATTTATTCGCACATTGTGTATTTGTTCAGATGTTCTATTAGTTCTAGGTCTAAGTGATTTCAAATATGTATCTTTTACGACTAGAGTGTATCTAAAATGTTTTTGAGAAAATAAATTGTTTTAGAAGTAAATAGCTTAGTCATGTTTAGTTTATAAAGGCATATTTTGATACAAATCTTGAAGTGGGCCAACTGAAGTGGGAAGAGGCTCGTAGAACAGAGATCGAATTTAAACTTGGGTTGATTGGAAGGTTGTAACGGTTTCACCGTCCGATCGTATTTATTAAATCACTTCTCGATTATCATTTCGTTAATCCCATCTCTAGCTTTTTTACTTGGAAAATTTTCCGCTTGGACCGCTTGATGCGGAGTTCCTGATCTGCGATCTTCATCGCGCTTTTTTTTCACTTGAGCCGCCGATCGAATAGAGCTAAGAATTTTCTTCTCTGTAGCACAAGGTCATATAGTACCATGTGCTAGAATTTTGTAGAATGCGTGTCCGTATAGGACAAAATGATTAGGGCCACCCCCTTTCTCTTTCCCTTTCCCTTTCTCTTTCTCTTTCCCTTTCCCTTTGCCTTAGTCTTTGACTTTGCGTTGCTTGGCCTAGCACTTCACCCATGCATGTGCATTGGCAGCGCCATCGCCTTTAAGTTCAACTTCGCCTACAACTGGTTATGAAGTCACTATATGTGAGGTCACCCCTCATAACTGGGACCTCCACTTCAAGCACCTGGCCATCCTCGCTTCAGTCGAGTCAAAATGGACCAGCGAAAGATAAGTTGATAGTTTTATAGCAGCGCCAAAGATGTAAAACTTATTTTGTTCTTTAAAACTGTAAAATTGTAATGTAATGAAAATGCTTTTTTTGTTAAATAAAATCTGTTAAATTTTTGTGTTCTATTTGTTCTTCTATCCTCTAGCCATGCCATGGTCGACACACAGCTACACGCCTGTAGATGTCTTCTTGCCACCGACTGAGCTACCGGAAGCTAATGGTAACCCCCTTTCTGTGATTGTGCAGAAAAGTTGGAATCTTCATTGCATTCCATCTTTTCTGGACTTTTTGCGGAAAGGAAGCGTTACAAGGTAATCTTGTAAGTAGCTAAATTTGATGCTCAAGATGTCTCCGTCACATCATGACCTTCTTAGTAGAATCAACAACCATTTTTACCATTATCATCAGGCATCTGTTGGTTACGATGTCAGTTAAAATTATGTTAGAAAACCTAGTTTAACATCTTTGTCTATTTACAGACCTTCAGACAAGCTAGAACCATGGAGCAATAAGGTCATTGAAGTTATTATGTACCTAGTACGAGTACCATAAGGATAGGGTAGTTACGACAAATCTGATAAAGGATGTATCAAATTGAATCCTTGAGCTCTAAGTATACAGTGGGGCTGTGCCAGGCATGGTTGATTCTACAGTATGACCATAATCGCTAATGATAGACCTCAATGCTGTTATCTTCGTTTCTGTGTGAGAATGATTATTAACCATATGAAGGGAACCGGGGAAAAATGGCTTTAGTCCTTTATTTGGCTAAATTGAGCTTTCAGTTTTTTTTGGTGGCATTTTCCTGATCCTAACTTGTAATTAGCTTCATCAATTGTAACAAGGGCTTAGGTTCACAAAACAACGGCTATAAGATTCCCTGTGCCGGGGAAGAATGGCATGTGTCCCTGCGCGTGTATGGAAAAACGGTCTATAGAATAGAATAGAATAGAAATTTATTGGTTTCTCAGTTATAAACAAAAAACAAAGAAATTTATAACAGAAATAACACGTCATTGTGATACAGTGTAAATAGCACACAATTTTTCTAAAGTACATACAAAACAAACATTCATAGACAACATACAACAACAGCGATATTAATGCTTACGGTTTTACTAGAGCACAGAACTCTTCAATACTATATGGTTCCATATCGCATGTATATTTATGAATGCTTTTTTTGAATATAGTGAATGCTGAAATGGATTGAAGATGTCGAGGTAAAGCATTGTAAAGTTTCAGTGCAGAGTAATGTGGACATTTTTCGGTAGAATTTAGCTTATATGATGGGTAGAAGTATTTCTGACTTTTCGGAGTATTGTAACTATGGTTGAAGACGTTTCTTCCAAACTTTTCTTTATGGCTGAAGATAAATAGTAGAGAGTTGTAGATATAAATTCCCGGTAATGTTATTAAGCGGTTGACTTTAAATATACTTCTACATGACTCTCTAGGTTTCATTTTGAACATTGTTCTTATTATCCTCTTTTGCATGATTAAAAAATAAAAATATATGGAAAGGCGGCGTTGCATCGGCCGTGCCGTTTGGGCGCTTCGTTATTGCATCAGCCATTAGTTTACTATTAGAGTCCACGTGTGTTGTATACGCTGATATTTTGAATATTGACTATATTCGCTAATTTAGTTTATAATACGGGTTTTGTATATAATGGATGGTGACTATTCAGTTTCAAGTGAGAACGAACCAGGCCCATCAAACAGAGAAACGAAAAAACGCAAAAAAACAGGAAGACAAGGAGACGTAATGAAAACGTTGCGCGCCACTACCCACGAACTTGGATCTGATTGTTTTTGTGAACGTTTTCGCTATTCTACTACTGTTCCTGTACCTGAAATCTGTAGATTTCTTCGTGAATTTAATGAACTATGAAACACTAATGCACAAAACGCCTATCTTAGTGGTCTCATCATTGTTCTTCCTGCCATGCGTAGACGCACTTGAAACAGTCAAGGTATAGTAATGCTTCATTTAGTAATCGTGTCCGATTGATTGAAAATGGAATTATAAGTGATGTTCCAGTTTGTCTTAAGGCTTTTTTGTCTTTAAACGGAATTACAGTTGGTCGAGTTGGAAAACAACACACGACTCCACAAACTTTCAGAAAACACAAAACAGAAATGACCGAGTTTATTAAGAGCCTCAAATGCCGCAAATCTCATTATTCTTTGGCGGATTCGCAAAAAGTTTACCTACCTGAAAATCCAAATATCGCAAAATTACGCACAGCGTATTCTATTGGCAATGTTGAAAACAAGATTTCATAATGAATCCTTCCGAGAAATTTTTGAAAACAACTTCAATATATCGTTCGGTTATCCACGAAAATATACTTGTAGTACGTGTGGTTCCTTAAAAGCTGTTATATCTTCACTTACCGCTACCTTAAATTCCCACACGAAATAAACTAGGCAGCCAGCAAGTAATAATTTGGAGAAAAAGATACTTGAGAAGACACCGCATCAAAAAAGGAGTAAGTGATTTTACAGTCTAAAGGGAACTTTCCTCAAACGTGCCTCGTAGTTCCACGCTATTGAAAGTATCACGATGGATTGCCAAAGAAACTTGCCTTGTCCAAATATCACGATAAATGATGTTTACTATAAGCGGCAACTAAATTTCAACAGTTTTAACATCCACATTCTGTCAAACTCAAATTCTTTAATACCTACGATGTATCTATTGCTAAGAAGGAAGCTGACGATGTCTGTTCTATGCTATTAAACTTTTTTTATAACATCCTGCTGATGGAAGTAAAAGAACTTGCCATTTTCTGTGACTCCTGTGCAGGGCAAGATAAAAACTTTACAGTTATTCCGTTTTTGCATTACTTGGTTACCAAGAAAAATCGTTTTACTACTGTGAAAGTAATATTACCGATTAGGATGCATTCATACCTCGAGTGTGATAGAGATATGAGTCTCGTGAACCAAAGAGCATACACTGGTGTACCGGATGACCGGAGAGATAGATTGAAAAATTTCCGTGCGAAACCTACACCATTTGAAGTCATTGTTTGTGGAAAAATTTTGATTGTCAAGATTGAAGTTCCGCTTTCCAACCCGACAAGTCAAGATGCTCAAGTCTTGTAAAGAGAATCCTGGCATAGTTTCTCAAAAATCGACATACATGGGCTGGGTCGTTATTCCCCGGTACCCTTCACATGCATTAGTATCCTTAGGGCCGATTTCACCAACATTATTATTATGGACCAATAGGAAAATACCTTATCGAAATGCATTTTGACGGAAGCTGTCAAAGGTGTCAGAATATCAGTGATTTCTATTAAAATGTTGAACAAAATCGTAAAAATTCGACTGTATTATAAACAAGACCACTTTTTGATTCCAACATGATGCTTTTGTACAGAAAAAACAGGACACCCTTCATGTATTTTGATATATGTTATAGGTTTACATTTAACAATCCGTTATCCCCTCAGCGAATGGGAATGGGAGAAATAATAGGTCGATTTTCTGGCTGTTAAATTTGGCAGCAGGTTTGGTCGTTTGTTAATTCATGGCAATCTCGAAATTTGTTAAGTTCAATATACTGTGTATGTTATGAGATCATTATACCTACACATACCTGTTGAATTGTGCGGATTTGCAAGAAAATAGAATATAAAATGTATTCCAACCAATTCCTCATCTCTCTTTACATCATAATAGTAATCATTTGTTATAAATTCATGGGTTAATGAATTTCTTCAAAGCAATCAAAACAGTATGTCGTCCCCATCCTAAAACACCGATATGTGTAAAACATGTTAATCCCTACATCTACGAGGTGCATAATGCAATTACTGTAGACATAGACCTACAATTATTAGTAATTACTGAAAAATAATGTCGGGTTCATGCACGACTTAACGTAACCGAATTTAAGGATCAGCTGTTTCTACACCAGTGTCCTCCACATGTTACGCCGCCAGATGGTAACTAGCTAGTGATTTCCAGTGGTGGTCAAACATTTTGGTGACGTCACAGCCATTTTTTGACATGAGTCGGGTGTTTTCGGAACTCGTCTTACCCTTGGATAGCCCTTTCTATACTGTTCTATGCTCGTATAGTCGTAATTATAATAGTTCTGTGGTGTCTCGTGTTCCACAACGCTTTACGGTCAAATCCAGTCGGTGAATCATCTGTTGTTTTTGTTTGAGTTGTTGACGAATTTGCGGTAGACATTTGTTTTGGTGTTCGTCTTCGGGTGAGTTTTTCTGCCTTGGACTTGTTTTTTGAGCGATTAATTGAGGATGGCCATGCCTAGAGTAAAAAAAACGAGATCCGCGCTGGTATCAACTCCTGATCGTGCAGAAGGCACCTGAACGGAATCGGACATCGCCAGAGGAGCGCCTAATGATGACGTCGTGTACACGTTAAATCTGCACGAAGCCCTAAATACGTGGTTATGTTGAATGTACCATCACCGATGGTGCGACTGATTATACACTGAAATTAAAAAAAAAACTGCAACTGCAATTGTATGTATAAATTTTGAAAGTGTTGAACTGTTTCGGACCAGTGGGGTTAAAATATCGTTGAGGAACTGGAAAGAAGTGTATGAATGTGTTGAAATGCAACACCTAACAAAAATTTTAGTGAAAAGGCTGTAAGGCTTGTAAGGGTTTGGAAGTGCAAGTTTGCAAATATAGGATAAACTATAAGCACACAGTAGGTGATACTCGTATAATCACATATGGATTACAAAAGTTGTAAACATGGAAAAACGTTCAGCTAATCTGAAAATATAGATTTTACTCAGACATCAAGCATTTTTAAAAATTTTGGCTCAGTTTTTCATAATTTCATAATATTTAATAAACTGAAAAGATTTCAATGGCAAGCTGTCACTTCATATTTTACAGTGTTTCGTTTTGAATACCTTTGATGCTATTTGCTGCCAAAAATTTGACGGAGAGATCTTGAGGCCGATTGGGTATATTTAACGGACTGGTTGGTACTCGTACCCTATTGGCGCAGAATAATGGTTTGTTAAATTGTGAAATCCACCCTTAAACAGTTAAAGCACCCTTCTTGCTGAAGTATTTTGCTACCCACTGTCAGTTTACACCTTGTTGGATTTTCAAAGATTACCATACCTCCTGTTTTGTCTGTTGATATCAAAAAGGCATCGTCATAGTCGTTTTGGAACTGTCCAACAAGCGATAAGCGATATTGCGTGTCTCGAGGATATTTCTGCGTATCTCTCAGCGTAATGGAATAATTGTGATACCTATAGGCTTCGCTGTAACTCAATTTGGGTGTTTGCGGAAAATTTGCCGAGTTTTTTCATAGGAAAGTTCATTATATTAAGTACTAGCGACTAGCGGTGCGATGAGTTATGAAGATTAGCAGCATTATTTTTGTAATCAGGGAAAGGCGTTGGGATCTGTTATGGCTAAAAGTGGGGTGAGGTATTATGAACTAAGCAAAATTTCATTAAAGCCATTCATGGTTTGATAATAAAGCGTATATTGCCTAACAGTGCAAACCATTACTCCTTAATAAAATGATTAATTTTCTTAATAAATTCAAAATTCTAAATTCAAATCAATATGGTTTTATAGCGGGCAAATCTACAACAGATGGGGTATTAAGTATAGTAGATGAAATAACCCAAAATATAGATGGAAAAGTACCATCGATATGCGTATTAGTGGACTAACAAAAAGCGTTTGACACAGTTAACCACAATATACTTTTGGAAATCTTAGAAAGAATAGGTTTTCGTGGAAAGATGTATACTTTAATGGAAAATTATTTATCAAATAGACCGCAATCAGTAAAATTATTAAGCTCGTATAGTAAAGAAATGTTTGTTAAATGTGGTATTCCACAAGGTACAATTTTAGGTCCTCTGTTATTCAATATTTATTTAAACGATATATTCAAAATTAACAGTACTGGTAAAATAGTCAGTTTTGCAGACGATACTGCTATACTCTATAAAGGTAAGGATTGGAACGACTTAAAAGATATTATCCAAAATGACTTTTGCAAAATTATTCAGTGGTTTAATAACCGAAAATTAACAATTAGCTTTACTAAAACTCATTTTTTACCATTTTCATCACTATCTAATCATCTACCAAAATATAACCACCTTCGGTTTAAGGTAAATGATAAAAATATAAAAATCAATATAGTTAATGATACAAAATATTTAGGAATTTATCTAGATCCCCACTTGAGATGGGATGTACATATTTCTCACATACTAAAGAAAATTATATTCATAGCATATAAAATAAAATTTCTAACCGGTATATTAACTGAATATTATCTACGAATAATATATCAAGCTTTAGTCGAGCCACACATAACATATGGTATAGTAGTGTGGGGTGCTGCATGCACGACATACTTTAACGATTTAGATGTACTTCAAAGAAGAATTTTAAAATCAATGTTAGGCAAATCAAAATTATACCCAACTAATGACTTATATAATGATGCACAAGTATATGATACTAAACAACTTTACTTCTTACATACCATCACTCATTATCACAAAACTATTAGTGAACACGACATAATTAAACATAATCATAAAACCAGATATAAATTACGCGCAAAAAATGTTCCTAAACCAAACAAATCCCTAATGAAACGATGTCACCTGTATATAGCTCCAAAATTGTACGAACATTTACCAAATAATTTAAAACAATTACGCAATACATTAGGCTTCAAAAAAAAATTAAAAAATTTATTAACACGATTGGGAGAAATCAAATTAATAAAATAATCTCAAATATTACACAATAAATACTCTACCATTCTTACCAATAATTTCTTTTTTCTCTCTATTTTATTATATTTTGCAATTCAACATACATATGATCCATGCACAGGCGTTGTCCTCCTATGGATATATTATATTTATTTACTCGTTTCATGTTCCCTGTATTTTAGAGTAAATAAATATTATTATTATTATTTGCAGAGCAAAGTACGTATCGTTATATCTAACCTAATTTTCACCTCTCTTTTACTTTTCATATTACTATGGCACACTGAGCTTAAATATATTGCAGCAAAGAGTATTTGAGAAGCTAGCGAGCTCATAAGCATTTTTATACATTAGATCTACGGGTGCTTTTGTTGGGATATCAGTCAGAGTTCTTCTTGAAAGAGAGTCTTGTGATCTCTAGCATTCGGCCATTGAACAAAAATGTTTATCTGCGATAACAAGTCCATTGAAACGACTGTACCGTTTAGCAATATATGCACAAGCAACTAATTTTGAAAACCAGATAATCAAACGCAGATTGTTTTCAAGACAACCTCAATTTGTGATTTTGGGGTAACGCGGTCGCCTAACCCTGTGACAGACAGATACATCTTTAGGTCGTCCGCAAGCATTAATCTGTTGCATTCCAGTAAACTATGATAGAAACGAGATGAGCTAAGGCAGGTTCAGCTTACAGAAAGTCCTTGAACAGATGCCCAAACTGTAGTATATATTTTTTGTTTGAATTGAGATCCGCAGCAAACCATCTAATTTTTCCACGAGCTGCTGCAAGAAGATCCTATCTTCATTTAAATTCTTCAATTGAAGGGCATCGGCATGCACAATATCAAATAAATAGATTTTCCAAGTTCGTAACAAGCTCTTGTCGACGTTGTCCTGGTTCTAGATATATAGAGCCTTATTTACAGTAATTGACATTGTTCAAGCAAAATTAGAGGGTACACATTTGAAAAAAAAAATTCCAAGCATATGTCATACCGAGGCATCTTTCAATTAATAATGAACGATAATGATTACTGAGTAGATGCATGATTCTGATGATGCTGATCAGTTGTGACTGATAAACTTTGCGACACTGTTTTTCAAAGGAGCGCCGCAAACTATATAAAAGTATCTTATCTGTTTACGATGTTCGTTGATATACCATACTCATGTACAGGGTGGCGCATCGAAAACGAAAAAGACGCATTTACTGCCAGCTCAGTTTTTTTTTTGGGAAAAACGCTCAGACTCATCGATTTTGTTTTTGAGGGGGACACAAGTTTGGCAAAAAATTAAGTTAACACGTGCAGCCCCCTAAGCGGGGGTGACACCATCCCCAAAATCTTAAATGGAAAGGGGGATCGAGTGATACCTTATTTTAAAGGTCTTTCAATTCTCCTTATAATGATATAAAACTAATGTACTTCAGTTCAGTAGTTATGAAGACTTTTTGATTTAATGCTTAAATAAAACTGATACATCATCATTAGTGGAGATCAGTACATTTGGCAGCAAAGTAATGTAAAAATGACGAATGAACCGACCCGTTAGGCAAGTAAATGGTGAAAATGGCCACCACGACTCTCGATGCAATAACCAAGATTTTGCTCAAGCCGTTGCCACACATTTTGCAATATTTGAGGAGTAATTTGAAGGCTCTCATTCACAATTCTTTGTCGCAGGTCTTCTAATGATGTTGGCTGGGTAGCATAGATTTTGCTTTTTAAATGACCCCATATAAAGAAATCCAAAGGTGATAAATCTGGCAATCTTGGGGGCCATTCAATGGCACCTCTTCTACCAATCCATCGATCTGGAAATGTCTGATCTAAATATTGTCGAACACGTAATGCATGATGTGGTGGGGGACCATCCTGTTGGAACATCAACCTATCCGTAATGTACCGCCGATCACTCTGATTTTCAATTATGGCTGTTAATGCAGGATCTATGTCATCTTCCAGTAAATCCAAATACATTTCACCGGTCAAATTTCCAGGTGAGAAAAAAGGGCCAACTAGATGGTCGCCAAAAATACCAGCCCAAACATTTAATTTTTGTGGCTGCTGTGTATGAACCTCATGATAAATTCTGGGATTAGAATCGGACCAATATCGGCAGTTATGACGATTTACTACGCCATTTAAGAAAAAGGAACATTCGTCGGAAAAGCAAGTGTTGAATAGAAAAGGTTCATCGTTTATAATTCTTTCACTCATATCTTCACAAAATTGTAATAAAATAACTTTTTTGCCACAAAAAAAAAGGCTCCAATAGCTACTCTCAACAACAAAATGATAAACAAACCATGGGCGTAGTGAAGAAAAGCATTTACTTATTAAGTAAAGTCTTTTAGTAAAATTTCTTCTGAAAGTAGTACAAACTAATCTGATGTACCTATTAAATTCTACTTTAAGCTTTAAATTAATAAATCTTCAAAACTACTGAACTCAAGCTCATGTATTTTACATCATTATAAAAGGAATTGAAAGAGCTTTAAAATAAGGTATCACTCGACCACCCTTTCCATTTAAGATTTTAGGGTTGGTATCACCGCCGCCCAGGGGGCTGCAGGTGTTAACGTGATTTTTTGCCAGACTTGTGTCCCCCTCGAAAACAAAATCGATGGGTCTGAGCTTTTTTCCAAAATAAAACTGAGCTGCCAGTAAATGTGTCTGCTTCGTTTTCGATGCACCACCCTGTATGTGCCGCAATATACAATCAACTACCTAGTGAGGTGAAGACCTTAACTGCTACTAAGTCTTTCAACAAACGTGTCCAAGCATTTTTGGTACAACAATGTTACTATCCCGTTTATGCCTTCGTATCGATTTTGTCGAAATATTGATTCATTGTGCATAAACTGCCAATAACTACTGTAACCTGTATTTTGACGTTTCATATCCGCGAGACTGAGACGAATAAAAGTTATTATTATCATTACTTAATTCTGACATTTTTCACGATTTCGCATTGCTTTTATAGTTTCCTGATATTAGATCGACTCCTTCCTCTATCGCAGCTTCCTGGAATCCTCCCCTTTCATTCCCATTCAGTGATTCGCTTTGTATGTGTGCTGGGCTCTCTCTAATGCACCCTAATTTACCCTTAGTAGGATTATAAAGGAAGTAAGTTCCGTTCGTGGTGGTGCTCTGACTGGCATAATGATTATACCGGGAGCGTATTCCAGATGATTTATCCAGTTCGTTGAAATCATCATAGTGGAGGTTGCCACAACGTTGAGCTTAAAATGATTTGTGATTATTACAAGTGACCTCGTACCTAGATGACTTATGATAAGAATTTCGATTTCGTGAGATGCTCTACTACCGTTTCGGTTATAGTATTTATGGCACAGTACTGGGATTCAACGTAACCACGAATCTAGATGCCTATTGGTAATAATTATTATAGTCCAGTTTAATTTACACAAAACGCTCCTACCCAAAAAAACTTAAAGAGCCAGTTTAACGTTCATCACTAAGTACGTTGTATTTGCAGGTTGGTCCTACATCTTTGAATCAGCAGATTGGTCTAACACATGTAAGTTTCAAACACGATATACTAGTATTACGGGGTGTCCCATTTTCGATTATATTACGGGCTAGAGAGCTGCGGTTTTCGCGACACTTTATTATTTTTTTGTGAAAATAAAGATGCTTTAATAAGCTTTAATAGTCCGCTTCGTTTCCGAGATACATTGCGCAATAATTAGAATATTCTAGAAATATTCTAAAAACTAGATCTTAAACACTTTTTCACGTAGAATCCATTGGCGGAATCATATTTTTTTGGGATTTCAGTTTCGAACTATAAATCAAACTAATTTTGTTTAAACAACAACTAAAATATATAACACATGGTATGTGTTTGAAATAATAAACCTTAATTTCGTAATTTTACAAAATGTGTACGACAGACAATTAGGCCGTGATTAGTAGTACAATGAAATGATTACACTGATCAACAGCCAAAGAATATCCTAAATAAAATCAACAAAATATTACTATTTTTAATGTGCTAAAACCGGAATGAAACTTATTTTTTCAATATTAGTTCAAGTTTTAGAGATACGGTAATTACATGTTGTTCCTGCTGTGACAGTGTTAATATACTGTAATTCACAAGAATGCACGTGCTACATTTTTATATTCGGCAAGGAAAGATGATGTAATCGGCATGATTGTGTTACGTTATACATACGTGTACTTTATATTGTTTTATATTAGCCATTTTTTCCTCAGTTGGCTGACAGCGTTCATGCAAGATGTCTCGAAAGTGTGTAAACAACCCAGATCAGTTTTGTTACGTGTGTAGTGATGTCTCAGAGACGGTCTATTACTCCACTAATAACAAAGGCATATCAGCTTTATTTCGGTTGTGAACTAGGTGATCAAGACAAACAGTGGGCACCCCACATCTGCTGTAATACATGTGCTTCAAGTCTGAGGAGCTGGTTAAATGGCAAAAAACGGTCTATGCGCTTTGCTGTCCCAATGGTTTGGAGAGAGCCTACAAATCATATTAATGATTGTTACTTTTGCATGGTACCTTATGTTGGACAAGCCACAGGTATGTCCAAGAAAAAAAAATCGGTTATTAGCTACCCAAACAGACCATCTGCGATGAGACCTGTGCCTCACAGTGACGAAAATCCTATTCCAAAACCCCCAGAATCCTACACTTGCGAATCAGAAAACGAATCAGATCATGGCGATCGAGTTATGCGTCAGGAAGAAGATATGCCATCAACGTCAAGAGATCCTGATTTTATACCGAGCACGTCATGCCACTAACCGCACAAAATAACACAGTCAGAATTAAATGATCTTGTAGGAGATTTAGAACTTCCAAAATGTAAGGCAGAGTTACTTGGATCAGGACTGCAGCAGTGGAACTTGTTAGAAGACGATGTTTCGGTATGTGTTTTTCGTAAACGCCACAAAGACTCTAACCATTTTTCAATATGGAGAATAACTTGGTTTTCTGCAGTAACATTAACGGCTTACTGGCGGCTTTAAATATAAACTATAACCCAGAAGAATGGAGATTGTTTACAGACAGTTCAACATTGAGTTTAAAGGCAGTGTTATTGCATATTGGAAATATTTTACCATATCTTCCTGTAGGGTGTGCAGTTCACATGAAAGAATCATATGACAATATGAAGTACCTATTGACATGCATAAAATACGATGAGCACCAATGGCATATTTGTGGCGATTTGAAAGTTGTTGCACTGTTACTTGGGCTGCAGCTAGGCTACACAAGTTTTGCTGTTTTTTGTGTGAATGGGACAGTCGGGCAAAGGCACTTGATTACACCAGACAAAACTGGCCTTTTAGTCAATTCCTAGAGCCAGGTCAGAAAAATGTACAGCATATGCCATTAGTAGATTCGAAAAAAAATTTATTACCACCACTGCATATCAAGTTGGGCCTAATGAAAAACTTTGTCAAGGCATTAGCTGGAGATGGGTCAATACCTGCGTCAGAAATTTCCAAGACTAAGTGAGGCAAAGGTTAAAGAAGGTATTTTTGTTTGGCCACAGATTCGAAATATTTTGAAAGATACACAGTTTGAAAACACTTTAACAGGTATTGAAAAAACTGTTTGAAATGATTTCCGTCTGGTGGTCACTAATTTCTTGGAAAATAGAAAAGCTGACAACTATAAAACCCTTGTCAAAAATATGCTGTCATCGTATCAAAAGATGGGCTGTAATATGTCTCTTAAGATACATTTCCTACACTCACACCTGGACTTTTTTCCTGACAATTGCGGAGCCGTAAGTGATGAGCACGGCGAACGTTTTCATCAGGATATTTCAACAATGGAAAAAAGGTACCAGGGAAAGTGGGATCCTTCCATGCTTGCAGACTACTGTTGGACTCTTGGTAGAGATGCTCCAGAAACGATCCATAAAAGAACATAAGTATATGAATCTTGTTACTTTTTTTAATATATCCCTAAAAATAAAAAGTTTTTTTTCTAAACCGCAACTAATTTTTTTATTTCATTGTCATTTTTGGATTCAGCGCCACAAAATAAACAAAGAAGTGCACTTTTCCCACAAGATACAATTAAAAAACTAAAATTTGTTGTCCAGTGTTATTTGCTAAGCCATTGTTAAAACCTATCAGTTACAAAGTTTAATTTTCTGAGTAGTATTATAATTTTTTACGATGACCTAAAATGAAAATTATCAACATTTATGCATAGCAATGAAAGCTCCTGTGAAGCTTCTCAGCTATATTCCAACAGGTTTGTTTAAATATTTATTCACCTTTTGGCGTATGTTAGTTTATCTTTTTCTGATATAATTTTAATTTATAGATATCCAGGAAGAAGGCAACCTGGTCATTTAATGTTTTTCCG
Organism: Acanthoscelides obtectus; assembly: GCA_963669975.1. NCBI lineage: Eukaryota > Metazoa > Arthropoda > Insecta > Coleoptera > Chrysomelidae > Acanthoscelides > Acanthoscelides obtectus. Next base: position 114,202,383 of record CAVLJG010000003.1, read on the forward strand.
AATTAAGAAAATAATGTTCTGCAAAAATGGATTGGTACTGAGGGACCAAACAGATGGCCTCCACAGTCGCTCGACCTATCCGTCCTAGATTTTTTTCAGTTGGGCTATTTGAAGAATAAAATTTATAGTACCCGTCTTCGGTCAATAGACGACCTACGTAGTGCCACCAATGCGGCATTTCAAAACTTGCAAGCGCATTCCATAATTATTGTTGCAAATGCTTTAAAAAGAGTAACCACCCTATGCCTACATTGCGATCGAGAAAAAGGAAACCAGTCCTTTATGTAAAAGTCTATTAAGTGGTTAATATCGAGGCTAATTTTATGCTAATATTAAAATGGAAGATTACAAGTTTTGTTATATTATTCGTTAACAAATAGGGTTGTTCATAGCTTACCCAAATTGAGCTGTTTTAAAATGTATGTGCCTGTAATGTACAGGGTGTTTTAGTGTATTGTTGCGTAACTTTAAGATTCAATAGAACTTTTAAAATCAATGCATAAAGTCTACATAAACATGGGTCGAAAAATGCGTGGCTTCCGAAATACAGGGTATTTACTTTCTAAAATAGTTTTTTTTAAATATTTCGAACAATATTTGATGTATAACAGTAAAAATTGGTATACAAGGGTTTTTTGGTACGACAAAACGAACTGTGGTCATAGCTTTACTGTAGCCGCTAGAGGGCGCTCTCTACTGTACCTGCAGTGTATTAAAATGACCTAAAAATTTTTCTTAGTGCAATTTTTTGCTTTTGGAATACAAAAAATTATTCTTCGCACTTTTCAACATAAAAAATCTCTCATGTGAGTTTTCGTTATAGTTAGCCGTTTTTGAGATATTTCGATTTTTAAGGTTCGATGCATTTCTAATTATTTATGGGAAAATAATCTTTTTTTTTACATTTTCGATTTGGGCATATTCGTTTAGATTGTGTTTTTAAACACAGCAATAATTCCTAACTCCAAATAAACACAAAAAAACAGAATATTAATTTGTTTAATTTTCCAATATTTAACAAATTAAATTAATTATTTACAACTAAAACGCTATTGGATAGTTAGGACAATTATACAAAATCTAAAGTAGTTGCTCGAAATGTAAACCCAATTGTTCAATACACAATTCACATCTACGAATGATCGAACGTGGTATAGCATTATTCAAATAAGGCCTTATTTCATCACATGGATTCCTGATTCTGTCTATTAGCATATCTCTTGTGGTTACGGGAGTCTGGTACACTTTTTCTTTTAGAAATCCCCACACAAAGAAACCTAATGGATTTAGGTCAGAAGATCGTGGAGGCCAGGCGACTGGTCCTCCACGGCCGATCCATCTTTCTGGATAATTTTCAGCCAGCTTTTAACTATTCTCGAATAATGAGCTGGACAACCATCAAGCTGGAACCAGGCCAATCTTCTTAAATCTAACATAACATCATCCCACATATTTGCATGTTCAGCCTTAAAAAATTCCAAGAAGGTCGCAGCATTTAACCTTGCAGGCAAAAGGTAGGGTCCAAATAGTCGATTACGGTAGATACCAATCCACACGTTCACACTAAATTCATGCTGAAAATTTCTTTCCCGAACTGCATGCGGATTTTCATGCGACCAAATATGTTGATTGTGAAAATTTACCACTCCACGTCTAGTGAAGCATGACTCATCGGTCCATAAAACGTTACTTAAACACTCCCTATTATTATCAGTTCTATCAAGAATCCACTGACAAAATGTGATTCTTCATTCTCCGTCCTCTGGCTGTAGTCCTTGCACAGGTTGCAAATGGTAAGGAAGTCTATGGTCATTTCAAAGAACACGGTTAACATGGCTAGCTGAAATTCCCAACGCACCAGAAACTCTCCTAACACTTGTGGTCGGATCTCTATCAAACTCACGCAGAATCATACGGGTAAATCTGCGCTGACGAATAATTTATGTTTTGATCCCTTCGGACATTTCCAAAACCATTTTCAATTATTTGGCGAGGCACTCTTACAAATACTGAGCAAGTTGGATGTCGTCTGTTTGGAAATCTTCGTGCGTATTCTCTGGCTGCTTCTGCTGCGTTTCCATTTACAAAGCCATACACAAAATGAATATACGCTAACTCTTGATTGGAGAATAAAAATGGCATTTTTGTAAAACTTACACAAAAAAACAGGTAAAAGAAACTAAATTTCGTGCATTCACAATTGCAAAAAACGCGTTTCAGGTTTCAACAGACAACAAAACTAACTGTCAACTAATTGACGTTTAACCTTATTCTGCTTTCAATTTCAAAAATATTTGCAGGCACAGCCTACTTCTAAAATCGAACCTTAAAAATCGAAATATCTCTAACTATAACGAAAAGTCACAGGAGAGCTTTTTTATGTTGAAAAGTGCGAAGAATCAGTTTTTTTATTCAAAAAGCAAAAAATTGCAGTAAGAAAAATTTGTCGGTCATTTTAATACACTACAGGTACAGTAGAGAGCGCCCTCTAGCGGCTACAGTAAAACTATGCCTATGGTTCGTTTTGTCGCACCAAAAAACCCTTGTGTACCAATTTTCACTGTTATACATCAAATATTGTTCGAAATATTTAAAAAAACTATTTTAGAAAGTAAATTTAAACACCATGTATTTCGAAAGCCACGCATTTTTCGACCCATGTCTATGTAGACTTTATGCATTAATTTTAAAAGTTCTATCAAATCTTAAACTTATGCAACAATAAACTGAAACACCCTGTATAACAAATAATACCTATGATCTTTTATTTGAAATACAAAATGTGTATATGTTTTAAAGCTTATAAAATTTTCAATCAAACAGGAACACATATACAGGGTGACCCATTAAAAAAACTAAATTTGACTTATAAGCTAAATTTCGACAGGTTCAGCAAAAATTGGACTACCTCATTCTATTCTACATAAAATATTGTGTAAGACCCAGTTTCTAGCTCTGCGCTATGTTGAAGGATTTCGGAGATATATGAGCAATATTTTCAATTCCCACCGGTATCATAGAAAATTTTATTTATATCATTTGCCTTTTCACAAAGAAAACAACATTGCGAAAACGGAAACTTTCTACTGGTAATATCATCGAAAATGGGACAAGTTGTAAGACCATATTCGCAAGTTTGATGTTCCGTAAAAGTATAGGTGGTAGAATTATGGTTGTATTATATATATATATATATATATATATATATATATATATACATTCGTTAAAAGTGATTCCAGATTGGTAGTTTTCTACTAGCACAAGTTTCTTGATACAAAAAAGGTGTCAAGTAATTGGCTCTCCGCTTAACACTCAACGTTGTGCATAACAAAAAACTTAAATGGATCAAGTTAGACAGACCTGTACAATTAGCTAATTAGTCTGCATTTATTTGATAACGCCAACGCTAGTTTCTTCCCTGCCCTATGCGCCAGCCACGGTACTATAACTCGAGATCGAGAACTTTGGCAACGCAGTCAGATGCACATAGTCTGGCGCAACTTTTGCCATAGTTCCGACCGACCGCGTGATGCGTCTGTAAATGTTTCTCTAAGTTTGAAGTGCTGGGAGGTCTATGATGCGTGAACCCTTCCCTACCCCTGCAACACCCAACTCACAATTTTCAATCCCTTCCTGGAAATGATCAGGAGCCCCCGAAACGTCAAAAAACAAAGATTGGGTATTTTTTATTTTTGATTCATTTTGCCATTTACACAGGACCGATTTTCAAAAGTTACAAGCTTCTCCGTCCATGGCATATTGTGTGAAATTTTGATCAGATCGTTTCTTACAGATACAGTGGGTGACTTGTGAAACAAAGCTACTATCTGATCATATTCACAAGTGTTTGTACTCGCGGCCTACTAGTATAGTACTTTTATGGAACAGGGCTTGCAAGCGTTTGTGTCTTTGGCGGTGTTATCTTTCACAATACTTGCAGCTAAGCTACGGGCTCTATTAGAACTAGAAAACCGCTGGACTTACCACAAAAGTTAACCTCAATAAGATGTTACTAACAAATACTCCTATGCACTAGTAGCAGTAGACATTTTATTTAATCCATTAAACAGGGTGTCCGCAAAGTTGGGGTTTTCCTTTTCAGAAACAACTACCCTTGAAATAACAAAGGTAATGTGTAGTGAAACGAGGGCGACCAAGTAAAAAAAAATAAAGGAAAAAGTACTCACTCTCCAGTTGACGAGAAGGGCTAAGTACGTCTCTGCCCGAAATCATACCGCTCCAACAGAAAATGAAATCAGCTGATGCGCTACCGAGAAGACGCAGGCGGTGGTGCAGACCACGAACAGAGGTAACAAATATGACGGCGTTGCCGCCTTTTCTGTTTTTCGGTAAACGTACTTATAGGTATTGTTCGAAGTTATCGCCGTTTGATTCAAAAACACAGATGCGTGCACGACTTAGCCAAGCATCGGTGCAGGCTTTGAGAATGGAGTCCCTCCCCCGAATGAAAGCACCAACTTGTTCAATTCTGAGACGAAGTTCGTCAACCGTATGCACTTCAGTTTTGTACACTAAGCGTTTCATTTCTCCCCAAAGAAAAAAATCACATGGCGTTAAGTCTGGAGATCGCGGAGGCCACGCTACGGGTCCATTACGTCCGATCCACCTATTCGGAAATAATTCATTCAAAAACTCACGCACTTCGCGTCTAAAATTGGGCGGTGCACCATCGTGCAGAAACCACATTGATTGTCTTACACTTAATGGCACATCTTCTAACAAAGAAGGCAAAATGTTGCTTAAAAAAAAGTCTAGGTATTGCATCCCGTCCAATCGATTTGGAAGAATAAATGGTCCAATGAGTATACCGTTCACCATGCCAGCCCAAACATTCACCGAAAATGTTTGTTGAAAATGTGCCCGACAGACAGCGTGCGGATTTTCTACTGACCAAACATGAGTGTTGCGAAAGCTATTCACCCCATTACGCGTGGAAGGAAAATTCGTCTGACACCAATATGCACTTAAAAAAGTCCGGATTATTGTCATGTTGAAGCAACAACCACTCACAAAACTGCACTCTTGCTGGAAACTCGTCAGGTTGAAGGGCTTGTACACGTTGGACGTGAAACGGATACAGCCCCTCTTCACGCAGCATTTGCCACACTTTAGTTTTTGATACTTGCACTTCTCATGCCACGTCTCTAGTGCTTGTTGAGGGATTCTCGTCTACGCGATTCAGTAGTTCTTCCTCAACTTGCACCATTCGTGGTTGTCTAGGCCTCCCACTGTGCCCACCCCGAAATTCCTCCAAATGGCCCGTATCGCTGACTCTCTGGACCAGGTACACAAATCTGCGGGGCCTTGGATGATGTCGTCTAGTGAAACGATCTGCATACACTCGCAAAGCCTCTGTAGCATTTTGAAGACATTCGCCATAAATTAACAACATATCAACGAGTTCATTATTGGTGTATGAGTGTGCTAGTATTATTATTTTTTTTTGAAACGCAATCGATTATACGGGTTCGTTTACCTCCACACGCGTGACCGTAACCGTCGGTTGAGGCTTGCATACTGACCTGACACACTGACCCCGACCCAGTTCTGTCGTCGGGTTGAGCCAGTGACCTTGTACCACTCGGTGATGTCGCGGGTCGCGGCTACAGGACGGTATTCAGATATTTTTGATGTTGCAGAGCCCTCTATCTCGGTTCCCTTAAGACATTGGTGTATATGGTACTGAGAAAAATTGCTTATGTTTTCATGATCTACACGTCGTATAAAGGAAAACCCCAACTTTGCGGCCACCCTGTATTCTCCCATAAAAACCTAATTTGTCTAAAATACTTAACAGCAAACTATGATTAACCGTGTCGAGTTTTTCAGATCGACAAATACACAAATAATGGAATTTTCTCATCAAGGTTTTGGAACTGTCGCGATTGTAGATTCTATACTAACTAAATTCGGTTCCTTCGAGCAGATACGATTAAGTTACTGATATCTGCAACAATATCCGAACGGAAAACGAAAACATTGTCACTGAGTGGGTGGCATTGCATTTCAAGCGGTAGTATCGACTTGGCCGCTTCAATTAAACTGGAACGGTCTTGTACTTGAACCGTCGCTGACGCAGGAATTCAATTTCGCTTAATGTACCTAGGACATTACCATGGTAATATAAAATACATAACGCGGAATTTCAACATAGCGACGTCTCGATGACTGGTCGCTATTGGATGTTTGGGTCTCGATATACCATACAGAGGGTTCCCTAGAAGAAAGAATAGTCAATTTATTTCTAAGCTACAAATTTACCAGAGCTTGTGTAACGAGCTTATAGGGTATGCACGTGGAAATTACGACAGCAGGACTAGAGTATCAAATATTTACATCAGACGCTCGTAACGGGCAGAAGACTGAAGGCAACCCTGCAGTCGTTAATCTAACAGTTATACAGGGTCAATGTGTAACTAAATTGCGTGTCATTTTTGATACACGCATTTCAGTAGGTGGCGTCGTAGTAGTTGTTTAAAGCAAACGTGTCCAATTCATCATGGAGCACTACAGGATACTTAAATAATGAGTCGATTGTTGTAACGATTCGGAAGCTACGACAAGATTTCGATCGAAATAATGTGCACAGTGTCAACACCGTTCGTCAGTTGGTCGAGCCGTGTTCGAACCGTTCGTACTCCGGAAAATATCGAGAGAGCTCGTGAAGATGAAGTGGAGCGCCCTGAGATGTCTACAAGACATCGTTCTCAAGAACTGGGTATTCGTCGCACGTCATTATGCATTATTTCAAAAAAAACTTGCATTTGCGGCCATACAAAAGGACCACAGACTAGTGACTGTGAAATTCCCCGACAATACTTCATGCAGCATTGCAGCTCAATTCTCAAAATAACTAATTTTACCGACAACTGATAATGAGCGAAATGGACGCATTTGTTAATAAGCAGAATTGTCGTATCTGGGCATTGTGTCATCGATCAATGACCACTACATCCTGGTCGAGTCACAGTTTATTGCGGTGTTTGGTATAGAGATCTCATTGGACCTTAGTTCTTTGAAGACGCTGCAGGTCTTACTATTCTGGCTTCTCAAATCCAACATCTTAACCTGCAAAACATGTGCTTTCAGCAGGACGGAGCAACTTGTCACACAGCTATGGAAACAATGAATCTTTTCGAACAATATTTCCGGGACATTTAATTTTTCGACTTAGCGATGTCATCTGGCCACCAAGGTCACCGGATTTAATGGCTCCTGACTTTTTTTATGAGAATTTTTGGAAAACAGGGCCTGTGCCAACAAACCAAATAGTGTAGGACAGTTGGATAACAATATTACGGAAGTGATTGAAAATATTCTCGCGAAACCTACCAAAAAGTAATGGAAAATATAATCACGAGGGCTCAGGTTTGTGCGGCTTTTAGAGGCCGACATATGTCTGATATTATTTTTCATACATAATTTCTAAGTTTCATTAAAAGATGATAAAAAAACGTATTTCATTTCATTTGACAAATATTCAAGATACAAACAGGTCAGTTACATATCAGCCACCCTGTATATTAAGCAGAAAAACAGAAGTCGTTTCACATTTTAATGAAAATAAACCTATAAAGTTCATGTGGAATATAAACATAGTATACAGGGTTATTACAAAAGAATAATCGGGTTTTAAAATTTTATATTTCAGAGAGTTTTGCAAATATATACTAAGTGACATATAAATCCGAAAACCCAGTTTAAATGGTTTTATTTTAATAAAATTTTGTACAAGTAGTTAATGAAGCATAATAAGTAAATGATAAAAATTTCAAAATGATTGCACTTCTTTAAAGCCCTTTGACCTTTAATAATGTGTGGATGCACCCTGATGTGCTACGCATTCTCCAACGCGCCTAGGCATGCTTTTGATCAGGTGGTCAATGTCCTCCTGTGGTATCTCATTCCAGGCAACCACCAACTCCTCTCGAAGTGCTTCTAGAGTCTGAGGGGGACGTTGCAAATTGAGCAATCTCCTACCCATCATATCCCACACGTGCTCAATTGCGGATAAGTCGGGAGATCTTGGTGGCCATGGTAACAATGTGACATCATTATGTTGAAAGAAGTCTATTGTGCCTCTTGCAACATGTGGTCGGGCATTATCTTGTTGGAAAGTTGGATCTGCCAGGGTGTCAAGATAGGGTAAAAGATGGGGTTCTAGAACTTCGTGGCTATAACGCTGCGCGTTCATGTTACCTCTGATGAAGATTAAAGGTGACCTGGTACCATAAGCTATAGCACCCCAAACCATAACTCCAACAGTGTGATCAACATGTCTTTCAACAAAAAACTCTGGATTCCTCCTTTCACCACGTCGCCTTCTAACCCTGGCACGACCATCGTGCATGCCTAAACTAAATCGAGACTCGTCACTAAAGACAATACTGTTCCATTCCTGATCCCAGAGTGACCGTTGTCTGCACCACTCAAGGCGATTACGTCAGTGTTCTCGAGTTAAAGGGAGGACCCAGTGTGGCCGGTATGAAAACAAGCCAAAACTTCTCATTCGTCGGTAAACACTTCGCATGCCAATAGGTCTTCCGTGTTCTGCAAACCATTCATTTGCAATGGACCTGGTAGTGGAGAAACGGTCCCTTAAGGCCAATAATCTTAGGCGGCGATCTTGCCTGCCAACACCTAACCACAGTGTCTACACTTCTTTGCACTCTAACTGCAATTGCCCGAAAAGAAAGTCCAGCTTCCCGAAGTCCCACTATACGGCCCCTATCAAACTCACTAAGTTGACTAAATGGTACAGGTCTCCGTACTCTAGGCATCGTAACCGATCGTAAAGGATGTCAACAACCATAATCCGCCAACGTTGATTCTTTACTGCGGCTGAAATATTCATTTTTAGAGCGTTGGCGAATTAAAAAAAACAGTATAAAAACCGGAATGTCCAACTGATAAGGCTGAAAATTTTTTCACTTGATATTTACAGTAAGATAAATACATTCAGCAACTTTTATTAAAATAAAACCATTTAAACTGGGTGTTCGGATTTATATGTCACTTAGTATATCAAATGACATATCACTAGTAAAGGAAAATGTTCGAGTTTAAAGTACGTGCTTGCGAACGCCGCTTTACCTCCCTAGGTAAAGAGCATTCTACGATGGTATCGACAATTCAAGAAGACAGGTTCCATTACCTAACGTAAAAGTACCGGAAAACCTCGAGTTCCTGACGAAATGGTGGACGCAGTTAGACACAGTTTCACGCGTTCTCCGCAAAAGTCCACTAGCAGAGCAGGAAGTGAACTTGGCATTCCCCAGCCAACCGTATGGAAGATTTTGCGGAAACGACAGCGATTCAAACCGTACCGTCTACAGATGCTACAAAGCTTACGACCTGACGACCACGTAAAGCGACTTGATTTTTCTTCTAACATGCAGGAGGCAATGGAAGACGACGAATTTGCTAACTGTCTGGTATTCAGCGACGAAGCGACATTTCATTTAAGTGGAAGGGTGAACCGTCATAACATTCGGAAAATCCTCATATGATTGTGCAACATGAAAGGGATTCTCCAAAATTGAATGTCTTCTGTGCAATATCCAAAAATAAAGCGTACGGGCCTTCTTTCTTTCATGAAAACACTGTGAACGGTTCATCCTACCTAGATGTGTTGCACTTATGGTTATTTCCGCAACTAACAGAAGATTCTAACAACTTCATTTTCCAACAAGATGGAGCTCCGCCTCACCGGAATCATGGGGTGCGTCGGTATTTAAACGAGGCACTGCCTCACCGTTGGATTGGCCGAGGTACTGCACAAGATTTGGTGTCGTTCGCGTGGCCTCCCAGGTCTCCCATTCGATTTTTACCTTTGGGGTTACATTAAAGATATGGTTTACATACCACCTCTGCCAACAACATTGGGTCAACTCCGGGAACGCATTACTACTGTTATTAACAATATCGATCGAGACACATTGCAGCGTGTATGGGCCGAACTGGACTATCGTTTGGATATATGTGACGCAAGGAGCCCACATCGAAAATTTGTAATAACATGCTTAAAATCTTGAATATTTTACTTTTCCATTGACATGTCACTGTTATATCTGTAATACCTTCAGAAATATACAGGGCGTCCGCAAAGTTGGGGTTTTCCTTTACACGACGTGTAGATCTTGAAAACATAAGCAATTTTTCTTAGTACCATATACACCAATGTCTTAAGGGAACCGAGATAAAAGGCTCTGCAACATCAAAAATATCTGAATACCGTCCTGTAGCCGCGACTCGCGACATCCCCGACTGGTACTAGGACACTAGCTCAACCCGACGACAGAACTGGGTCGGGGTCAGTGTGTCAGGTCAGTATGTAACCTTCAACCGACAGTTACGGCAACGCGTGTAGAGGTAAACGAACCCGTATAATCGATTGCGTTTCAAAAAACAACAAGCACTAGAGGTGTGGCTACAGAAGTGCAAGTATCAAAAACTAAAGTATGGCAAACGCTGAGTGAAGAGGGGCTGTATCCGTTTGACGTCCAACGTGTACAAGCCCTTCAACCTGACGATTTTCCAACAAGAGTGCGGTTTTGTGAGTAGTTGTTGCATCAACATGACAATAATCCGGACTTTCTGAAGTGCATATTGGTGACAAACGAATCTACGTTCACGCGTAATGGGGTGAATAACTTTCGCAACACTTTTTGGTCAGTAGAAAATCCGCACGCTGTCCGTCGGGCCCATTTTCAACAAACATTTTCGGTGAATGTTTGGGCTGGCATGGTGAACGGTATGCTCATTGGACCATTTATTCTCCCAAATCGATTGGACGGGATGTAATACCTAGACTTTTTATGCAACATTTTGCCTTCCTTGTTAGAAGATGTGCCATTAAGTGTAAGACAATCAATGTGGTTTCTGCACGATGGTCATATTTGTTACCTCTGTTCGTGGTCTGCACCACCGCCGGCGTCTGCTCGGTAGCGCATCAGCTGATTTCATTTTCTGTTGGAGCGGTATGATTTCGGGCAGAGACATACTTAGCCCTTCTCGTCAACTGGACCTTTGTTATTTCAAGGGTAGTTGTTTCTGAAAAGGAAAACCCCAACTTTGCGGACACCCTGTATATTTTTAAAACCCGATGATTCTTTTGTAATAACCCTGTATATACATGCATATAAAGGATGCGGTGAATAGTTGGTAACATACAAATTATTCTAGGTAAGGAGGTGGAGGCTGCAAAAATTCATAATATTCTTGAACTAGATAAATGTCGTCAATAAGTTATGGAAAAACAATTATGATTTAAACTAGATGATGTTATGGTGGAACTTAACTTCAGAGATCTCCAAAGACAAATGTGCACAGACAGCTGACCCTCGCTGGTCCATAACACATTGCACGCCAATGTCATATCTTTGCTCTTATAGCATTTGTAGGGACACAAATATTTTATATATTACGATGCATATATAAATTAACAGAACTCGTATCGGACATGAGCATGAGTGCACTCAGGTAACCTGATGTGAACCAGCCCTGTAGCGGTATTCTGCTGTACCGCAGTAGTCTAACAGAAAATGTAACGGGGCTGTCAGATTTGATAACTTGTTGATCAACTCGGGGGCGCATTGAATGGACTAAAATGGGCATAGATAACAGCACCATACACCTCACCTGTGGATGTTCTGTTCCGTGTCGTACGTGTTTGACAAGTTGGCAATTTAATACTTTAAACTACGAATTTACAATATCTTTATATACGCAACCAAAACACGTTATTAACTTTTTTAGTTCTTTCAAAAATACCCAACGAGCAAAGTAGTGCTATAAGCTTTTGGTAAAAGAACCGTACATAAATAAAAGCTCTCTATTGTTGTTGCCTGAAAACCAAAATGCTGCCTTAATGTTGTGGAATGCAAATTTGCTTTCTGCAACATATTTGCTTTAAAATGAGGTGATTAAAATGTACTTATAACATAGATATACAACACCTTATAGGAAAAAATTTTAACTGTTGCACAAATGTTTATACAACTATTTTATACGGCATATTTGCACGTTAGTCAAATGGTTGTATTGTGGCATCCATGGTAACGTTTACAAAACAAACCCTAGCCTTGTTGTTTTGCTGTGCAAATTTACTACTTTAGCCAACAAATTGCTCCCAACGGAAGCACTTATACAAATATTGTTTAGTAAGTGTTAAAGGCTGTACATGTGCAACAATATTACAACTTGTGTACTGCAAAACTGCTGTGCTCGGCATACATTTGTTGCTAAATAGGTTGGTATACAGTTTCCCCATAACCTAAATTTCTGCTGTCATTTTTTTGTTAAAATGCCATAACCAATGTTTTAAGACAAACAACGCATGCATATTGGAACAAAAGGTTTTATCAACTGTTCAAACAGACGATATATATCTGGTATAAATTCTGGGTAAATCATCCGACTCTGTCGGTATTTTATTTCAGACATTTGTCAAATTGTTGTATAACGCCTAAACACCTAAATATTCTAATAAACTAAAGACAACATGGACGATGTCATGATTATACACAACCACCCGCCATATTGGGAAAACATTTATTCCTCTATTTAATATTAAATGATTATGTATCAGTTCGAAATTACAGATATAAAGTGAAAAACATTAGTAAGTTGTGTCTAGATATAGGATTTGTGGGAGTTTTAACGCAGATAAGTTCAGTTTTCCATCTTAAAAATCTAGACATTCTTTTGATCATTATTAAAATATGAATCAAATACGAAGCCCGTAGAAATTGCGTAACTACTTTGCACGATAATCACAATAAAATTTGCTGCGCAAGTAATTCAATAGCCCTATATTACAGTGTAGAAGTTCATCATGTACTTGCGTATGAAATTCACAATGGCCGATATGTAAGTAAACAAGATGACTGTAATCTGTTAGTTATATATTCGTCACTTCGTCTGTACAATACATAAGAAATAGTTTGGTTGCAATAGTTAGAATCACGTAACAGAATAGTTGTATAGTTGACAAAAACTGAATCTTGCATTGACGGAAATGTCCTATAGCGGCTGCAAGAGGCTTATACTTTTGTTGTATAACTGTTACCTGCAGCCCTTATACAACCTCTTAAATGACTGAAGTGTCCTATTAGGTGTGCCCATTCTGCTTGTATAGCTGTTCTAAGAGGGTTTTGCCAATGTTCTTACAGTATACAGTGCTGTGTGAGGAATACTGTATAATCATTCTTGCAACTCTAATAGGAGTGATAATTGTTAGTTGGGTATAATTCTTACGCCTAAGGTTTCTACTTGATACACCTCACAAGAGATGACGCCCCTAACACATCAATTTTCTCACACTGGCCTTTCGTTATAAAGAGGGAGTTCTGTATATTAACTGTTGGAACTATCAAAGCTGCTCCAGAGCTATTGCAATACAGCATAAAACAGCTGGATGTGGCGCTGGATGAGTATACTGTTTTTAATTTGCGCTGGATATAAAATTTTAGACCGATCCCGTTATACCTATCTGCAGTATTTAAGTCTTAGGTACTAGGTGTGCAGTTTTGTCACGTAATGTTTTCCGCCATTGTTGTAGGATAAGCGGGACTTGAGGCTTAAAATAAGCAGGAGGTTGCATCTTGTGTTATACTCGCTAATACTGCATCCTGCTATATTGCAGGTTGTTACTGCAGGAGAGTGAGGATTGTGCTTCTAGGAATTATGTTCCGCTAGAAAGTATAAAACTTTTGGGTGTCGTTCGGCTTACACTGGGGATATTCCTGTGAATGCCTTAGCACATAGTAATTTTAGAAACTAATCGACGCATCATTTCATCATAGGATGTTGGTGACCATTCTGATCCTCATACGTTCGGCTTTGATTAGCTCCACTGACAATTCCAACATCATAATCTAACGCAACCACGAAATTTGACTTCCACAATACCCCCGTCTTGTTTACTATCTGTCTTGGATTATAACGTGAATCAGGTATTGTACGGGTTATGTAATCAAAATGTGGCAACTTTGCTGTATTTTCAGTGTTGATCTATCCTTTGCGAAGTATCTGCATTGGTTAAACGATACATCCATGTAATACGCAATATTTTGCTCTAACAAAACATTTTAAAATATGTTATTTTTATAGTCCTTCTCTTGTCAAAGTTAAGGCTTTCACACCGATCCTCATTCAATATGCAAGTCATTAGGACGCACAATAGACGCAACATAATGTCACTAAAATTATCTGACTTCCACCAGCCTATTTCAGCTCTTCCGGTTAATGCAATGTATTTTTGTGCTACAGAGAACATTTAACCACAATACATCATCTTAGAGATTTGGAAACATTACGTGGATGAATGAGTGAATTTCTTATGGTATTAGAGGCATACTGGCCTCCCCGAGGAGCCGACGCATAGGTTACTCAGACGGGTCCTTATTTGACATTGAGTTCCAGCTCCTTAACGTTTTGGGGGCCCGTAGTGATGGACCACAGTATAGTCAGATCCTGACAGCGACACAGAACGTGCGCCCTTCCTCTACTCCGCAGCGCTCACACAAGGGATCAGCAGCCACCCACATCACGTGCAGGAGGCGCCTTACTGTTATGGCCAAACAACAGTCCCACCAGCAACCTTTGGCTTTATCTAAAGATAAGCAAAAGCGTACATCCTTAGCCGTGGAGATGTCCGGAGATGCTTTTCCATTTCCGAGAGTGTTGTCTTGCAATCCACTGCTCAATTTTCCTCTATGCTCTTTGGGCAGGCACCTCTAAAACTTGCTCAGGATCAACGAACTTGCTGGCTGATTCTGCGTTCGCCGTATTGTTACCCTTTAGCCCAGCATGCCCCGGTACCCACACATGATACCGAATGCCTCGCGGAATTCAGGCTTCTGCCTGCGCGGCTGCTTCGGTATAAGAAAAAACAAATACATCCGGGATAGCAAGTCACGCTTGGACAAAGATCTTAGAATACTGTCGGCACATGCTAAGATCTTACGCAAAGAAACACACTGGGGTCAGACAAAGTGCAAGGAAGCAACCTAGTTGACGATAAATGAGAATGTTTACAGTAGTCCAAGTGTGGAAAATAAACCAGTATGACAACCGACTGTAAGAAACATCAAACAACTGCAACTCGACCAATAGCTACAAGGAACTCGTCGAAACGTGAGTCAACAAACCTTACAGACAATGGATTTCCAAGAAACAGCATCCATATTGTCATCCAAACTCCTCAGGAAAATAATAATAATAATAATAGTCGTCTTCATTTGGAAATAGACTAACTGATTGGCGAAGTTTAGGATTGGATACTTTTACACTTAACCACTCAGTTAACAATCTTAAGGGAAAAAACAGACAAGAACAAGATCATAAAATGCGCAAATAAAGATTTACAATACATCATATATATATATATATATATATATATATATATATATATATATATATATATATATATATATATATATATATATATATATATATAGTATTCATAGTTAATAACCTGAACTGTTAGGAGAAACTATCCTTCAATTTATTTGGGTAGAAGGCAAAATATTCCAAAAGTACACTCTTATAAGTTAAACTCAAGCTTTCGAAGATCTATGTCTTCATCGTCTGGAGCTAGAAACAATTATTGACCATAGCAACAATTAACAATTAGGAGGAAAAATAGTTACTTACTAAGTCGGCGAGATTGTTGATGAAATTGTTTTTAAACAACAGTGAAGGGAACAAACACATAGTCGACGAGTGAAAAGCTGGACCGATGAGGTTCGATTAGGATGGAATGATTTTATTATTAAATGGTCCTAATCGAAACTCATCGGTCCAGCATTTATTCGCCGACTATGTGTTCCCTTCACTGTAGTTTAAAAATAATTTCAGCAGCCATCTCGCCGACCTAGTAAGTAACTATTTTTCCTCCTAATTATTAATTGTTGCTATTGCCAACAGTTGTTTCCAGCTCCAGATCCTGAAGGCATAGATCTTCGAAAGCTTGAGTTTAAGTTATTGGAGTGTACTTTTGTAATACTTTGCCTTCTACCCAAAGAAATTAAAGGATATATATATATATATATATATATATATATACCGGGTGACTTTGAAGTTGAGTAATTAATTTTCAGATAATGATTGTAGAAGAAAGATAAACCAAAATATGTGTGTAAAAATAAAAAAAAAATGTTACCTTGTTTTTTAAAGTATCCTCCCGACAAGTATTTCAGTGCGGACCTGTATTTGATCGTGAGGTGCCCTGTGAGGTCTTAAGTCACCTGATTCACGAGCCCGTTGTACTACATTAACAAAGGCACGAGGGGTTGGTTGCACTCGATTGGGAAACCGATCCCCATAAACATGTGCCATTTTTTATTTCGTTTGAGCCACGCAACAGACACCACTATTCACTCACGCGTTACCGACTGACACTGACTGTATACAACTGACTAAAATAATTGTAAAAACATCGTTCCAAATTCTTTCGCTTTTTTGTTTCCGATGCGATGAACCGATAAGGCGGATTGTATCCGTTGTTGCCAAACACGAGCACATAATATGATTATTGAGACAGGGCGGTACTCAAACTTCTTCCGAAGGGCTATAACTTTGTTACTTTAATTTTACCAGAAAAATGGTAAAGGAAAAAACATTTCTTTTGATCAGATCTACTCACTGTTAAAATAAATGACTCAACTTCGAAGTCACCCTGTATAGGAATGATAAGTTTAAGTGCATAGTGAATTTATAATTAAATTTTTTTGCGGAATGTAGGCAAAGAATATGACTTATACACTTCAGATATTGATTATACTCGTATTATATTATATTATACCTGGTAGCTAAATTATACGAAAGACTTAGTTTAAGTAATGTTGTTTTGTGCAGTGGAACTCTTATAATTTTGCGCCTTAACGATCTAGTGTGCACATCCTTACTAAAAACAATTTCTTCTTTGAGGTGTAAGGGCTTCGATGTATGCAACAATTTATGTAAGAAAATTAAATAGTAATAGTTTACTAAATTATCAAATTTCGTCCACTTCAATATTTGATAATTGGCTGAAAAATGGTAAAATTTTCGTAATCCAAATCACAACTGGATGCTAAGGGCAATGAGTAATTCTAACATGCAGTTTTGCAATGAATTTTGATTCTTCTATTAGGTTTATTGCGCCAGTTAATCTGTAAGAAATCGCGCTAGGTAAGTAACGTTTACGAAATATCGGTCCAAGAGTATTGATGATAAGGGTTGTTGTATTTTCTAAAATTGAAATCTATTAGTTAATGTATGTATATGCTGTAGAATTCCTTCCATTATGAATATTATTTATTTTGGAAAATACTGTGAGAGCCCGTTTATAAACTATGTAGTAAAACATCGCAATAACGCTTCTGTCACTCATAAATGTCCGCTAAGGTTCCACTTTTGCAGCTCTCGACACACAGCCGCTCGAAATGGATCAGATGAAATCCAACGGGTCTTATGTTAACCCGAGGTGATCCCAGCGCTCATCAGTTTCCAGCGGCAATGCAGCGTCTGGATTCAAAATTGCTATTCTGTCAAAAACGTTTCAGTTGTTTTATGCGGTTGGTTAAAAATGAAGGTGAGTTAAGATGTGTTTACACTGCCATTGTTTAGAGTTTTCTGGAAACTACAGTAAGTTCTTATGTGTCAGTAGTGCCTCAGATGACCGCGAAATGCTAGCTGTACATGTGAGCTTATAAGCATGTTACTTATATATTGCTTCTTCGACTCGAGAATCAAAATTGCCTCATCTGGCACACAAAATGCCAGTATAAAATTCATGTAAACACTCGCATGAAGACGGAATAGGAATCTAGACACAAAATTGCTAATGTTTATACTTCAAAGAGGTATTGGACATGAGCTTGCTTCCGATTTTAAAAGTAATACATTATAATTATTGATTTCTCCTACAGAACTTATGAAACGTGATCACGGAAATATTCAGACAAGTTGTTAAAACCAAAATACTACCTTAATTGAAATCAGACAGTAGACATGGTGAGAGAGTAGACGTGCTGTGTGTCGCTCTGCGGAAAATCTGAAAAACCTCCTGTAATAATTTGGTTCTTCTGCTCTGAAAGGTTCGTGGACACTAAATCAATATGCCATTGACACGAGATCAAAAGGCCGATGTTAAATTAATGATGAAGCAAACCATTGAAGAATTGCTCAGTGATGATAAATTCTTTCTTAACGCTTATTTCTGATAAAATCGAACAGAAACTGGGTATAAAGGAATCTCAACGAAAAATGGCTGAGCTAGAAAAACAAATAGTGGACCTGAGACATGCTAAGAATAAACTAGAGTGTGATTTGGAAAAATTTCAACAACATGCACGTCGGAAATCTTTTAGAATAGTTGGCATGAAGGAATCACATGATACAAGTGTCCTGGAGCAGGTGCTTACCTTATGCGAAGATAACCTAAAAACTCGAGTTTTGGAAGAGAATATTGAATCATTGTTTTTGGTTAGGAAGAAAGAAGAACGAACAGCGTTCTGTCTTGTTTACTGTAAATTCTCATAACCTGAAAATGAAACTTCTGAGAAACAGGAAGTTGCTGAAAGGTTCAGGAATAACTCTTACTGAAGATATGTCGCCTGCTCGATATAACCTATATCAAAAGGCCGTGCAGAAATGGGGTAAGCAGAAGACCTGGTTTTATAACGGAGAAATATGGGTGAAACTGCGAGAAAACAAGTTACAGATAAAAACGGAAGATGACTTGAATAACATGGCGCAGTAATGATCATCCCATGTACTGTTCAGGTTGCTGCAGGGTGGACGTGAGCTTTTCATTTTGGTCTAGTGCTTTTTTCTTTTCTTTTTTTTTCTACTTCCTTTTCTGCGAGTTGTAATTTGTTACATAACTGAGCCATTGTTTAGTTGTAGCAGTTTAGTTAGTTTCAGTTTTTCTTTCTGCATTCATATTGAGTTTAGCTTGATTTGTATATGACTGATATTGATACAGCTTTGAATATTTTAGAGGATTATAACAATATCACGACCATCAGTTGTTCTAATTTTGATGAATTAAATAGTGTCCTGTTTGAGAGAAGTGATAAGTTAAACTTCACTATACTTCATTACAATATCAGGAGCTTGCAAGCTGACTATGATGAGCTTTGTATAAACATAGCGGTGTTAAATAAAAATAAAAATATAGGTATAATTGTTTTGAGTGAGACCTGGAATATAAGTAATATCGACAGTTATAAAATAAATGGCTTCCAAATTTACTATAATGAAGCCAAGTATAATAAATGCGATGGGGTTTGTATGTATGTAAGAGATGACATTTCGGCAAATGTTTCCACAAAAATGATAGATGTAGTGACGGCACTGAATTGTAGCTTTATTTTCAACAATAACAGTTTCAGTATTACTGGTATCTACAGGCCTAATCCCACGAATGTACAGGATTTTGTAAACAATTTGGATTCGTATTTGAGAAGTACAGGAAACTGTGACATTTCGTTATTGGTGGGTGATATAAATATAGACTTATTGAGAGAAATGAATACAGCAATTTAAGATACGTGAATATGTTACAACAGAACGGGTACATATCTCAGATTAATACACCTACTAGGGTAGATTCTAACTCATCTACGATTATCGACCACATATTTTTGAAGACGAACAGATTTAAGGTCTCTGAAACAGCAATTGAGTGTAAACCAATACTGTTGGAAAATTGTATGACCGATCATTATCCTGTTTTGTTCAATTTTGGGTATTTGAATGGAAGTAATTGTATCATAAATAAAAACAGCTATGAATTTAAGAAAATTGATGAGAAAAAGTTGACAGATTATTTGCAAGTGGTGACTTGGGACAGTGTTTTTTCAGAGAGTGATGTCCAAAAAGCAACTGATAACTTCCAGAATAAGTTATATAAAGGCATAGATCATTCAACGTATTATTTAAAAATAAATAGTAAGACTAGAAAACGCAAGCCGTGGATGACTGACGGTATTCTTACTTCGATCAAGAAGAGGGATGAGTTGAAACAGTGTTTGACGAAAGATAATGATAATTTGATATTGAGACAGTCCTATATCTCCTACAGAAACAGAGTAACTAATCTTATTAAGATCTCTAAAAATCAATATTATACACAAGAACTCATTTTAGTTGGTAATAACTATAGGAAGAGCTGGGATGTTATTAGTGAGGTAACTAATGCTGGCAAAATAAAAAAAACTGACGTAAAATCAATTAATCACAATAATCAGCAGCTGGACGCTCCCACTGATATAGCCTGTGTTTTTAATAAATATTTTGTTGATATAGGTGAGCAAATAACAAGTCAGATTGGTCAATACTCAATTCTTGATACATCAGATCCTCATGTCGTCAACATTCCTCACTCTATGTTTCTAACTCCAGTGGATAACATAGAGTTACAACAAATTGTTTGTAATCTGAAAAATAATAGCGCACCCGGAAAAGATTTCCTACACACTAAAACTATCAAGATGATCATGAAGTATATCAGACACCCTATAACTCACATTATCAACCTCTGTTTCAAATCCTCAGTAATTCCTCGCCAATTTAAAGAAAGCATAGTGACACCAATATTTAAATCTGGAAGTAAAGACAGTACCAAAGCAGGCATGCCATTACACCACCGAACATTAATTATAAATGATAGTGCTGACACTGTCGAAAGAGTTGAAGTTATTAGATACTTAGGAATCACTATTGACAGTAATTTAAAATGGCAGAGTCATGCCGAGCTTTTGGCATCGAAATTAAGGAGAATTAAGTTTTTCATTCTTAGAAATATTTTAACCAGAAAGAGTCTTCTTTCAATATATAACTCGTTTGTGGGGTCTCTACTAACTTACGGGATAAGTATTTGGGGAGCCGCATACACTAGTACTTTAAAAATACTACAAACCACGCAAAATTATATTGTCAGGACTATTTTTCGTATCCCATGTAGGTCAAATTGCAGATTTGTTTACATTGAAAATGATCTTTTGAATGTTAGAGGTTTATATATTTTTGCGGCTCTAAAATTTGTTCACTCCCGAAACAATGTTCCAACCAGCCACGCTTATGAAACAAGAACTAAAATAAATATAAGTTACACCTATACCAGAGTGAATAAATCTGTTTGCCAAAAATGCATAAAGTTTGATGGTATTAGGTTGTATAATAAATTACCCCTAGAATATAAAATCCTCTCGAAGTATAGTTTCAAAAAAAGAATTAAGAAGTTCATCTTAAATAACTTTGACATGCTTGCATCGACGGTAGCTTGACTCAACTCAGTAATATGGTTTCTATCTCATGTTTTTTTTTATTTCTTTTTTTTATATACAGTTGCTCATAACATACCTTATAACCATTAGCCATGCATTGAATTTGTATATTGTATGACACACACATTCTTTAAGCTTAGGTGTCTATTCTTTTGTAGTAAATTCTTTTATAGTAAATTGTAGTACTCTTGTTTCTCTGCTTAACCTTTACGCAAAATTTTTATTGTTTAAACAACATAGTTTGACCTTACTCGAAATATCCCTATATTATCATATTTCAGATATTCATATTTTATGTACTCTATATTTATTCTTCTGAGTGTTTTTAGTATGCTTCTGTACTATTGTTATGAATTTTAGATTTGTTTATGCAGACACGTAATTTAGGATTTGTGACGACAAGATTCAGACATTTACCCTTTACGAAAGTATACAGAATTTTCACAATTCATATACCGTTACTTGCTGGTTCTAGATCTGATGATGGTATCTTTGCTCAGATTTCTGTTGCAATCTTGGTTACTCAGGGTAGCAAGAGTATACAAGCTCATGTATTTTTGAAGCTTTTTCCAATTAAACTGTACTGAAGGTTGTTTTTTTTAATTTGTAAGTTATATTGGTTTTTGAATTTGAATTTGAATAAAATAAAAAAAAAATTGGAATTAAGGCGTTGAATTTTTATTTCAATGACTTGATAAGCAAAGAGCTCACACCTTTTTGGGAAACAGACAGGATTCATACGCCTTCGGTTAGTCAGTTTCATTATATTCAGCTCAGGTATACATTTAACAAACAAAGTAGTCTAGATATTTCCAGAGAATTTGGAAACTGAATATTATTTAACAACCGACACGTTCAAAATACTCGTTTGTACAGCAGTACCAATGTGCAAGAGCCCTAGTTTCAAGAGCTTTGAGGAAACGACTTGTTTGCACATGACCTTTCCTTGTGCAGGGAGGGCTAAGTACAAGGACGGGTCGATTCCAGGTCGCTGACCTACGCCCTGTCAGAGATGCACCGCGTACACACGTTTATTTAGTCACACCTAAAATTGTTTGGTTCACATGACTATTTATGTTACTTCCGTTATGCTTCCCTTGCAAATAGGAATCTAATAACTGACATCCGTTCAATGTACAGACAGATGGAAGCGTTAATGGAAACAATCTACTGGGTTGCTGGAAGCGTCATTTACCCAACAAGCAAAAAATTGTACTTTACGTACTCCTGAGAAACTTTTGCATCCCAAACTACAACATAAACATTTTTTGTACCAAGGAGACTACGTTTGTCTTATTAGTAACCTCTTTCGAGACAGGCATACTCGCTATTAGTCACATGAACGTTTTGATCAACCTTTCAAGCACCTTGTATATGGATATTCCATACACTTACCTCAACATCCATATATTCGCTTGCTAAAGCTATTATGGATGTAAATTTCGTGCAGCACTAGCAATCCAGTGGCTTATACATGGAATGACCATTAGGATTGCCCAAAAGGTTATGGGGTATAAAGGCTATGCCTCAGTAGCGACTGATCAGCATATCATAGGCCTAACCCACTAAGCATTTTGGACAACACATATGAATAGTACGTGTATGGGGAAAGATAATTTCGCAGGCGAGAGCTTTAACCAATAGATATTTTAGACGATAATAGGATAGGAACGTAGCTGCAAGTTTATGGGAATTGTACATTTCCGTAAATGGAACCGACAATTAGGCAAGCCGGACCTACTGGTCTGGGTATACAGTTATGTGTTGGCGTCCATTTGTAGGACAAATTAACCGCGTTGAATTGTTTCTGTGCGTCTATATCTAAGATCTAGGTTGATAAAATCTCACAATTGTACAGTTTTGAAAAAATACTTTCCACGTCTCTACGAGGTATAATCCAGCCATATTAGGGGTTCCACCTCGGAATGAGAGGCAATAAACTGTTAACTCATAGAAAACTTCATTTTTTCATTTTAAAGGTGGTCTCAAAATTCCCGTGTCCACGTCTTAATATATCATAGGTTAAAAAACACAAAAATCTTTTGCAAAGATATAATAATAACAATAATAATGTCATTATTAATCCGTCCACACTGCGAGGCGAAGTTTAGCCAGCTGGCTACTCTACCACAGAACAGAAACACATACAAAAGGAAAAGCATAACAATGAATAGCAATCGACTAAATAATATATACAGTAATTAAGCTTAAATAGATTAATCTTAATATGTTGTACATCTATTCCACATAGCCCGCTCTAACAAAAAAAAAACAATAAAGACAAAAAAAAATATATCATCCGGCTTGGCTAGCAGACCCCAGAAGGTGGTTCTTAATGGCTCTCTTGAAAGCAAGTATTCCCATCTTTTTGTAATTGTCATTAATACTATTGTACACCTTGACAGCGTTGTAGGTGAAGCTACGATGGAAAAAGTTGCTCCTATAACTAGGTATATGGAAGTCAGAGTTATGTCTCAGATTACTGTAATTGAGATCCCCACGTGGTACCAGCCTTTTTAGTAGATAAGTAGGTAGCCTATTGATTTTTATTCGTTGTACTAAAATTAGTAAGTTATATGTGAAAAGCTGGTTAACCCTCAACCATCTAAGCTCATTGATCTTCTTAGAAACATGGCTAAACTTTCGCAGACCACAAACGGACCTACAGCAGCTATTTTGAATTTTTTGTACTCGATATCTAGTCACGTAATCAAGACATGGAAAGTAAACAGCAATTGAAAAATTTATTCACGATAGAACCAGAGTCTCAGCCAGCTTTCGCGAGTCTTGAAATTCAGAATATGGCGATTGGTATATAATAACTTCAAACGCATGTATGTTAAGCGAGATAAATGCGTAACATGTTGTTTAAACCTCAAATCTGAATGCATGGTGATCCCTAAATACTTCGCATGGTCTACTATAGGAATATGGGTTTCGTTAAGACTAGGAACAATTGTGCCATCTAATCGTTGTACTAACTGTTTTGGGCCAAATAGCATAGTAGAACATTTTGAAGCATTGATCTTCAGACAATGTCTTTTGCAGTACTCTTCAATGTTAACTAGATCTAAGTTCAATTTACATGATGCTTTATGCATGTTCGAAGAATCAAAAGACAGAGTTAGCCGCGTGTCATCTGCATACGTTTGAATATTACAGTGCTGAAGGCAAGTATGTAGATCAAAAGTATAAAGTAAATAGAGTAACGGTCCCAACACAGAGCCTTGAGGTATGCCAGATGCCACACTCTTTGCCGAAGAAAATCCCTTACGTGTTTTCACCTTCTGGGTACGATTGCGCAAATATGAATCTAAAAATCGTAGTGGCTTGTCAGAGAGACCATAAAATTTGAGCTTACTCAAGAGAATACCATGATGTACCATATCAAAGGCCTTAGAGAAGTCTAGCAGAATCAGAGCTGTTCCTATCTGATCATCTACATTTTTGATGATATCATCCGTAATATTTAATATCGATTCCTATGGGCTTGATGCTCTTTGCATTCATCATAAGTATTGTAGAAAAATAAATTCTCTACAACTTTTGTTATTTTGTAAATCGTTTATTAATAACAGCATTATATTTTTAATATTCTTCATTAATTAAATATATGACCTCACTTACCTTACTACTGTACGTATCCAGGGTATAGCTTTGCAAAAAATCAGGGTGATTCTGACTACAAAGTTGACTGCACCAAAGTCATATATGTTGTGAAATGAATTCTTGGAACAGGATACGATAAAATTACCACCAGCTCCAGACAAATAATTCAATTCAATATTGATGACGATAATGTTAATAATGAGTCGAAAATTTTCGAGCCACGATGATGAATAAACTTCAAACAGATGTTCTTATTATGAAAGTATTTGCTAAACAACCCCATATTTGAATACCAATCATGAAAAATGTATGAGACAGTATTTCTAAATAAAAATGTATTTTATTTATTTTTTGTCTTCCTATAAGTCGTATGTACTGGACTATAATTAAATAATGAAGAATATCAAATATAATGTAATGATTATTAAAAAGATGTTAATAATGCACAACTATACAGGGTGTTTCAGTTTATTGTTGCATAACTTTAAGATTCGATAGAACTTTTAAAATCAATGCATAAAGTCTATATAAACATGGGTCGAAAAATGCGTGGCTTCCGAAATACAGGGTGTTTAAATTTACTTTCTAAAATAGTTTTTTTTAAATATTTCGAACCATATTTGATGTATAACAGTGAAAAATGGTATACAAGGGTTTTTTGGTACGACAAAACGAACCAGGGGCATAGTTTTACTGTAGCCACTAGAGGGCGCTCTCTACTGTACTTGTAGTGTATTAAAATGAGCGAAATCTTTTTCTTAGTGCAGTTTTTTGCTTTTTGAATAAAAAAAACTGATTCTTCGCACCTTTTAACATAAAAAAGCTCTCTTGTGAATTTTCGTTATAAAGGGTGTCCCAAAATTAACGCAAGATTTGAATTAAATAGAAAATGCCATTTTTAGTCTTTTAATAGTTATATTTTTATTGACTCATAAAGTACATAGGATAGGGTTATGTATGGAATAACACATCGGACAAATGGCCTCCACGGCTTTGCATGCACATGCGCACTCTTTTGTCGAAATTTTCCATGACCCTTCTGCATAAATGTGGCTGAATTTCGTTGATGCAGCGTTGAATCTCCTCCTTTAATGCACGGGTGGTTGTGGGCTTGTTGACATAGACTTGTGATTTCAAATAACCCCATAAAAAGAAGTCTAATGGTGTTAAATCACACGATCTAGGAGGCCAATTTTGATCACCGAAACGAGAGAGTACACGACCGGGAAATGTCTCATGCAGTAATTGAATTGTTTCACGGGCTGTATGACATGTGGCACCGTCTTGTTGAAACCACATATTGGGTACATCAATATCATTCAATTTTGGCAGAAAGAACTGTGTAATCATGTCGCGATATCGAGCACCAGCAACAGTCACTGCTTGACCAGCATCATTTTCAAAAAAATATGGCCCAATTATGCCTCCAGCCCAAAATCCACACCAGACAGTCACGCGTTGTGGGTGCATTTCTTTTTCGACAATCACACGTGGGTTCTCCGAACCCCAAATGCGGCAATTTTGGCGATTGACAAAGCCATCAAGATGAAAATGTGCTTCATCGCTTAGGATGATTTTGCTTGAAAAATCAGGGTCCATTTGTTGATGTTCAATAATCCATTCAACAAACTCTCTTCTCTCTGCATGGTCATTAAGCTTCAATTGTTGTGTTAATTGAAGTTTGTAAGCATGAAGACACAGATCTTTGGTGAGTATACGCTGTAGAGAGGTTCTTGACATTTGCAATTCTTGTCCACGACGTCGAATTGAGGTTCCTGGATTGTCCGCAACACTCTCACGCACTGCTTCGATATTCACATTTGAACGGCTTGTTTTTGGACGACCAGTGTGTTTGGCGTCTCCAACGGATCCAGTCTCCATGAATTTTTCAATTAATCTCTTCACAGTTGACGAAGTTAAAACACTATTCCGGCCATATTTTGTATGAAATTTTCGAACTGCAGCCGCCAAGCTTTCACTATTTTTGAAAAATTCTTTAATAATGAAGACACGTTGTTCTATCGTGTAACGCTCCATTTTTCATAACCCTATACTGTTAGCTGTCAAATTGCTTTTTTTCAGGGTTGCCAACACTTCACTGCACAAATGGCGGCAAATTCAAATCTTGCGTTAATTTTGGGACACCCTTTAGTTAGCCGTTTTTGAGATATTTCGATTTTTGAGGTTCGATGCATTTTTAATTATTTATGATAAAATAACGTTATAAAGTCAGTATCTCGATAATTTTTAGAAGTAGGCTGTGCCTGCAAATATTTTTGAAATTGAAAGCAGAATAAGGTTAAACGTCAATTAGTTGACAGTTAGTTTTGTTGTCTGTTGAAGCCTGAAACGTTTTTTTGCAATTGTGAATGCACGAAATTTAGTTTCCCTGTTTTTTTTTGGAAGTTTTATAAAAATGCCATTTTGATTTCCAAACAGGCGACATCGAACTCGCTCAGTATTTGTAAGAGTGCATCGCCAAATAATTGAAAATGGTTTTGGAAATCTTCAAAGGGATCAAAACATAAATGTTCATCAGCGCAGATTTACCCGTATGATTCTGCGTGAGTTTGAGAGAGATCCGACCACAAGCGTTAGGAGAGTTTCTGGTGCCTTGGGAATTTCGGCAAGCCATGCTCACCGTGTTCTTAGAAATGACCATAGACGTCCTTACCATTTGCAACCTGTGCAAGGACTACAGCCAGGGGACAGAGAACGAAGAATCACATTTTGTCAGTGGATTCTTGATAGAACTGATAATAATAGGGAGTTTTTAAGTAACGTTTTATGGACCGATGAGTCATGTTTCACTAGACGTGGAGTGGTAAATTTTCATAAACAACATATTTGGTCGCATGAAAATCCGCATGCGGTTCGGAAAATAAATTTTCAGGATGAATTTAGTGTGAACGTATCTACCGTAATCGAATATTTGGACCCTACCTTTTGCCTGCAAGGTTAAATGCTGCGACCTTCTTGGAATTTTTAAAGGCTGAACATGCAAATATGTGGGATGATGTTATGTTAGATTTAAGAAGATTGGCCTGGTTCCAGCTTGATGGTTGTCCAGCTCATTATTCGAGAATAGTTAGAAACTGGCTGGACGAAAATTATCCAGAAAGATGGATCGGCCGTGGAGGACCAGTCGCCTGGCCTCCACGATCCGCTGACCTAAATCCATTAGATTTCTTTGTGTGGGGATTTCCAAAAGAAAAAGTGTACCAGACTCCCGTAACGACAAGAGATATGCTAATAGACAGAATCAGGAATGCATGTGATGCAATAAGGCCTTATTTGAATAATGCTATACCACGTTCGATCATTCGTAGATGTGAATTGGGTATTGAACAATTTGGTTCTTATTTCGAGCAACTACTTAAGATTTTGTATGTTTGTCCTAACTATCCAATAGCATTTTAGTTGTAAATAATTAATTTAATTTGTTAAAAATAATATTGGAAAATTAAACAAATTAATATTGTTTCTTTGTGTTTATATGGAGTTAGGAATTGTTGCTGTGTTTAAAAACACAATCTAAACGATCATCTTAATTAATCGAAAATGTAAAAAAAAATATTATTTTCCCATAAATAATTAAAAATGCATCGAACCTTAAAAATCGAAATATCTCAAAAACGGCTAACTATAACGAAAACTCACATGAGAGCTTTTTAATGTTGAAAAGTGCGAAGAATCAGTTTTTTTTATTCAAAAAGCAAAACATTGCACTAAGGAAAAATTTTCGGTCATTTTAATACACTACAGGTACAGTAGAGAGCGCTCTCTAGATGCTACAGTAAAACTATGCCCATGGTTCGTTTTGTCGTACCAAAAAACCCTTGTATACCAATTTTCACTGTTATACATTAAATATTGTTCGAAATATTTGAAAAAAACTATTTTAGAAAGTAAATTTAAACACCCTGTATTTCGGAAGCCACGCATTTTTCGACCCATGTTTATATAGACTTTATACATTAATTTTAAAAGTTCTATCGAATCTTAAAGTTATGCAACAATAAACTGAAACACCCTGTATATTCCTTAATTGTTTATAGACTGAATACGGTGTATTATTTATCAAGGCTATCGGTGGATCTTGTATCGTGCTGCTGCGCTCCCTCAGTGCGCTATCTGAAAAACAGAAGTTGTAGAGAATTGTATTCTTTACAATACTCATAATAGCATCCATGGGCAGCGATATCTTCGTAAAAAAGACGATTTTCGCGACTTTCTTCTTTTGAGATCTTAAGACGTGGACAAGAGATTTACTAAGTTGATCGATCATTATCTCTCACTATGAGGTTGACGCTCATTTGTGGCTTACACTAGTATTTCAAGAGTAACAGTCATTTTAAAAATATCATGCATACATAGTTTTTGTGAATCCGCATATACCTTGACAAGATTTTCTGAAATCATCAGCTTAGTGAGAACCAACTACAGATAGTGCTTCAGAATCGTGAATTACACAAAACCATCCCATTTGTTATCCATTGGCTCATGTTATTATATACCTAACAATAGAGCAATTACCAGAGGTTTCCTAGAAAGCCGCAATTCACTGCAAAATCCCGTTAAATATGATGCATTTTCCAGTCTCTAGCATAGCAATATTTCGGTGTGTCACAGACAGGAAGCTTTTAGCTGTAATTTCAACACCCGCGCAATCTATCTCTCCCGGAATACGTTTTTTTTTTCTGTGTACACAATCAAAGGGAGCTACGAGTGCCTTTGGAGCAACTCAACAAAAAATTCGACGTTGTTTTTGTCCGGGAGTGATACTCCTGAATCGGGAGTTTTAGTCTCGGAACTTGGAGTATGCTTCTCAGAACATTTCTGCGTCGATTAACATTGTACACGATGGAGTAGCTTAATTTTCACTGAAGTAGGTAAAATGAAGTTCTACGTGCACTGACGATATACTGCGATACTGATTCAGTTATCTGTTTGAGATCCAAGCGAAGCTTTAAGCGAGATTAGAAAAAGCGCAGAACGTCAGAATCACATATGCCCACCTTGACAGATGAAAATGTTTGTTTGAAAATGTCACTTGTGGATATCCTTGGAAAGAGAACTTTGCAGTCCATAGAGGATTATGGAATAAAATATACAGGAAAACGAAGGTCGAGGTCACTTCCGGTTAAGCCCGAAGGGAGAGATAGCCCATTCAACTTTCCAGAATTGCCTCTTAACGACTAAATAAACAAGTCACCCGGTATGTATAAACAACGCTTTGCACTAGGCACCTTTTTAACTTCTCAGTGCACGAGCCGCAATTAAACTGCATTTGTGGAGTGCTACTTCGGAATCGGTAGCTCCTGCTTAGGAATCGAAAGCGAGGTTCTCGGAACTATCCTGCGGAGTTTCGTACAGTTGTGTATAGAACTCGAAGTGCAAAGTTATTTATCTAGTCTGAGGTAGCTCTGAACAGTGGCTCTTGATTTTTGAACTCGATTAAGGATGAAGAAGAAATCCAAGGGAACAGCTCACGCTTACTACCTGGGTACTTGTAATTAACAAAAAAGCGGTATAGGATTCACAATCAATGCAGCTGTGATGAAGTTATGAGCGGGAAACCAGAGTAATCATCCATAAAACTCGTTTCTATATATTCTGTTGCGATATTCTGTTAATGTTTGGGAGATACCAAAAATCCTTCTTGTACGGGTGGACAGTTTTAAAATAATCCAAACTTGGTTTTGAAAGGAACGTGTAATAATAATAATAACAACAAACAAAAAGTGCCCAAAAAGTTCGCACTTGTGCTTGATCTTGTTCAAAACGTCAGCAAAAGTGCAACGTACTTCATGTCGTTGAAATCATGTATTCGATTCATTGAAAACAGCTAGGCTGGGTATTTTTATATTATTAGCTCACCCGACGCAGCTACGTTGTTGAAGTTCAGTCCTTCGATCCGTTCCGCTTCATTTCTCACTTCTCGTTGCTCGTCAGTTTGACTTCTTCGTATATATCTTTGACTTGCAGCATTGCGAGTTCTGCGGCCTAGGTTGATACGTCTAATCGGTGGCATTTTGAAGAATCACAATTTTAATATGTCGTGGTTGCGGTGAACTGACGTCCACCCTTGTTAATTATTTTTAAACAAATGCTTCTCAAAAAACTCACTGAACGAAGTGAAAACTGGATAGCATTTAGCTCTAATCTGATGGACTGTGCACTACTTCTACTATAAAGATAACAATTGGGCAACACTGCAGTTTCTTTTGAAGGGGCCATCACACAGTACGAATGGTGAAGAAATGTGAGTCCAGAAACGAAAGAACCGTGTTTTCATAAGCAATTTTCTCTCACATAGCTGTTGGAATAAAGATGGCGGAGAGGAGTGCCTGTCTCTTCTGGTACTCGAGATACTTCGCGTCTAGCTGAACTAATCATTAGGTTTTCAATGATTTCCCATTTTCTGCGTAATTTTTGATTTTAATTTCCGTAAGAACTGTCTATACGTCATCACGAAACTTAAAAAAAAAAGATGAATGAAATCAGTAAAATCGTGCTCAAGTTATGGCGTGACCACGCGAAATAGTATATATATATATATATGACCACGTCTCAAGTTATATATATATATATATATATATATTGAGACGTGGTCATTGTCGTCTAGACCAGTTATGTGAAAAATTCCTTCCACCTTTAGGTGGGCAGTCCAAAAAAGTTCAAGCAATGAAGACTCTTTATACTTTATTAGTCTCTAGCTTTCAACGGAATATGCCATCACCATCAGGAGCTGCAATAACTTTAGGAAGAAATAGCAACTATTGTGTAAAATGATTTACAATATTATGAGTAAGTAATTTAAAATCATTTTGCGCAATAGTTGCTATTTCTTGTTAATCTTATTGTAGCTCCTGATGATGATGGCATAGTCCATTGAAAGCTAGAGACTAATAAAGTATAAAGAGTGCTTGAATTTTGTCGAAGTACCCAACTAAAGGCGGAAGCATTATTTAACACCTATATATATATAGATGGAATGTTGGACTATCAACATCGTTTGACTTTACAGTATTATCTATATCCCGAAACTATCATAACATATTTTTCCAACCGAACACAGTGTGTTAATAATACTGAGAAGTCAACCGATGTTGATAGTCGAACGTTCCATATATACAGGGTGTCCCAGAAGTCGACGTCAAGCCGAAACCGGGTGATAGGCAAAGTCATAACAGCTATCAGAAAAATATTTAAAAAATTTTTATGTATGTGTTTTGAAAATTATAGGTCTTTGAAAAGGATATAGAAATTTCACACCTTACGGCAGTCTGTCAACTCCTTTTACTACAAATATTAACTTTTTTTGGATTTTATTTTTACGATGCAATGATGAATAATGCATTTTCAAACTGGTGTCTCAATCTTACTGCCAACTTTTATCGTTCAGGAAAAATTGCCACTTATTTCCCAACCAAGTATTCCAGAGTAAAACTTTGCTCAACTTTAACTGGCTGTACTGGAAAAAAATTTACTACGAGAGTATGGCAAGTAACCTTAAAAGTTGGCGCATTTAATAAGGATTCCAAAATGGTATAGCACTTAGAAGATTACTCGTTAACTTATGCACAATTTTTATTTGAAGAAAAACTGGTGAAAATTTTTCAAAATTTCCTAATTAAACAGCGATTATGAAAACGCACAAGGACCCTTAAGGATAACTGTTTGCACAACAGTGGGCGTCAAAATGCTGCTGATGATGATTTACCTTTACAGTAAATGTTCAAACTATTTTCCTTCAGCCGCAATACACGCTCGACATCTTTTTAAAAAAGATCGGGTTATTAAACGAGCGAATCCACGGTTATTAACAAACTCAGCTGCTTCCGATAGCCTTTGTCGTAGCTCAGCTATATTTTGAATCGGCTTGAATACACTTTTTCTTTTACAGTTCCTCAGTAAAAAAATCTAAAGGATTCAAATCTGGTGACCGGGCTGGCCACGGTATTGTACCAGACCGCCCTATCCATCTGCCTGGAAAGTTTTGATGGAGATACTCTCTCACTGAGAGTGCATAGTGCGCTGGGGAGCCATCATGCTGAAACCACATGTCCCTGTAAATACTCAGTGGCACGTCCACCAATAAATTTTGTACATGATTTTTCAAAAAATCCAAATAAACTTCAACAGTCAAAGTCTCTGGGAACTCAAACGGACCGATTATTTTACCATTTAAAATTCCTGTCCAATGGCTTATCTTGAAGCGATATTGAGATTTATCTTCTCTCATCAAATGTGGGTTTGCCACGTGCCACTCGTGTAAGTTATGCAGGTGCATGTACCCATATTTCTTAAATGTGGTCTCATCCGACCATAAAATTTTTTCAAAGAACTGTGGATCTTTCCTGTGTCTTTCTAACATTGTGCGACAAAAAGCAACTCGGGGCTCATAATCCCGGGGCAGGAGAGGTTGAACACGCTGTATGTGGTATGGATGAAGCACATCACTTACTTGCTACTGAACACTTTGATACCGATCAGTACTCCTTCGTTTACTGCGCATCTTTACATGTTCGTGCTTGTTGATTTCGTACTGTTACTAATTTTGGATTCGTGAACTGGACTGTTGATCGCTTGTGATTTGGATTTGGACTGTTTAATTGCTCTTCAAAACAACATTTGCTTTCCTTAGACTATCTTTGATAGTGTGCTTGTGCAGTGCCGCTATGTCCGTGTACACCGTACAAGAATATGCTAACATGCACCTCATTTATGGGGAATGCAGATGCAACGCTAGTGCTGCAGCGAGACTTTACTGTGAGAGGTACCCGAATGCAGCTAGTCACCCAGATCATCGAGTGTTCACAAATGTGCACCGCTTACTGTTCTCAGAGGGCCAACTACCAAACCAATCACACGATGAGGGAAGATCTTTCCTTCCTTACGAAGACGTGGTGCTAGGAGCTGTCGAAGAAGACCCGAGTACTTCAGTGCGTGCAATAGAACTAAAAACAGGTGTGCCCAAAAGTACAGCCCTTAGAATCTTGCAAAAAAACGTGCTCCATCCATACCACGTACAGCGTGTTCAAGCTCTTCTGCCCCGGGATTATGAGCCCCGAGTTGTTTTTTGTCGCACAATGTTAGACAGACACAGGGAAGATCCACGGTTCTTTGAAAAAAATTTATGGTCAGATGAGACTACATTTAAGATGGGTACATGAACCTGCATAACTTACACGAGTGGCACGTAGCAAACCCACAGTTGATGAGAGAAGATAAATCTCAATATCGCTTCAAGATAAACCATTGGACAGGAATTTTAAATGGTAAAATAATCGGTCAGTTTGAGTTTCCAGAGACTTTGACTGCTGAGGTTTATTTAGGTTTTTTGCAAAATCATTTAGAAAATTTATTGGAGGACGTGCCACTGAGTATTTACAGGGACATGTGGTTTCAGCATGATGGCTCCCCAGCGCACTATGCACTCTTAGTGAGAGAGTATGTCCATCAAAACTTTCCAGGCAGATGGATAGGGCGGTCTGGTACAATACCGTGGCCAGCCCGGTCACCAGATTTGAATCCGTTAGATTTTTTTTACTGGAGAACTGTAAAAGAAAAAGTGTATTTCAAGCCGATTCAAAATGTAGCTAAGCTACGGCAAAGACTATTGGAAGCAGCTGAGTTTGTTAATAACCGTGGATTCGCTCGTTTAATAACCCGATCTTTTTTAAGAAGATGTCGACCGTGTATTGCGGCTGAAAGAAAACAGTTTGAGCATTTGCTGTAAAGGTAAATCATCATCAGCAGCATTTTGACGCCCACTGTTGTGCAAACAGTTATCCTTAAGGGTCCTTGTGCGTTTTCATAATCGCTGTTTAATTAGGAAATTTTGAAAAATTTTCATCAGTTTTTCTTCAAATAAAAATTGTGCATAAGTTAACGAGTAATCTTCTAAGTGTTATACCATTTTGGAATCGTTATTAAATGCGCCAACTTTTAAGGTTATTTGCCAAACTCTCGTAGTACATTTTTTTCCAGTACAGCCAGTTAAAGTTGAGCAAAGTTTTACTTTGGAATACTTGGTTGGGAAATAAGTGGCAATTTTTCCTGAACGAGAAAAGTTGGCAGTAAGGTTGAGACACCAGTTTGAAGATGCATTATCCATCATTACATTGTAAAAATAAAATCCAAAAAAAGTTAATATTTGTAGTAATAGGAGTTGACAGACTGCCGTAGGGTGTGAAATTTCTATTTCTTTTTCAAAGACCTATAATTTTCAAAACACATACATAAAATTTTTTTAAATATTTTTCTGATAGCTGTTATGACTTTGCCTATCACCCGGTTTCGGCTTGACGTCGACTTCTGGGACACCCTGTATATATATATATATATATGAGCAGTAGTCATTTCCAAAGCCAACGACCAGTTGGGCACAAAATACAATTAATTGTTAATTGGGAAATTGGCAAATTTTTAGGCTTAAGTTGACTCTTTTGACGATAAAATCAAGTTTTCGGCATAACATAACCCCTCTTTTCAAGGTTGTATCAATATCACACATTCTTACACTCATATGAACTACACACATTTTTCCAAAACAAATTAATTCAGCATTTTAGTAATTTTCTGTGGAGGTTTAACGAGCGTCCCTCCTATACTTGATACCCAAATTTGGACAAGGAGGTTTTCAGTTCCACGGTCCGTCGCGTCAATCACTTGGCATCTGTCGACGCTTTATCTTTCCGTGCCGTCCCCTTCTCCACGTATAGCGGAAGTAGGAGGTTAGAGACTGCATTCCGATTCTTTCACTAAAATGTCCTCTCACGAGTAATACTATTTAATTTGTTCGGGTGGATTGATATTTTTAACATGTAACGAAGGTATCTGTCGTTTTTAACAAGCCCAATGTCCCCGTCCTTTTGTTTTTATACTGATTACAAGTTCTATCTTCTCTACGTTCGTTTTGGAACACCTTGCGGCTGCAACCTCAACGACGAGTAAGTTGTTTGACAATTTAAATCTGTCCTGCTTTCTTTGGTGGCATCACAATTGTGTTTTCAGAATCCTGATGAAGGCTCCATAGAGATCGCCGAAAGCTTGATTTTATCGCCTAAAAATTTGCCAATTTCCCAATTAACAATTAATTGTATATATATATATGTAGGTGAAAAATAAAGCTTCCGCCTTTAGTTGGGTAATGCGACAAAATTCAAGCAATGAGGAATCTTTATACTTAATTAGTCTCTAGCTTTCAATGGACTATGCCATCATCATCAGGAGCTGCAATAACATGGACAAGAAGTAGCAAATATTTTGCAAAATGATTTTAAATTACTTACACATACTACTCGACATGAGGTTGAAAATACATCTGATCGGAAGAGCTTGCTAATTTACTCCTATGTATGCTGGAAAATCACCTTTTACATATTAGAAGGTTCAGTTTGTCTTGAATGCATAAATTCACAAGTGCTCTTCGACGATACGAAATCTCAGTATCTGATTTCCAGCTACAGTTACGTAAAAAAATGTTTTCAAGGGAACCTCCGTCAATACAACCTAATGTTCCATGCAAAAGCTTTCATCCCCGGGTTCAAACGTGCGTGGGCTGCGCTTTTTCAGTATAGGAAGTCGGCGGCTGCGGAAATAAAAAGACAGTAAGAGGCGCTTTCAGGAAATGAATACAAATTAAAAATCGTTTTTCCGTTTTATGACGTCTAGCCCGGAAGGGAACGGAAAGTTGTTAGAGACTTTCATGGTCCAATGCTTTTAAGAAATGGAAACCTGCTCATCTATTGTAGATATTTTTAAAAGCATACCTGAGGTAAAGGTTACGAGTGAATTAGGTGGTAATGCTTCAGACACAATCAGCAATATGGATGAACCTATACATTTTAGATACAAGAATCCATGAACAACATACTGCGAATGCTATAAAATAGATTAAAGTAGTAGTAGCAGGGTTTGGGTACGTTTTTTGTGTAACACTGTGACATACGCCATACTCAGTTCTCGATGTATACGCTTAACAAAGCGAAGATCAACAAGTCCTCCTCAGATAAGCGTAAACCATTTGGATCAAACGCTTAACATTTAGGGCCGTATCGTCAGTTGTTCCCACAATTGTAAGGCCTCTTGAATTATAACAGTTTTCCCTGTCCTTCCCAAAGGCGCTCTATTTTGAGGTTATGTTACAAATATCTAGTGGCATCAAAGTTTTATGAATTTGAAATTCATCATTTGTTTCATCAATCGCAGGTAACCTACAGTTTAAAAAGAAAACATTATTTTTTCATTTAATTAGGAGAACGCTGATACGGAATAGTAGAAATCCAAAAGGACATCAGCCTTGTTGATGGAGAGAAAAGATTGAAAATTAAGTGGGCCATACAGGCGTCCTACAAATTCTAGAAACGACTGATGATATGGCCCCTAGGTGTGACCCTTGGCGTAAGGCTTAAGTGGTAGCGCCATGTCAAAAAAAAAACAAAAAAAAAAACAGGGAAGAAGTGAACCTCCATAAGATCGATATTATTGAATATTGGGAATATTTATTATTTATAAATTAATGGTTAATCAAATTGATCAGTTTTAATATTAGGACATCAAATCCACATTGAAAACAAACAAAAAAATAAGGTATTTATCCTCGTTCCGTTAGAACATTTATAAACATGCGAGTGTCCCTTTCACGCCAAGGTACTTGTGTATCTATTTCATCATTCTAAACTAAAGACCTCGGTGCAAAAACCAGGTAACTCACATAGAAAGTTTTGGGAAATTAAAAAAACTGAATATCCTATTTAAAAAATTAAGAGAGTAAAACCATTTTATTTTAGGGTAACTGAAAGATAATAAAAACGTGCTTGATATTAAATAACATGAAGACATAAACCCAGACCTCAGCTGGCTTTTGCCCCGAACAATATATTGAAATAAACTAAATAGTCAAAACCGATACAGCTTGAAAAAGGAGTAACAAAAATAAATCTTGAGTTACATAAGCATCATGCTTGTACCAACTACTTCTTCTGGAATATTTTGAATTCTCCGAAGGTCTTTCGTTAGTACCATAGATCGACAGCCGGTACGTACTTTGCTGGTAGAAGTTTAAAATCAGTAGCCTTTTTTCATTAAGCGGCAAAGTATATGGCTGTATGATATGTGAACTTGGAAAGCACAATACCACATTTTCTTTTTCAATATGAGACCTTGTGAAAATTGGGATGGATGTAGCAACACTGCATTCTACATATTTGAATCCCTTTTAATACTGGAAAAGTCAGTAGGTTTAAATGCTAAACTTATCTTTTCCTTTGCTAACAAAATCAGATTAAAAAAAGCTTGCAAAATCCATGATCATGCCGTGATCGACGTTCACAACTTTAACCTTCTATTGAAGTTGAAGGGACCCGTTCTTTCTATTCACCGGAAATATGGATAAGTCCATTTTTAAGGCAGCGTATGCGTTTGTTGCCTTCTTTAGGGGAGGCGTCAACATTTTGGACCTTTCTTATTAGTCTTACTTTTTGTTTTGCTATCCAGGCGCTTTCTTATTCATTAACACTCAGACTATATCGTATATACACTGTGTTGTGCACAATATTTGTTGTGAATACTAACCACTCTGCTGGTGTTAAATAAACGCTCATGAAACTAACTTTTCACGGGGAGGTGAAAAATGCCAATCCTCCTTTTGGAATGTTGTCGTTTTTTTTGTACTCGTACAAACATTCCAGTAAAAGTTATTATTATCACTAGGTGCACATTTGCTTCCTGACGATTGAAAATACTTATCTTCTGACAAAATTTCCGCACCAAATATGACTTATTGCAGTGCAAACGATACTCAGTTACTGTTAGTTGCATACCAAATCACACCACGCGACGCGAGAACCACATGGCCTCACGATCGGATCCATTCTAGTCCTCACCTATGTTCTGGACTAGCCTGATTTCACTTGTTTTTTGCACCAAACGATCCGCAGTGATCCAAATACTTAGTATATCTGAAAAAGCAATTTTTGATAAAAATTGAACTGGTGTTTGGACTGAGGTCTTCAATTTGAGTTTTCTCTTGACTGGTTTGAAAACAAGCAGGGGATCCCTTTTTGGAAAGGTCTGTATGCTGAAGGTACCGATAATACTTACTCCACGGAGCTGCAAGAGTTGGAGGCCGGATTTCTCTAATGCAATACCTACAGTGGTCATATGTGCATGGGTAGATCCCCATTAAATAGTTTTCAAGCCTCCTAAACTAAACTGAGTATACAAAAACGGAAATTAATCGCAGTACTTCCCGCGTCGCCCAACCGGAAAGCTCCAACTTTGTAATTTATGAGAAACTTCAGAGCTCAAGCCACCAGTTGATTAAATATATGCCATACTCAGAGAGGTAGTATATGGAATTGGGCGGATGCAGTTATCG
The DNA here is from genome assembly GCA_963669975.1 of Acanthoscelides obtectus. Lineage (NCBI taxonomy): Eukaryota > Metazoa > Arthropoda > Insecta > Coleoptera > Chrysomelidae > Acanthoscelides > Acanthoscelides obtectus. The sequence goes on from CAVLJG010000003.1 coordinate 114,241,680, forward strand.
ACCGTACAGCGCTGGAATGTCTCAATGAAAACTGAGATATGCGTATGAAACTGGTAGCAGTTCTATTGTGAGATGCTTTCGTTCCGAGTATGTTTCAGTTTTATTAGAGTCCCGAGTAACTTTTTATAAACCGCCCATTTGAGAAAAATACGTTCTTTAAAAATTACTGAAAATAACACGACCGACGAAATATGATGTCGAGAGATGCAGGGCAAGCGGATTACAATTAGAGGTGCATGTCTTCAGTAGCAAATATTTCTTCTTCAAGGATATCGTTTGAAACAAAAATATCAGTATGAAAAGTGGTGTAAAATGGTTTGAACATTTACCTACTCATTTATTCTTGTTTTTTTACATTTTGTTTTCTTGTTATCGATGTCATGCAATTCCTTCAACAAAAAATATCCACATTACAATTACAAAAATATAGGAACCTTAAATCAGCAAATGCTAGTAGGGTCAAATACCGAATTGTATCAAATTTTATCGAAATTACGGACCTTTGCTTTTAAAGTTTAGCTGCATTTACAGAATTTTAGCGTCTCTGTCTCAATGAATAGAGTCATAATTGTTCAAAGTTGCACGTTGAAAACAAACAGGTGACTTGGAAATAGCTGCAAATTGTCAGCGAGGTAAGTAATTGTCAATATACGGATATGATTGCAAAAATATAGAGAATATTTTTGGAGCAGAAGGTACACTGATGGAAAAATTAAGGAAACAAGTTTTTTTGGTTTTTTGAATTTTTCAATATCAATAAAAGATAGTCGTATTTTGGTTCTAAGAGAAGTAACATTAGCCATTTTATCATTATTTTCATTTTAGCTCTTGGTTTAAAAAAAAATAGTAAATTATTATCCCTTTTTCCTATTTCCTTCCAGCCTATTTGAAGGATAACCAACTACGTGGACGTAAATAAAAGGAATTGCAATCTTCTTTCTTCACACTATTTCCTAGGATTGACTGGAACCGCAGCTTCAAAATTTTATTGACTAAAAGATTTGAGGCTTTTATAACCACAATTGAAGTCTGAGAAATCATCTTATCAAAAACCTATTTTTTTCATCGTGGCATATCTCGTACCGTTATACTGTCATATCTTAATGTTCATCCAAAAAATCTAAGACTCGTTATTTTCTGATTAACTGAACTGGAGTATAAATTAATTCCTTACACTATATTTTGATACGTAATTTTATATTCAAGTGTGGATAACTTAACCATCACTTATGTTAGACTGATACTTATTTTTAGTTCCAGGACTGATAGGAAATGTAAAAGAATATGTTTTTATTCTGGAGTCAAAATGACTTTCAGCTTCTGAAATTTCGCGCCTACCATGACAGTGCGCGCTGTTACGTAGCACGTTCCACATTGGAAAGGTCATAGAATGAACTGGTGTTACGTCACTCCTTTACGCGTTCAGATTTAATGCCGTAGTCTGGTGAAAATATAATGGATTTTTTGTTATTGGTTAGTTTTTGATAATACCTTTACTATTGAGGTCATGTAGATGTTCCAGTTAGTTCGAGAACTCCCAATCAAAAATCTATAGTTTTTTAGCAACAAAAATGTAATTTTATGACGAGAAAATGTCAAGCATTAGTAAAAGAAATGGCAGAACTTTAGAAATAGGCCCAAAGGCTACAAAACTTTATTTGGAAGCTAAAAGAATGTCACATTTATCTCTACCTATGGGCGCCCGCAGGGGGAGTTTGAAAACATGTTGATTCTGGAATCAAAACGACGTCAAACCCCGTCATAACAAAATGTTCTCGCCGCCAATGTTTAACAGTGCGCGCTGTTATGTAGCACGTTTTTCCATTCACCTGGTAGGTTCCTCTCGATTCCATCTTCAGGGTGTTTCAGTTTATTGTTGCATAACTTTAAGATTCGATAGAACTTTTAAAATTAATGCATAAAGTCTATATAAACATGGGTCGAAAAATGCGTGGCTTCCGAAATACAGGGTGTTTAAATTTACTTTCTAAAACAGTTTTTTTAAATATTTCGAACAATATTTGATGTATAACAGTGAAAATTGGTATACAAGGGTTTTTGGTACGACAAAACGAACCATGTGCATAGTTTTACTGTAGCCGCTAGAGGGCGCACTCTACTGTACCTGTAGTGTATTAAAATAACCGAAAATTTTTTCCTAAAGCAATTTTTTGCTTTTTGAATAAAAAAACTGATTCTTCGCACTTTTCAACATAAAAAAGCTCTCTTGTGAATTTTCGTTATAGTTAGCCGTTTTTGAGATATCTCGATTTTTAGGGTTCGATGCATTTTTAATTATTTATGGGAAAATAATATTTTTTTTACATTTTCGATTTGGGCATTACAAGTAATTAAGATGATCGTTTAGATTGTGTTTTTAAACACAGCAATAATTCCTAACTCCATATAATCACAAAAAACAGAATATTAGTTTGTTTAATTTTCCAATATTATTTTTAACAAATTAAATTAATTATTTACAACTAAAATGCTATTGGATAGTTAGGACAAACATACAAAATCTAAAGTAGTTGCTCGAAATGTAAACAAAATTGTTCAATACACAATTCACATCTACGAATGATCGAACGTGGTATAGCATTATTCAAATAAGGCCTTATTTCATCACATGCATTCCTGATTCTGTCTATTAGCATATCTCTTGTGGTTACAGGAGTCTGGCACACTTTTTCCTTTAGAAATCCCCACACAAAGAAATCTAATAGATTTAGGTCAGTGGATCGTGGAGGCCAGGCGACTGGTCCTCCACGGCCTATCCATTTTTCTGGATAATCTTCGTCCAGCCAGTTTCTAACTATCCTCGAATAATGAGCTGGACAACCATCAAACTGGAACCAGGCCAATCTTCTTAAATCTAACATAACATCATCCCAAATATTTACATGTTCAGCCTTTAAAAATTCCAAGAAGGTCGCAGCATTTAACCTGGCAGGCAAAAGGTAGGGTCCGATTACGGTAGATACCAATCCACACGTTCATACTAAATTCATGCTGAAAATTTCTTTCCCGAACTGCATGCGGATTTTCATGCGACCAAATATGTTGATTGTGAAAATTTACCACTCCAGGTCTAGTGAAGCATGACTCGTCGGTCCATAAAACGTTACTTAAGAACTCCCTATTATTATCAGTTCTATCAAGAATCCATTGACAAAATGTGATTCTTCGTTCTCCGTCCCCTGGCTGTAGTCCTTGCACAGGTTGCCAATGGTAAGGACGTCTATGGTCATTTCTAGGAACACGGTGAACATGCCTTGCTGGAATTCCCAAGGCACCAGAATCTCTCCTAACACTTGTGGTCGGATCTCTATCAAACTCACGCAGAATCATACGGGTAAATCTGCGCTGACGAACATTTATGTTTTGATCCCTTTGGAGATTTTCAAAACCATTTTCAATTATTTGGCAATGCACTCTTACAAATACTGAGCGAGTTGGATGTCGTCTGTTTGGAAATCTTCGTGCGTATTCTCTGGCTGCTTCTGCTGCGTTTCCATTTACAAAGCCATACACAAAATGAATATCCGCTAATTCTTGATTGGAGAATAAAAATGGCATTTTTATAAAACTTACAAAAAAACAGGTAAAAGAAACTAAATTTCGTGCCTTCGCAACTGCAAAAAAACGTTTCAGGTTTCAACAGATAACAAAACTAGCTGTCAACTAATTGACGTTTAACCTTATTCTGCTTTCAATTTCAAAAATTTGCAGGCACAGCCTACTTCTAAAAATTATCGAGATACTGACTTTTTAACGTTATTTTATCATAAATAATTAAAAATGCATCGAACCTTAAAAATCGAAATATCTCGGCTAACTATAACGAAAATTCACAGGAGAGCTTTCTTATGTTGAAAAGTGCGAAGAATCATTTTTTTATTCAAAAAGCAAAAAGTCGCACTGAGAAAAAGTTTTCGGTCATTTTATTACACTACAGGTACAGTAGAGAGCCCCCTCTAGCGGCTACAGTAAAACTATGCCCATGGTTCGTTTTATCGTACCAAAAAACCCTGGTATACCAATTTTCACTGTTATACATCAAATCTTGTTCGAAATATTTAAAAAAAACTATTTTAGAAAGTAAATTTATATATATTTCGGACGCCACGCATTTTTCGACCCATGTTTATATAGACTTTATGCCTCTTTTGTGAATCTTGTCCATCCATTTTTGATATTTCTGCTGTGATTCCGTTTTCCTATGGACTCTAATTGTGTTTTAAAATCCCTATTGTTTCCAGATCTGTTGGTTCGTGTATTTGTCCCTGGTCGTCGTATTCGGTTAGTGGTACTGCTTCCTTGTTCCTTTCCTCTTCGTTTTCACTATCTGATAGCTTAAATACTTTCTCGAAATGTTCTGCCCACCTACCTAGTTTTCCTGGTGGGTCACCAATTAATGAGCCATCTTGGTTTTAATAAAAGCAAGAAGTCCTTTGACTACCCGCTTTGCTTCTTCTTACATCCTGGTAAAAGTTATTTTGTTTCTCCACAACTTTTTCGTTTGGCTTACTGATATCTTTCTCTTGATTCTGCTGTTCTAGATACATCCATGAGTATTTTAGCCTTCGGCCTTTTTTCCAACTCCCGCTAACTAACCACTCTTTGTTTTTCCCGGTACTCGTTTTTTTCATCATCTGTTCTGCTACATTATTGATAACACTGATCAACAGCCAAAAAATATCCTAAATAAAATCCACAAAATATTACTATTTTTAATGTGCTAAAACCGGAATGAAACTTATTTTTTCAATATTAGTTCAAGTTTTAGAGATACGGTAATTATATGCGTTCCTGCTGTGACAGTGTTAATATACTGTGGTTAAATGGCAAAAAACGGTTTATGCGCTTTGCTGTCCCAATTGTTTGGAGAGAGCCTACAAATCATATTAGTGATTGTTACTTTTGCATGGTACCTTGTGTTGGACAAGCCACAGGTATGTCTAAGAAAAGAAAATCGGTTATTAACTACCCAAACATACCATCTGCGATGAGACCTGTGCCTCACAGTGACGAAAATCCTATTCCAAAACCCCCAGAATCCTACACTTGCGAATCAGAAAACGAATCAGATCATGGCGATCGAGTGATTTGTCAGGATGAAGATATGCCATCAACGTCAAGAGATCCTGATTTTATACCGAGCACGTCATGCCACCAACCGCACAAAATAACACAGTCAGAATTAAATGATCTTGTAAGAGATTTAGAACTTCCAAAATGTAAGGCAGAGTTACTTGGATCAAGACTGCAGCAGTGGAACTTGTTAGAAGACGATGTTTCGGTATGTGTTTTTCGTAAACGCCACAAAGACTTAGAACTATTTTTCAATATGGAGAATAACTTGGCTTTCTGCATTCAAATTAACGGCTTACTGGCGGCTTTAAATATAAACTGTAACCCAGAAGAATGGAGATTGTTTATAGACAGTTCAACATTGAGTTTAAAGGCAGTGTTATTGCATATTGGAAATATTTCACCATCTCTTCCTGTAGGGTATGCAGTTCACATGAAAGAATCATATGACAATATGAAGTACCTATTGACATGCATAAAATACGATGAGCGCCAATGGCATATTTGTGGCGATTTGAAAGTTGTTGCACTTTTACTTGGGCTGCAGCTAGGCTACACAAAGTTTTGCTGTTTTTTGTGTGAATGGGACAGTCGGGCAAAGGCACTTCATTACACCAGACAAAACTGGCCTGTTCGCCAATTCCTAGAGCCAGGTCAAAAAAATGTACAGCATATGTCATTAGTAGATTCGAAAAAAAATTTATTACCACCACTGCATATCAAGTTGTGCCTAATGAAAGATTTTGTCAAGGCATTAGATAGCGATGGGTCAGCTTTTCAATACCTGCGACAGAAATTTCCAAGACTAACTGAGGCAATGGTTAAAGAAGGTATTTTTGTTGTGCCACAGATTCGAAATATTTTGAAAGACACACAGTTTGAAAACACTTTAACAGGTATTGAAAAAACTGCTTGGAATGATTTCCGTCTGGTGGTCACTAATTTCTTGGGAAATAGAAAAGCTGACAACTATAAAACCCTTGTCAAAAAAATGCTGTCATCGTATCAAAAGATGGGCTGTAATATATCTCTTAAGATACATTTTCTACACTCACACCTGGACTTTTTTCCTGACAAATGCGGAGCACGGCGAAGGTTTTCATCAGGATATTTCAACAATGGAAAAAAGGTACCAGGGAAAGTGGAATCCTTCCATGCTTGCAGACTACTGTTGCTTGGATCCTGATTAACATCCTGCACCACTGGTGAGTTCTGCAATCCTGTCTTTATCGCTTGCTCAAGTTGCTGTTTAACTGTGGTATCTTCTAGTACTTTTATTTCGTATCTTTTGATTGTCTTCTGTCTCTAACTGTTGCTTCGGGATTTCTTGTTCTACGAGGGATGTCTTTTAAGTTTTGCATATGGAAGTAAAACAACACGGTAGGTAGTTTTAAATGACTTTATTGTTTTTCGAAGTATTCTCCACGAACATTAATACACAACTGCATGCGCTCGAACCAGTTTTTGAAGCACTTTTTCCACTCGTTTGCTGGCAGACCCAAAACGGCATTTTTGAATGCGTCAACTGCTTCTTCTGGTGACTGGAATCTTTGACCACCTTTTAATTTTCGGGAAAGTAAAGAAATCGTTAGGACTTAGATCGGGACTATATGAAGGATGGTAAAATAATTCAACGTTTTCTTCCGTTAAATACTGCCTTGTTTTTTGGGCTAGGTGCGAGCTTTCATTGCCTTGGTAGAGGATAAAGCTTCTTTCGGGGTTGATTTTTCGAAGCTGGGTGATGGCTTTTGGCAAACAAGTGGTGGTATACCAATTCGAAGCAACAGTTCTTTGCTCATTAAGAGGAATTGTTGCAGTATGACCCGCTTTTGACACAAATGTCGCGACCATCTTTTTCGAAACACTTCGAGAACGGCGACTTTTGATGGCTCTTCTTCACCTTGGAATACCCAAACAGCAGACTGTCGTTTATTTTCTGGCTCATAACAGTAAATGCATGATTCATCACCACTATGATGAGTTTGCGCACAGCATCGACGTTTTCCTGGGTGACTGCCGTTTTTGGTGCACCCACCCTGGGATCGTCGCTAAGACTCACCCGTCTACGTTTGAATTCTCCATACCAACGGGAAATTGTCGACTGATGTGGCGCTTCGTTGTCGAAAACAGACTGTAACTCAGCAAGACATTCTTGTTGCAATAATTGTCTCTGAAAGTTGTAATAAATTATGGCGCGAAAATGTTCTCGGTTGAGTTCCATTTTTCTAATGACTTGGTGACACTTAAAAATTCTAAAAATTGACTATAGTCAGAACACTGCACGTATGTGAAACTTTAAATTTAAGTTTACTAAAGAGGGAGGTTAAGTTTCAGTACTGACGTTCGATCCGCGCGGCCCACTATCTTTCTATTTGCAAAACTTAAAAGACATCCCCCGTATAGTAGTTACTACCATAAGGTGATCTGTATCACTATCTGCACCAAGGTAACTTATAACATTGCAGGCATGCCTTCTTTCGGTACCGTTCAATTAGATTGGCCGTATTAATCTGGTGAGATTCATTACTCCATCATATGCACATCTTTTTCTCGAAATTTCTATATTATGGTGAAATAAAAAACTGATGGATTTTAAAATTACCCTTCATGAGAACCAGACAGGCGTGACCGAAAATTTCTACGAAGTGGTGCAGGAGTTGAGCGCCTTAATATTTCGCGATGATGTAGCACTTTTTTGGATAGCTGCCATGAAAGCTTCTCAAATGAACTTTATGTCCCCAGATACCAGAGGATGCTAATTACTCATGCAAATATGGAGAAAAATAAAAAATACTGCGGCTAATGAGTTTCGGTTCGCTAACGCTTCTTAAAAACACAGATTCTCGTGTAATTAGCAGAGATATTTCCCGTTATAGGTAGATTTATTCAAACGAGATAATGAACAAACATTTTTGATACATCAATACCAGTTTAGCAGTAATCAACAAACATACTTAAGTAAAGATATACAGGGTGACGAAACAAACGCATTTACCGGCAGCTCAGTTTATATTTGGTCCTGCAATTTTTTTAGATGGACTGAGTTTCTTACTACTCATACAGGGTGGCGCATCGCAATCGAAACAGACGCATTTACTGGCAGCTCAGTTTTTTTTTAAAAACGCCCAGACTCGTCGATTTTGTTTTCGAGAGGGACACAAGTTTGGCAAAAAATCACGTTAGCACGTGCAGCCCACTAAGCGGGGGTGACGCCACCCCCAAAATCTTAAGTGGAAAGGGGGGTCGGGTTATACCTTGTTTTAAAGGTCTTTCAATTCCCTTTATAATGATCTAAAATACATGAGCTTAAGTTCAGTAGTTTTCGTTATAGTTAGCCGTTTTTGAGATATTTCGATTTTTAAGGTTCGATGCATTTCTAATTATTTATGGGAAAATAATCTTTTTTTTTACATTTTCGATTTGGGCATATTCGTTTAGATTGTGTTTTTAAACACAGCAATAATTCCTAACTCCAAATAGACACAAAAAAACAGAATATTAATTTGTTTAATTTTCCAATATTTAACAAATTAAATTAATTATTTACAACTAAAACGCTATTGGATAGTTAGGACAATTATACAAAATCTAAAGTAGTTGCTCGAAATGTAAACCCAATTGTTCAATACACAATTCACATCTACGAATGATCGAACGTGGTATAGCATTATTCAAATAAGGCCTTATTTCATCACATGGATTCCTGATTCTGTCTATTAGCATATCTCTTGTGGTTACGGGAGTCTGGTACACTTTTTCTTTTAGAAATCCCCACACAAAGAAACCTAATGGATTTAGGTCAGAAGATCGTGGAGGCCAGGCGACTGGTCCTCCACGGCCGATCCATCTTTCTGGATAATTTTCAGCCAGCTTTTAACTATTCTCGAATAATGAGCTGGACAACCATCAAGCTGGAACCAGGCCAATCTTCTTAAATCTAACATAACATCATCCCACATATTTGCATGTTCAGCCTTAAAAAATTCCAAGAAGGTCGCAGCATTTAACCTTGCAGGCAAAAGGTAGGGTCCAAATAGTCGATTACGGTAGATACCAATCCACACGTTCACACTAAATTCATGCTGAAAATTTCTTTCCCGAACTGCATGCGGATTTTCATGCGACCAAATATGTTGATTGTGAAAATTTACCACTCCACGTCTAGTGAAGCATGACTCATCGGTCCATAAAACGTTACTTAAACACTCCCTATTATTATCAGTTCTATCAAGAATCCACTGACAAAATGTGATTCTTCATTCTCCGTCCTCTGGCTGTAGTCCTTGCACAGGTTGCAAATGGTAAGGAAGTCTATGGTCATTTCAAAGAACACGGTTAACATGGCTAGCTGAAATTCCCAACGCACCAGAAACTCTCCTAACACTTGTGGTCGGATCTCTATCAAACTCACGCAGAATCATACGGGTAAATCTGCGCTGACGAATAATTTATGTTTTGATCCCTTCGGACATTTCCAAAACCATTTTCAATTATTTGGCGAGGCACTCTTACAAATACTGAGCAAGTTGGATGTCGTCTGTTTGGAAATCTTCGTGCGTATTCTCTGGCTGCTTCTGCTGCGTTTCCATTTACAAAGCCATACACAAAATGAATATACGCTAACTCTTGATTGGAGAATAAAAATGGCATTTTTGTAAAACTTACACAAAAAAACAGGTAAAAGAAACTAAATTTCGTGCATTCACAATTGCAAAAAACGCGTTTCAGGTTTCAACAGACAACAAAACTAACTGTCAACTAATTGACGTTTAACCTTATTCTGCTTTCAATTTCAAAAATATTTGCAGGCACAGCCTACTTCTAAAATCGAACCTTAAAAATCGAAATATCTCTAACTATAACGAAAAGTCACAGGAGAGCTTTTTTATGTTGAAAAGTGCGAAGAATCAGTTTTTTTATTCAAAAAGCAAAAAATTGCAGTAAGAAAAATTTGTCGGTCATTTTAATACACTACAGGTACAGTAGAGAGCGCCCTCTAGCGGCTACAGTAAAACTATGCCTATGGTTCGTTTTGTCGCACCAAAAAACCCTTGTGTACCAATTTTCACTGTTATACATCAAATATTGTTCGAAATATTTAAAAAAACTATTTTAGAAAGTAAATTTAAACACCATGTATTTCGAAAGCCACGCATTTTTCGACCCATGTCTATGTAGACTTTATGCATTAATTTTAAAAGTTCTATCAAATCTTAAACTTATGCAACAATAAACTGAAACACCCTGTATAACAAATAATACCTATGATCTTTTATTTGAAATACAAAATGTGTATATGTTTTAAAGCTTATAAAATTTTCAATCAAACAGGAACACATATACAGGGTGACCCATTAAAAAAACTAAATTTGACTTATAAGCTAAATTTCGACAGGTTCAGCAAAAATTGGACTACCTCATTCTATTCTACATAAAATATTGTGTAAGACCCAGTTTCTAGCTCTGCGCTATGTTGAAGGATTTCGGAGATATATGAGCAATATTTTCAATTCCCACCGGTATCATAGAAAATTTTATTTATATCATTTGCCTTTTCACAAAGAAAACAACATTGCGAAAACGGAAACTTTCTACTGGTAATATCATCGAAAATGGGACAAGTTGTAAGACCATATTCGCAAGTTTGATGTTCCGTAAAAGTATAGGTGGTAGAATTATGGTTGTATTATATATATATATATATATATATATATATATATACATTCGTTAAAAGTGATTCCAGATTGGTAGTTTTCTACTAGCACAAGTTTCTTGATACAAAAAAGGTGTCAAGTAATTGGCTCTCCGCTTAACACTCAACGTTGTGCATAACAAAAAACTTAAATGGATCAAGTTAGACAGACCTGTACAATTAGCTAATTAGTCTGCATTTATTTGATAACGCCAACGCTAGTTTCTTCCCTGCCCTATGCGCCAGCCACGGTACTATAACTCGAGATCGAGAACTTTGGCAACGCAGTCAGATGCACATAGTCTGGCGCAACTTTTGCCATAGTTCCGACCGACCGCGTGATGCGTCTGTAAATGTTTCTCTAAGTTTGAAGTGCTGGGAGGTCTATGATGCGTGAACCCTTCCCTACCCCTGCAACACCCAACTCACAATTTTCAATCCCTTCCTGGAAATGATCAGGAGCCCCCGAAACGTCAAAAAACAAAGATTGGGTATTTTTTATTTTTGATTCATTTTGCCATTTACACAGGACCGATTTTCAAAAGTTACAAGCTTCTCCGTCCATGGCATATTGTGTGAAATTTTGATCAGATCGTTTCTTACAGATACAGTGGGTGACTTGTGAAACAAAGCTACTATCTGATCATATTCACAAGTGTTTGTACTCGCGGCCTACTAGTATAGTACTTTTATGGAACAGGGCTTGCAAGCGTTTGTGTCTTTGGCGGTGTTATCTTTCACAATACTTGCAGCTAAGCTACGGGCTCTATTAGAACTAGAAAACCGCTGGACTTACCACAAAAGTTAACCTCAATAAGATGTTACTAACAAATACTCCTATGCACTAGTAGCAGTAGACATTTTATTTAATCCATTAAACAGGGTGTCCGCAAAGTTGGGGTTTTCCTTTTCAGAAACAACTACCCTTGAAATAACAAAGGTAATGTGTAGTGAAACGAGGGCGACCAAGTAAAAAAAAATAAAGGAAAAAGTACTCACTCTCCAGTTGACGAGAAGGGCTAAGTACGTCTCTGCCCGAAATCATACCGCTCCAACAGAAAATGAAATCAGCTGATGCGCTACCGAGAAGACGCAGGCGGTGGTGCAGACCACGAACAGAGGTAACAAATATGACGGCGTTGCCGCCTTTTCTGTTTTTCGGTAAACGTACTTATAGGTATTGTTCGAAGTTATCGCCGTTTGATTCAAAAACACAGATGCGTGCACGACTTAGCCAAGCATCGGTGCAGGCTTTGAGAATGGAGTCCCTCCCCCGAATGAAAGCACCAACTTGTTCAATTCTGAGACGAAGTTCGTCAACCGTATGCACTTCAGTTTTGTACACTAAGCGTTTCATTTCTCCCCAAAGAAAAAAATCACATGGCGTTAAGTCTGGAGATCGCGGAGGCCACGCTACGGGTCCATTACGTCCGATCCACCTATTCGGAAATAATTCATTCAAAAACTCACGCACTTCGCGTCTAAAATTGGGCGGTGCACCATCGTGCAGAAACCACATTGATTGTCTTACACTTAATGGCACATCTTCTAACAAAGAAGGCAAAATGTTGCTTAAAAAAAAGTCTAGGTATTGCATCCCGTCCAATCGATTTGGAAGAATAAATGGTCCAATGAGTATACCGTTCACCATGCCAGCCCAAACATTCACCGAAAATGTTTGTTGAAAATGTGCCCGACAGACAGCGTGCGGATTTTCTACTGACCAAACATGAGTGTTGCGAAAGCTATTCACCCCATTACGCGTGGAAGGAAAATTCGTCTGACACCAATATGCACTTAAAAAAGTCCGGATTATTGTCATGTTGAAGCAACAACCACTCACAAAACTGCACTCTTGCTGGAAACTCGTCAGGTTGAAGGGCTTGTACACGTTGGACGTGAAACGGATACAGCCCCTCTTCACGCAGCATTTGCCACACTTTAGTTTTTGATACTTGCACTTCTCATGCCACGTCTCTAGTGCTTGTTGAGGGATTCTCGTCTACGCGATTCAGTAGTTCTTCCTCAACTTGCACCATTCGTGGTTGTCTAGGCCTCCCACTGTGCCCACCCCGAAATTCCTCCAAATGGCCCGTATCGCTGACTCTCTGGACCAGGTACACAAATCTGCGGGGCCTTGGATGATGTCGTCTAGTGAAACGATCTGCATACACTCGCAAAGCCTCTGTAGCATTTTGAAGACATTCGCCATAAATTAACAACATATCAACGAGTTCATTATTGGTGTATGAGTGTGCTAGTATTATTATTTTTTTTTGAAACGCAATCGATTATACGGGTTCGTTTACCTCCACACGCGTGACCGTAACCGTCGGTTGAGGCTTGCATACTGACCTGACACACTGACCCCGACCCAGTTCTGTCGTCGGGTTGAGCCAGTGACCTTGTACCACTCGGTGATGTCGCGGGTCGCGGCTACAGGACGGTATTCAGATATTTTTGATGTTGCAGAGCCCTCTATCTCGGTTCCCTTAAGACATTGGTGTATATGGTACTGAGAAAAATTGCTTATGTTTTCATGATCTACACGTCGTATAAAGGAAAACCCCAACTTTGCGGCCACCCTGTATTCTCCCATAAAAACCTAATTTGTCTAAAATACTTAACAGCAAACTATGATTAACCGTGTCGAGTTTTTCAGATCGACAAATACACAAATAATGGAATTTTCTCATCAAGGTTTTGGAACTGTCGCGATTGTAGATTCTATACTAACTAAATTCGGTTCCTTCGAGCAGATACGATTAAGTTACTGATATCTGCAACAATATCCGAACGGAAAACGAAAACATTGTCACTGAGTGGGTGGCATTGCATTTCAAGCGGTAGTATCGACTTGGCCGCTTCAATTAAACTGGAACGGTCTTGTACTTGAACCGTCGCTGACGCAGGAATTCAATTTCGCTTAATGTACCTAGGACATTACCATGGTAATATAAAATACATAACGCGGAATTTCAACATAGCGACGTCTCGATGACTGGTCGCTATTGGATGTTTGGGTCTCGATATACCATACAGAGGGTTCCCTAGAAGAAAGAATAGTCAATTTATTTCTAAGCTACAAATTTACCAGAGCTTGTGTAACGAGCTTATAGGGTATGCACGTGGAAATTACGACAGCAGGACTAGAGTATCAAATATTTACATCAGACGCTCGTAACGGGCAGAAGACTGAAGGCAACCCTGCAGTCGTTAATCTAACAGTTATACAGGGTCAATGTGTAACTAAATTGCGTGTCATTTTTGATACACGCATTTCAGTAGGTGGCGTCGTAGTAGTTGTTTAAAGCAAACGTGTCCAATTCATCATGGAGCACTACAGGATACTTAAATAATGAGTCGATTGTTGTAACGATTCGGAAGCTACGACAAGATTTCGATCGAAATAATGTGCACAGTGTCAACACCGTTCGTCAGTTGGTCGAGCCGTGTTCGAACCGTTCGTACTCCGGAAAATATCGAGAGAGCTCGTGAAGATGAAGTGGAGCGCCCTGAGATGTCTACAAGACATCGTTCTCAAGAACTGGGTATTCGTCGCACGTCATTATGCATTATTTCAAAAAAAAACTTGCATTTGCGGCCATACAAAAGGACCACAGACTAGTGACTGTGAAATTCCCCGACAATACTTCATGCAGCATTGCAGCTCAATTCTCAAAATAACTAATTTTACCGACAACTGATAATGAGCGAAATGGACGCATTTGTTAATAAGCAGAATTGTCGTATCTGGGCATTGTGTCATCGATCAATGACCACTACATCCTGGTCGAGTCACAGTTTATTGCGGTGTTTGGTATAGAGATCTCATTGGACCTTAGTTCTTTGAAGACGCTGCAGGTCTTACTATTCTGGCTTCTCAAATCCAACATCTTAACCTGCAAAACATGTGCTTTCAGCAGGACGGAGCAACTTGTCACACAGCTATGGAAACAATGAATCTTTTCGAACAATATTTCCGGGACATTTAATTTTTCGACTTAGCGATGTCATCTGGCCACCAAGGTCACCGGATTTAATGGCTCCTGACTTTTTTTATGAGAATTTTTGGAAAACAGGGCCTGTGCCAACAAACCAAATAGTGTAGGACAGTTGGATAACAATATTACGGAAGTGATTGAAAATATTCTCGCGAAACCTACCAAAAAGTAATGGAAAATATAATCACGAGGGCTCAGGTTTGTGCGGCTTTTAGAGGCCGACATATGTCTGATATTATTTTTCATACATAATTTCTAAGTTTCATTAAAAGATGATAAAAAAACGTATTTCATTTCATTTGACAAATATTCAAGATACAAACAGGTCAGTTACATATCAGCCACCCTGTATATTAAGCAGAAAAACAGAAGTCGTTTCACATTTTAATGAAAATAAACCTATAAAGTTCATGTGGAATATAAACATAGTATACAGGGTTATTACAAAAGAATAATCGGGTTTTAAAATTTTATATTTCAGAGAGTTTTGCAAATATATACTAAGTGACATATAAATCCGAAAACCCAGTTTAAATGGTTTTATTTTAATAAAATTTTGTACAAGTAGTTAATGAAGCATAATAAGTAAATGATAAAAATTTCAAAATGATTGCACTTCTTTAAAGCCCTTTGACCTTTAATAATGTGTGGATGCACCCTGATGTGCTACGCATTCTCCAACGCGCCTAGGCATGCTTTTGATCAGGTGGTCAATGTCCTCCTGTGGTATCTCATTCCAGGCAACCACCAACTCCTCTCGAAGTGCTTCTAGAGTCTGAGGGGGACGTTGCAAATTGAGCAATCTCCTACCCATCATATCCCACACGTGCTCAATTGCGGATAAGTCGGGAGATCTTGGTGGCCATGGTAACAATGTGACATCATTATGTTGAAAGAAGTCTATTGTGCCTCTTGCAACATGTGGTCGGGCATTATCTTGTTGGAAAGTTGGATCTGCCAGGGTGTCAAGATAGGGTAAAAGATGGGGTTCTAGAACTTCGTGGCTATAACGCTGCGCGTTCATGTTACCTCTGATGAAGATTAAAGGTGACCTGGTACCATAAGCTATAGCACCCCAAACCATAACTCCAACAGTGTGATCAACATGTCTTTCAACAAAAAACTCTGGATTCCTCCTTTCACCACGTCGCCTTCTAACCCTGGCACGACCATCGTGCATGCCTAAACTAAATCGAGACTCGTCACTAAAGACAATACTGTTCCATTCCTGATCCCAGAGTGACCGTTGTCTGCACCACTCAAGGCGATTACGTCAGTGTTCTCGAGTTAAAGGGAGGACCCAGTGTGGCCGGTATGAAAACAAGCCAAAACTTCTCATTCGTCGGTAAACACTTCGCATGCCAATAGGTCTTCCGTGTTCTGCAAACCATTCATTTGCAATGGACCTGGTAGTGGAGAAACGGTCCCTTAAGGCCAATAATCTTAGGCGGCGATCTTGCCTGCCAACACCTAACCACAGTGTCTACACTTCTTTGCACTCTAACTGCAATTGCCCGAAAAGAAAGTCCAGCTTCCCGAAGTCCCACTATACGGCCCCTATCAAACTCACTAAGTTGACTAAATGGTACAGGTCTCCGTACTCTAGGCATCGTAACCGATCGTAAAGGATGTCAACAACCATAATCCGCCAACGTTGATTCTTTACTGCGGCTGAAATATTCATTTTTAGAGCGTTGGCGAATTAAAAAAAACAGTATAAAAACCGGAATGTCCAACTGATAAGGCTGAAAATTTTTTCACTTGATATTTACAGTAAGATAAATACATTCAGCAACTTTTATTAAAATAAAACCATTTAAACTGGGTGTTCGGATTTATATGTCACTTAGTATATCAAATGACATATCACTAGTAAAGGAAAATGTTCGAGTTTAAAGTACGTGCTTGCGAACGCCGCTTTACCTCCCTAGGTAAAGAGCATTCTACGATGGTATCGACAATTCAAGAAGACAGGTTCCATTACCTAACGTAAAAGTACCGGAAAACCTCGAGTTCCTGACGAAATGGTGGACGCAGTTAGACACAGTTTCACGCGTTCTCCGCAAAAGTCCACTAGCAGAGCAGGAAGTGAACTTGGCATTCCCCAGCCAACCGTATGGAAGATTTTGCGGAAACGACAGCGATTCAAACCGTACCGTCTACAGATGCTACAAAGCTTACGACCTGACGACCACGTAAAGCGACTTGATTTTTCTTCTAACATGCAGGAGGCAATGGAAGACGACGAATTTGCTAACTGTCTGGTATTCAGCGACGAAGCGACATTTCATTTAAGTGGAAGGGTGAACCGTCATAACATTCGGAAAATCCTCATATGATTGTGCAACATGAAAGGGATTCTCCAAAATTGAATGTCTTCTGTGCAATATCCAAAAATAAAGCGTACGGGCCTTCTTTCTTTCATGAAAACACTGTGAACGGTTCATCCTACCTAGATGTGTTGCACTTATGGTTATTTCCGCAACTAACAGAAGATTCTAACAACTTCATTTTCCAACAAGATGGAGCTCCGCCTCACCGGAATCATGGGGTGCGTCGGTATTTAAACGAGGCACTGCCTCACCGTTGGATTGGCCGAGGTACTGCACAAGATTTGGTGTCGTTCGCGTGGCCTCCCAGGTCTCCCATTCGATTTTTACCTTTGGGGTTACATTAAAGATATGGTTTACATACCACCTCTGCCAACAACATTGGGTCAACTCCGGGAACGCATTACTACTGTTATTAACAATATCGATCGAGACACATTGCAGCGTGTATGGGCCGAACTGGACTATCGTTTGGATATATGTGACGCAAGGAGCCCACATCGAAAATTTGTAATAACATGCTTAAAATCTTGAATATTTTACTTTTCCATTGACATGTCACTGTTATATCTGTAATACCTTCAGAAATATACAGGGCGTCCGCAAAGTTGGGGTTTTCCTTTACACGACGTGTAGATCTTGAAAACATAAGCAATTTTTCTTAGTACCATATACACCAATGTCTTAAGGGAACCGAGATAAAAGGCTCTGCAACATCAAAAATATCTGAATACCGTCCTGTAGCCGCGACTCGCGACATCCCCGACTGGTACTAGGACACTAGCTCAACCCGACGACAGAACTGGGTCGGGGTCAGTGTGTCAGGTCAGTATGTAACCTTCAACCGACAGTTACGGCAACGCGTGTAGAGGTAAACGAACCCGTATAATCGATTGCGTTTCAAAAAACAACAAGCACTAGAGGTGTGGCTACAGAAGTGCAAGTATCAAAAACTAAAGTATGGCAAACGCTGAGTGAAGAGGGGCTGTATCCGTTTGACGTCCAACGTGTACAAGCCCTTCAACCTGACGATTTTCCAACAAGAGTGCGGTTTTGTGAGTAGTTGTTGCATCAACATGACAATAATCCGGACTTTCTGAAGTGCATATTGGTGACAAACGAATCTACGTTCACGCGTAATGGGGTGAATAACTTTCGCAACACTGTTTGGTCAGTAGAAAATCCGCACGCTGTCCGTCGGGCCCATTTTCAACAAACATTTTCGGTGAATGTTTGGGCTGGCATGGTGAACGGTATGCTCATTGGACCATTTATTCTCCCAAATCGATTGGACGGGATGTAATACCTAGACTTTTTATGCAACATTTTGCCTTCCTTGTTAGAAGATGTGCCATTAAGTGTAAGACAATCAATGTGGTTTCTGCACGATGGTCATATTTGTTACCTCTGTTCGTGGTCTGCACCACCGCC
Source organism: Acanthoscelides obtectus (assembly GCA_963669975.1). NCBI lineage: Eukaryota > Metazoa > Arthropoda > Insecta > Coleoptera > Chrysomelidae > Acanthoscelides > Acanthoscelides obtectus. The sequence goes on from CAVLJG010000003.1 coordinate 114,260,231, forward strand.
GGCGTCTGCTCGGTAGCGCATCAGCTGATTTCATTTTCTGTTGGAGCGGTATGATTTCGGGCAGAGACATACTTAGCCCTTCTCGTCAACTGGACCTTTGTTATTTCAAGGGTAGTTGTTTCTGAAAAGGAAAACCCCAACTTTGCGGACACCCTGTATATTTTTAAAACCCGATGATTCTTTTGTAATAACCCTGTATATACATGCATATAAAGGATGCGGTGAATAGTTGGTAACATACAAATTATTCTAGGTAAGGAGGTGGAGGCTGCAAAAATTCATAATATTCTTGAACTAGATAAATGTCGTCAATAAGTTATGGAAAAACAATTATGATTTAAACTAGATGATGTTATGGTGGAACTTAACTTCAGAGATCTCCAAAGACAAATGTGCACAGACAGCTGACCCTCGCTGGTCCATAACACATTGCACGCCAATGTCATATCTTTGCTCTTATAGCATTTGTAGGGACACAAATATTTTATATATTACGATGCATATATAAATTAACAGAACTCGTATCGGACATGAGCATGAGTGCACTCAGGTAACCTGATGTGAACCAGCCCTGTAGCGGTATTCTGCTGTACCGCAGTAGTCTAACAGAAAATGTAACGGGGCTGTCAGATTTGATAACTTGTTGATCAACTCGGGGGCGCATTGAATGGACTAAAATGGGCATAGATAACAGCACCATACACCTCACCTGTGGATGTTCTGTTCCGTGTCGTACGTGTTTGACAAGTTGGCAATTTAATACTTTAAACTACGAATTTACAATATCTTTATATACGCAACCAAAACACGTTATTAACTTTTTTAGTTCTTTCAAAAATACCCAACGAGCAAAGTAGTGCTATAAGCTTTTGGTAAAAGAACCGTACATAAATAAAAGCTCTCTATTGTTGTTGCCTGAAAACCAAAATGCTGCCTTAATGTTGTGGAATGCAAATTTGCTTTCTGCAACATATTTGTTTTAAAATGAGGTGATTAAAATGTACTTATAACATAGATATACAACACCTTATAGGAAAAACTTTTAACTGTTGCACAAACGTTTATACAACTATTTTATACGGCATATTTGCACGTTAGTCAAATGGTTGTATTGTGGCATCCATGGTAACGTTTATAAAACAAACCCTAGCCTTGTTGTTTTGCTGTGCAAATTTACTACTTTAGCCAATAAATTGCTCCCAACGGAAGCACTTATACAACTGTTGTTTAGTAAGTGTTAAAGGCTGTACATGTGCAACAATATTACAACTTTTGTACTGCAAAACTGCTGTGCTCGGCATACATTTGTTGCTAAATAGGTTGGTATACAGTTTCACCATAACCTAAACTTCTGCTGTCATTTTTTTGTTAAAATGCGATAACCAACGTTTTAAGACAAACAACGCATGCATATTGGTTCAAAAGGTTTTATCAACGGTTCAAACAGACGATATACGTAGTCGTGCCATAAGTTCTGTCCCATGATAATCTCATGATAAAAATGAAACAAGATAAGATATATTTATATGAAAGATATTATTTATTCGACAACATTTTTAGAATTCATAATCAAACAGTTTTATTCAAAATGTCCCCCCTTGGCCTTCACACACTGCTTCAATCTCGCGGGCCACTCATCTATCACTGCACGCACAGCTTCCAAAGGAATAGCTGCCGCTGATTGGATCAAATCCGCTTTCAGGGACTCGATATTACGGTGGGCTTTGGAGCAGGCCAACTGCTCTAGCAGGTCCCACAACTTGTAGTCTAAAGGATTGAGGTCCGGACTCCCTGAGGGCCAATCTTCCGCAGCAATGAACTCTGGCACATTGCTTTCCAGCCAGCGCTGCGTACTCTTAGCCTTGTGAGCGGGGGCGGAATCCTGCTGGTAGACCCAGTGTTGGTTGGCAAACAATGTACCACTTAAAGGCTTGATGATAGGATCCAGTATGTCGCTCTGATAGTTTGCCGCTTTTGTTTTCACGCCCTGTTTACAGAAATGGAGCTGAGTGACCCCTTCGTAGGACACCCCCCACCAAACCATGACTGACGCAGGGTGGTGGCCTCTCTCAACTCTCGGAATGATCTCCGAAGCTTCCTGTGAACTCCTTGCATACACTTTGTCATTTTGTCGGTTGAATTTTTCTTCTATGGTGAAGATTTTCTCATCCGTGAACAAAATCTTTCGGAATCCCCCAGCTGCGTACCTCTCCAAGAGCTTCTTGGATCTTGTCGCCCTGATGTGTCGCAAGGGGGCCGTAAGTCGCTGGCCCGTACGTCTCCGGTAAGCCCCTAGCCCTAGGTCTTGTTTAATGATGCGCGACATCGTCCGGACAGGAATCTTCATTTCCCTGGATAGGATCTTCTGCTTCCGGAGTGGATTCCTTTGAATCCTGGCTTTTACGGCTTTGATGGCTGCTGGAGTCCTTACTTGACGAGGTCTTCCGCTTCTTGGCCTGTCATCAACAGAGGACGTCTCATTGTACCGCTGAATGGTCCTAGACACAAATTTACGCGATATTTGAAGGCCGCGTAAGAGTTCAAAAATCTGACTAGCACTGTGATTACACTTATGTAAAGCTATCACTGCAATACGGTTCTCTGCCTTGCCCCACTCCATCGTTATGCTTCGAGAGATCAATACAAACTGAGGTATATGTAATTACCCGAAAAGCGCTTAATCAACTGACACCACAATGTAAACAATCGGACAAGTATTAACAGGTCTACACTTGTTTGAAAACGAGGGACAGAACTTATGGCATGACTATGTAGATCTGGTATAAATTCTGGTTAAATCATTCGACTCTGTTGGTATTTCATTTCAGACATTTGTCAAATTGTTGGATAACACCTAAGCACCTAAATATTCTAATAAACTAAAGACAACATGGACGATGCCATGATTATACACAACCACCCGACGTATTGGGAAAACATTTATTCCTCTATTTAATATTAAATAATTATGTTTCAGTTCGAAATTACAGATATAAAGTGATAAACATTAGTGAAGTTGTGTCTAGGTATAGGATTTGTGGGAGTTTTAATGCAGATAAGTTCAGTTTTCCATCTTAAAAATCTAGACATACTTTTGATCATTATTAAAATATGAATCAAATACGAAGCCCGTAGAAATTGCGTAACTACTTTGCACGATAATCACAATAAAATTTGCTGCGCAAGTAATTCAATAGCCCTATATTACAGTGTAGAAGTTCATCATGTACTTGTGTATGAAATTCACAATGGCCGATATGTAAGTAAACAAGATGACGGTAATCTGTTAGTTATATATTCGTCACTTCGTCTGTACAATACATAAGAAATAGTTTGGTTGCAATAGTTAGAATCACGTAACAGAATAGTTGTATAGTTGACAAAAACTGAATCTTGCACTGACGAAAATGTCCTATAGCGGCTGCAAGAGGCTTACACTTTTGTTGTATAACTGTTACCTGCAGCCCTTATACAACCTCTTAAATGACTGAAGTGTCCTATTAGGTGTGCCCATTCTGCTTGTATAGCTGTTCTAAGAGGGTTTTGCCAATGTTCTTACAGTATACAATGCTGTGTGAGGAATACTGTATAATCATTCTTGCAACTCTAATAGGATTGATAATTGTTAGTTGGGTATAATTCTTACGCCTAAGGTTTCCACTTGATACACTTCACAAGAGATGACGCCCCTAACACATATCAATTTTCTCATACTGGCCTTTTGTTCTAAAGAGTGAGTTCTGTATATCAACTGTTGGAACTATCAAAGCTGCTCCAGAGCTATTGCAATACAGCATAAAACAGCTGGATGTGGCGCTGGATGAGTATACTGTTTTTAATTTGCGCTGGATATAAAATTTCAGACCGATTCCGTTATACCTATCTGTAGTATTTAAGTCTTAAGTACTAGGTGTGCAGTTTTGTCACGTAGGTAATCTTCTCCGCCATTGTTATAGGAAAAGCGGGACTTGAGGCTTAAAATAAGCAGGAGGTTGCATCTTGTGTTATACTCGCTAATACTGCATCCTGCGATATTGCAGGTTATTACTGCAGAAGAGTGAGGATTGTGCTTCTAGGAATTATGTTCTGCTAGAGAGTATAAAACTTTCGGGTGTCGTTCGGCTTACACTGGGGATGTTCCTGTGAATGCCTCAGCACATAGCGATTTTAAAAACTAATAGGCGCATCATTTCATCATAGGATGTTGGCGACCATTCTGATCCTCATACGTTCGGCTTTGATTAGCTCCACTGACAATTCCATCATAATCTAACGCAACCACGAAATTTGACTTCCACAATACCCCCGTCTTGTCTACATCTGCCTTGGATTATAACGTGAATAAGGTATTGTACGGGTTATATGATCAAAATGTGGTATTTTGCTGTACTTTCAGTGTTGATCTATGCTTTGCGAAATCTTTGCATTGGTTAAACGATACGTCCATGAAATACGTAATATTTTGCTGTAACAAAACATTTTGAAACATGTTATTTTTATAGTCCTTCTCTTGTCAAAGTTAAGGCTTTCACACCGATCCTCAATCAATTTGCAAGTCATTAGGACGTATAATAGACGCAATATAATGTCACTAAAATTATCTGACTTCCACCAACCTATTTCAGCTCTTCCGGTTAATGCAATGTGTCTTTGTGCTACAGAGAACAAACCAGCTTCTGAATCATTTAACCACAATACATCATCTGAGAGATTTTGAAACATTATGTGGAAAAATGAGTGAATTTCTTATGGTATTAGGGGCATACTGGCCACCTTAAGGAGCCGACGCATAGGTTACTCAGACGGGTCCTTATTTGACCTTGAGTTCCAGCTCCTTAACGTTTTGGGGGTCCATAGTGATGGACCCCAGTATAGTCAGATCCTCACAGCAACACAGAACGTACGCCCTTCCTCTACCCCGCAGCGCTCACACAAGGGATCAGCAGCCACCCACATCACGTGCAGGAAACGCCTTAATGTTATGGCCAAACAACAGTTCCAACCTCCGGCTTTATCTAAAGATAAGAAAAAGCGTCCATCCTTAGCCGTGGAGATGTCTTGAGATGCTCTTCTATTTCCGAGAGTGTTGTCTTGCAATCCACTTCTGAATTTTCCTCGATACTCTTCGGGCAGGCACCTCTGAAGCTTGCTCAGGATCAACGAGCTTGCTGGCTGATTCTGCGTTCGCCGTATTGTTACCCATTAGCCTAGCATGCCCCGGTACCCACACATGATACCGAATGCCTCGCGGCATTTAGGCTTCTACCTACGTGGCTGCTTCGGTATAAGAAAAAACAAATACATCTGGGACAGCGAGTCACGCTTGGACAAAGATATTAGAATACTTTCGGCGCATGCTAAGATCTTACGCAAAGAAACACACTGGGGTCAGAGAAAATTCAGGAAGCGATCTAGTTGACGATAAATGAGAACGTTTACAGTACTCCAAGTGTGGAAAATAAACCAGTATGACAACCGACTGTAAGAAACATCAAACAGCTGCAACTCGACCAATAGCTACAAGGAACTCGTCGAAACGTGAGTCAACAAACCTTACAGACAATGGATTTCCAAGAAACAGGATCCATATTGTCATCGAAACTCCTCAGGAAAATAATAATCATAATAGTCGTCTTCATTTGGAAATAGACTAACTGATTGGCGAAGTTTAGCATTGGATACTCTTACACTTAACCACTTAGTTAGCAATCTTAAGGGGAAAAGACAGACAAGAACAAGATCATAAATTGCGTAAATAAAAGATTTACAATACATATATATAGTATTCATAGCTAATAGCCTGAACTGTTAGGAGAAAATATCCTTGGGTAGAAGGCAAAATATTCCAAAAGTACACCCTTATAACTTAAACTCAAGCTTTCGAAGATCTATGTCTTCATCGTCTGGAGCTAGAAACAATTATTTACCATAGCAACAATTAACAATTAGGAGGGAAAATAGTTACTTACTAAGTCGGCGAGATTTTTGATGAATTTGTTTTTAAACAACAGTGAAGGGAACACATGTCGACGAGCGAAAAACTGGACCGATGAGGTTCGATCAGGACGGAATTATTTTATTATTAAATGGTCCTAATCGAACCTCATCGGTCCAGTTTAATATTCGCCGACTATGTGTTCCCTTCACTGTTGTTTAAAAACAATGTCTCCAGCAATCTCGCCGCCTTAGTAAGTAGCTACTTTTCCTCCTAATTCTTAATTGTTGCTATTGCCAATAATTGTTTCCAGCTCCAGACGATGAAGGCATAGATCTTCGAAAGCTTAAGTTTAAGTTATAGGAGTGTACTTTTGTAATACCTTGCCTTCTACCGAAAGAAATTCAAGCATATATATATATATATATATATAGAAATGATAAGATTAAGTGGATAGTGAATTTATAAACGGTTCAATTTTGTTGCGGAATGTAGGCAAAGAATATGACTAATACACTTCATGTATTGAATTATACCTGGTAGCTAAATTATACGAAAGACTTTGTTTAAATAATGTTGTTTTGTGCGGTAGAACTCTTATCATTTTGTGCCTTAACGATCTAGTGTGCATATCCTTACTAGAAATTTTTTTCTTTGAGGTATAAGGGCTTTGTCGCATGGAACAATTTATGTAAGAAAATTAAAATTCGGAAATTTCGTCCAGTTCAATATTTGGTAATTGGCGGAAAAATGGTAAAATTTTCGTAATCCAAATCACAACTGGATGCTAAGGGCAACAATTTATGTAAGAAAATTAAAATTCGGAAATTTCGTCCAGTTCAATATTTGGTAATTGGCGGAAAAATGGTAAAATTTTCGTAATCCAAATCACAACTGGATGCTAAGGGCAACAATTTATGTAAGAAAAATAAAATTCGGAAATTTCGTCCAGTTCAATATTTGGTAATTGGCGGAAAAATGGTAAAATCTTCGTAATCCAATTCACAACTGGATGCTAAGGGCAATGAGTAATTCTAACATGCAATTTTGCAATGAATTTTGATTCTTTTATTAGGTTTATTGCAGTTAGTTAATCTGTAAAAAAAACGCGCTAGGTAGGTAACGTTTCCGAAATATCGAACCAAGAGGATTGATGATAAGTACGGGTTGTTGTATTTTCTAAAATTGAAATCTATTAGTTAATGTATGTTTATGCTGTAGAATTCCTTCCATTATGAACATTATTCATTTCGGAGAATACTGTGGGGACTACTTGTGAGAGCCCGTTTATAAACTATGTAGTAAAACATCGCAATAACGCTTCTGTCACTCAGAAATGTCCGCTAAGGTTCCACTTTTGCAGCTCTCGACACAAAGCCGCTGGAAATGGATCAGATGAAATCCAACGGGTCTTATGTTAACCCGAGGTGATCCCAGCGCTCATCAGTTTCGAGCGGCAAGGCAGCTTCTGGATTCAAAATTGCTATTCTATCAAAACCGTTTCAGTTGTTTTATGCGGTTGGTTAAAAATGGAGCTGGGTTAAGATGTCTTTACACTGCGGTTGTTTATAGTTTTCTGGAAACTACATTAAGTTCTTATGTGTCAGTAGTGGCTCAGGTGACAGCTAAATGTTAGCTGTACATGTGAGCTTAAAAGCATGTTACTTATATATTACTTCTTCGACTCGAGAATCAAAATTGCCTCATCTGGCACACAAAATGCCAGTATAAAATTCATGTAAACACTCGCATGAAGGCGGAATAGGAATCTAGACACAAAATTGCTAATGTTTATACTTCAAAGAGGTATTGGACATAAGCTTGTTTCCGATTTTAAAAGTAATACATATATAATTATTGATTTCTCCTACAGAACTTATGAAACGTGATGACGGAAATATTCAGACAAGTTGTTAAAACCAAAATACTACCTTAATTGAAATCAGACAGTAGACATGGTGAGAGAGTAGACGTGCTGTGTGTCGCTCTGCGGAAAATCTGAAAAACCTCCAGTAATAAGTGGAATTAAATAATTTGGTTCTTCTGCTCTGAAAGGTTAGTGGACACTAAATCAATATGCCATTGACACGAGATCAAATGGCCGATGTTAAATTAATTATAAAGCAAACCATTCAAGAATTGCTCAGTGATGATAAATTCTTTCTGATAAAATCTAACAGAAACTGGGTACAAAGTGTGTGAGTGTGATTTGGAAAAATTTCAACAACATGCACATCGGAAATCTTTTAGAATAGTTGGCATGAAGGAATCACATGATACAAGTGTCCTGGAGCAGGTGCTTAGCTTATGCGAAGATAACCTAAAAACTCGAGTTTTGGAAGAGAATATTGAATCATTGTTTTTGGTTAGGAAGAAAGTAAAGAGTAAATTCTCATAACCTGAAAATGAAACTTCTGAGAAACAGGAAGTTGCTGAAAGGTTCAGGAATAACTCTTACTGAAGATATGTCGCCTGCTCGATATAACCTGTATCAAAAGGCCGTGCAGAAATGGGGTAAGCAGAAGACCTGGTTTTATAACGGAGAAATATGGGTGAAACTGCGAGAAAACAAGTTACAGATAAAAACGGAAGAGGACTTGAATAACATGGCGCAGTAATGATCATCCCATGTACTGTTCAGGTTGCCGCAGAGTGGACGTGAGCTTTTCATTTTGGTTTAGCGTTTTTTTCATTTCTTTTTTTTTCTCCTTCCTTTTCTGCGAGTTGTAATTTGTTACATAACTGAGCCATTGTTTAGTTGTAGCAGTTTAGTTAGTTTCAGTTTTTTTTCTGCATTCATATTGAGTTTAGCTTGATTTGCATATGACTGATATTGATACAGCTTTGAATATTTTAGAGGATTATAACAATATCACGACCATCAGTTGTTCTAATTTTGATGAATTAAATAGTGTCCTGTTTGAGAGAAGTGATAAGTTAAACTTCACTATACTTCATTACAATATCAGCAGCTTGCAAGCTCACTATGATGAGCTTTGTATAAACATAGCGTTGTTAAATAAGAATAAAAATATAGGTATAATTGTTTTGAGTGAGACCTGGAATATAAGTAATATCGACAGTTATAAAATAAATGGCTTCCAAATTTACTATAATGAAGCCAAGTATAATAAATGCGATGGGGTTTGTATGTATGTAAGAGATGACATTTCGGCAAATGTTTCCATAAAAATGATAGATGTAGTGACGGCATTGAATTGTAGCTTTATTTTCAACAATAACAGTTTCAGTATTACTGGTATCTACAGGCCTAATCCCACGAATGTACAGGATTTTGTAAACAATTTGGATTCGTATTTGAGAAGTACTGCAAACTGTGACATTTCGTTGTTGGTGGGTGATATAAATATAGACTTATTTAGAGAACATGAATACAGCAATTTAAGATACGTGAATATGTTACAACAGAACGGGTACATATCTCAGATTAATACACCTACTAGGGTAGATTCTAACTCATCTACGATTATCGACCACATATTTTTGAAGACAAACAGATTTAAGGTCTCTGAAACAGCAATTGAGTGTAAACCAATACTGTTGGAAAATTGTATGACCGATCATTATCCTGTTTTGTTCAATTTTGGGTATTTGAAAGGAAGTAATTGTATCATTAATAAAAACAGCTATGAATTTAAGAAAATTGATGAGAAAAAGTTGACAGATTATTTGCAAGTGGTGACTTGGGACAGTGTTTTTTCAGAGAGTGATGTCCAAAAAGCAACTGATAACTTCCAGAATAAATTATATAAAGGCATAGATCATTCAACGTATTATTTAAAAATAAATAGTAAGACTAGAAAACGCAAGCCGTGGATGACTGACGGTATTCTTACTTCGATCAAGAAGAGGGATGAGTTGAAACAGAGTTTGACGAAAGATAATGATAATTTGATATTGAGACAGTCCTATATCTCCTACAGAAACAGAGTAACTAATCTTATTAAGATCTCTAAAAATCAATATTATACACAAAAACTCATTTTAGTTGGTAATAACTATAGGAAGAGCTGGGATGTTATTAATGAGATAACTAATGCTGGCAAAATAAAAAAAACTGACGTAAAATCAATTAATCACAATAATCAGCAGCTGGACGCTCCCACTGATATAGCCTGTGTTTTTAATAAATGTTTTGTTGATATAGGTGAGCAAATAACAAGTCAGATTGGTCAATACTCAATTCTTGATACTTCAGATCCTCATGTCGTCAACATTGCTCACTCTACGTTTCTAACTCCAGTGGATAACATAGAGTTACAACAAATTGTTTGTAATCTGAAAAATAATAGCGCACCCGGAAAAGATAGCCTACAGGCTAAAACTATCAAGATGATCATGAAGTAGGTATATCAGTCACCCTGTAACTCACATTATCAACCTCTGTTTCAAATCCTCAGTAATTCCTCGCCAATTTAAAGAAAGCATAGTGACACCAATATTTAAATCTGGAAGTAAAGTCAATACCAAAGCAGGCATGCCATTACACCACCGAACATTAATTATAAATGATAGTGCTGACACTGTCGAAAGAGTTGAAGTTATTAGATACTTAGGAATCACTATTGACAGTAATTTAAAATGGCAGAGTCATGCCGAGCTTTTGGCCTCGAAATTAAGGAGAATTAAGTTTTTCATTCTTAGGAATGTTTTAACCAGAAAGAGTCTTCTTTCAATATATAACTCGTTTGTGGGGTCTCTACTAACTTACGGGATAAGTATTTGGGGAGCCGCATACACTAGTACTTTATAAATACTACAAACCACGCAAAATTATATTGTCAGGACTACTTTTCGTATCCCATGTAGGTCATGTTGCAGATTTGTTTACACTGAAAATGATCTTTTGAATGTTAGAGGTTTATATATTTTTGCTGCTCTAAAATTTGTTCACTCCCGAAACAATGTTCCAACCAGCCACTCTTATGAAACAAGAACTAAAATAAATATAAGTTACACCTATACCAGAGTGAATAAATCTGTTTGCCAAAAAATGCATAAAGATTGATGGTACTAGGTTGTATAATAAATTACCCCTAGAATATAAAATCCTCTCGAAGTATAGTTTCAAAAAAAGAATTAAGAAGTTCATCTTAAATAACTTTGACATGCTTGCATCGACGGTAGCTTGACTCAACTCAGTAATATGGTTTCTATCTCATGTTTTTTTTTATTTCTTTTTTTTTATATACAGTTGCTCATAACATACCTTATAACCGTTAGCCATGCATTGAATTTGTATATTGTATGACACACACAATCTTATAGCTTAGGTGTCTATTCTTTTGTAGTAAATTCTTTTATAGTAAATTGTAGTACTCTTGTTTTTCTCCTTAACCTTTACGCAAAATTTTTATTGTTTAAACAACATAGTTTGACCTTACTCGAAATATCCCTATATTATCATATTTCAGATATTCATATTTTATGTACTCTATATTTATACTTCTGAGTGTTTTTAGTATGCTTCTGTACTATTGTTATGAATTTTAGATTTGTTTATGCAGACACGTAATTTAGGATCTGTGACGACAAGATTCAGACATTTACCCTTTACGAAAGTATACAGAATTTTCACAATTCATATACCGTTACTTGCTGGTTCTAGATTTGATGCTAGTATCTTTGCTCAGATTTCTGTTGCAATCTTGGTTATTCAGGGTAGCAAGAGTATACAAGCTCATGTATATTTGAAGCTTTTTTCAATTAAATTGTACTGAAGGTTGTTTTTTTTAATTTGTAAGTTATATTGGTTTTTGAATTTGAATTTGAATAAAATAAAAAAAAAAAATTGGAATTAAGGCGTTGAATTTTTATTTCAATGACTTGATAAGCAAAGAGGTCACACCTTTTTGAAAAACAGACAGGATTCATACGCCTTCAGTTAGTCAGTTTCAGTATATTCAGGTAAGGTATACATTTAACAAGCAAAGTAGTCTAGATACTTCCAGAGAATTTGGAGAAATTGAACATTATTTAACAACCGACACGTTCAAAATACTCATTTGTACAGCAGTACCAATGTGCAAGAGCCTTAGTTTCAAGAGCTTTGAGGAAACGACTTGTTTGCACATGACCTTTCCTTGTGCAGGGAGGGATAAGTACAAGGACGGGTCGATTCCAGGTCGCTGACCTTCGCCGTGTCAGAGATGCACCGCGTGCACGCGTTTATTTAGTCACACCTAAAATTGTTTGGTTCACATGACTATTTATGTTACTTCCGTTATGCCTCCCTTACAAATAGGAATCAAATAACTGACATCCGTTCAATGTACAGACAGATGGAAGCGTTAATGGAAACAATCTACTGGGTTGCTGGAAGCGTCATTTACCCAACAAGCAAAAAATTGTACTTCACGCACTCCTGAGAAACTATTGCATCCCAAACTACAACATAAACATTTTTTGTACCAAGGAGACTACGTTTGTCTTATTAGTAACCTCTTTCGAGACAGGCGTACTCGCTATTAGTCACATGAACGTTTTGATCAACCTTTCAAGCACCTTGTATATGGATATTCCACACACTTACCTCAACATCCATATATTCCCTTGCTAAAGCTATTATGGATGTAAATTTCGTGCACTAGCAATCCAGTGGCTTATACATGGAATGACCATTAGGATTGCCCAAAAGGTTATGGGGTATAAAGGCTATGCCTCAGTAGCGACTGATCAGCATATCATAGGGCTAACTCACTAAGCATTTTGGACAACACATATGAATAGTACGTGTATGGGGAAAGATAATTTCACAGGCGAGAGCTTTAACCAATAGATATTTTAGACGATAATAGGATAGGAACGTAGCTGCAAGTTTATGGGAATTGTTCATTTCCGTAAATGGAACCGACATTTAGGCAAGGCGGACCTACTGGTCTGGGTATACAGTTATGCATTGGCGTCCATTTGTAGGACAAATTAGGGGTTCCACCTTGGAATGCGAGGTAATAAGCAGTAAACTCATATAAAACTTCATTTTTTCATTTTAAAGGTGGTCTCAAAATTCCCTTGTCCACGTCTTAATATATCATAGGTTAAAAAACACAAAAATCTTTTGCAAAGATATAATAATAATAATAATAATAATAATGTCATTATTAATCCCTCCACACTGCGAGGCGAAGTTTAGCCAGCTGGCTACACTACCACTTAACCTCACAGCGCAGGAACACATACAATAGGAAAAACATAACAATGAATAGCAATCGACTAAATAATATATACAGTAATTAAGCTTACCTAAATAGATTAATCTTAATATGTTGTATATCTATTCCACATAGCCCGCTCTAACAAAGAAAACAATAAAGACAAAAAAAAATATATCAGCCAGCTTGGCTAGCAGACCCCAGAAGGTGGTTCGTAATAGCTCTCTTGAAAGCAAGTATTCCCATCTTTTTGTAATTGTCATTAATACTATTGTACACCTTGACAGCGTTGTAGGTGAAGCTACGATGGAAAAAGTTGCTCCTATAACTAGGTATATGGAAGTCAGAGTTATGTCTCAGATTACTGTAATTGAGATCCCCACGTGGTACCAGCCTTTTTAGTAGATAAGTAGGTAGCCTATTGATTTTTTATTCGTTGTACTAAAATTAGTAAGTTATATGTGAAAAGCTGGTCAATCCTCAACCATCTAAGCTCATTGATCTTCTTAGACACATGGCTAAACTTTCGCAGACCACAAACGAACCTACAGCAGCTATTTTGAATTTTTTGTACTCGATATCTAGTCACGTAATCAAGACAAGGAAAGTAAACAGCAATTGAATAATTTATTAACGATAGAACCAGAGTCTCAGCCAGTTTTTTGCGAGTCTTGAAATTCAGAATATGGCGATTGGTGTATAATAGCTTCAAACGCACGTATGTTAAGCGAGATAAATGCGTAACATGTTGTTTAAACCTTAAATCTGAATCCATGGTGATCCCTAAATACTTCGCATGGTCTACAATAGGAATATGAGTTTCGTTAAGACTAGGAACAATTGTGCCATCTAACCGTTGTACTAACTGTTTTGGGCCAAATAGCATAGTAGAACATTTTGAAGCATTGATCTTCAGACAATGTCTTTCGCAGTACTCTTCAATGTTAACTAGCTCTAAGTTCAATTTATATGATGCTTCATGCATGTTTGAAGAATCAAAAGACAGAGTTAGCTGGTAATGGTCCCAACACAGAGCCTTGAGGTACGCCAGATGCCACACTCTTTGCCGAAGAAAATCCCTTACGTGTTTTCACCTTCTGGGTACGATTGCGCAAATACCAATCGTAGAAACGTAGTGGCTTGTCAGAGAGACCACAAAATTTGAGCTTACTCAAGAGAATACCATGATGTACCATATCAAAGGCCTTAGAAAAGTCTAGCAGAATCAGAGCTGTTCCTATCTGATCATCTACATTTTTGATGATATCATCCGTAATATTTAATATCGATTCCTATGGGCTTGATGCTCTTTGCATTCATCATCAAAAAATTCTCTAAAACTTTTGTTATTTTGTAAATCATTTATTAATAACAGCATTATATATTTAATATTCTTCATTAATCAAATATATGACCTCACTTACCTTACTACTGTACGTATCCAGGGTATAGCTTTGCAAAAAATCAGGGTGATTCTGACTACAAATTTGACTGCACCGAAGTCATATATGTTGTGAAATGAATTGTTGGAACAGGATACGATAAAATTACCACCAGCTCCAGACGAATAATTCAATTCAATATTGATGACGAAAATGATGGAAATGAATCGAAAATTTTCGAGCAACGATGATGAATAAAATTGAAACAGATATTCTTATTATGAAAGTATTTGCTAAACAACCCCATATTTGAATACCAATCATGAAAAATGTATGAGACAGTATTTTTAAATAAAAATGTATTTACTCAATTTTTTGTCTTCCTATAATATAAGTCGTATGTACTGGACTATAATTAAATAATGAAGAATATCAACTATAATGTAATGATTATTAATAAGATGTTAATAATGCTTAACAACTATACAGGGTGTTTCAGTTTATTGTTGCATAACTTTAAGATTCGATAGAACTTTTACAATTAATGCATAAAGTCTATATAAACATGGGTCGAAAAATGCGTGGCATCCGAAATACAGGGTGTTTAAATTTACTTTCTAAATAGAGGGCTAGAGGGCGCTCTCTACTGTACCTGTAGTGTATTAAAATGACCGAAATCTTTTTCTTAGTGCAATTTTTTGCTTTTTGAATAAAAAAACTGATTCTTCGCACTTTTTAACATAAAAAAGCTCTCTTGTGAACTTTCGTTATAGTTAGCCGTTTTTGAGATATTTCGATTTTTAAGGTTCGATGCATTTTTAATTATTTATGATAAAATAACGTTAAAAAGTCAGTATCTCGATAATTTTTAGAAGTAGGCTGTGTCTGCAAATATTTTTGAAATTGAAAGCAGGATAAGGTTAAACGACAATTAGTTGACAGTTAGTTTTGTTGTCTGTTGAAACCTGAAACGTTTTTTTGCAATTGTGAATGCACGAAATTTAGTTTCCCTGTTTTTTTTTTGTTTTATAAAAATGCCATTTTGATTCTCCAATCAAGAGTTAGCGGATATTCATTTTGTGTATGGCTTTATAAATAGAAACGCAGCAGAATCAGTCAATGAATACGCACGAAGATTTCCAAACAGACGACATCCAACTCGCTCAGTATTTGTAAGAGTGCATCGCCAAATAATTGAAAATGGTTTTGGAAATCTCCAAAGGGATCAAAACATAAATGTTCATCAGCGTAGATTTACCCGTATGATTCTGCGTGAGTTTGAGAGAGATCCGACCACAAGTGTTAGAAGAGTTTCTGGTGCCTTGGGAATTTCAGCAAGCCATGTTCACCGTGTTCTTAGAAATGACCATAGACGTCCTTACCATTTGCAACCTGTGCAAGGACTACAGCCAGGGGACGGAGAACGAAGAATCACATTTTGTCAGTGGATTCTTGATGGAACTGATAATAATAGGGAGTTTTTAAGTAATGTTTTATGGACCGATGAGTCATGCTTCACTAGACGTGGAGTGGTAAATTTTCATAAACAACATATTTGGTCGCATGAAAATCCGCATGCAGTTCGGAAAAGAAATTTTCTTGGAATTTTTAAAGGCTGAACATGCAAATATGTGGGATGATGTTATGTTAGATTTAAGAAGATTGGCCTGGTTCCAGCTTGATGGTTATCCAGCTCATTATTCGAATATAGTTAGAAACTGGCTGGACGAAAATTATCCAGAAAGATGGATCGGCCGTGGAGGACCAGTCGCCTGGCCTCCAAAAAGGAAAAAATTGCACTAAGGAAAAATTTTCGGTCATTTTAATACACTACAGGTACAGTAGAGAGCGCTCTCTAGATATATACCAATTTTCACTGTTATACATTAAATATTGTTCGAAATATTTAAAAAAAAACTATTTTAGAAAGTAAATTTAAACACCCTGTATTTCGGAAGCCACGCATTTTTCGACCCATGTTTATATAGACTTTATACATTAATTTTAAAAGTTCTATCGAATCTTAAAGTTATGCAACAATAAACTGAAACACCCTGTATATTCCTTAATTGTTTATAGACTGAATACGGTGTATTATTTATCAAGGCTATCGGTGGATCTTGTATCGTGCTGCTGCGCTCCCTCAGTGCGCTATCTGAAAAACATGAGTTGTAGAGAATTGTATTCTTTACAATATTCATAATAAGTGCAATAGCATCCATGGGCAGCGATATCTTCGTAAAAAAGACGATTTTCGCGACTTTCTACCTTTGAGATCTTAAGACACGGACAAGAGATTTACTAAGTTGATCGATCATTATCTCTCACTATGAGGTTGACGGTCATTTGTGGCTTACACCAGTATTGCAAGAGTATCAGTCGTTTTAAAAATATCATGCATACATAGTTTTTGTGAATCCGCATATACCTTGACAAGATTTTTTGAAATCATCAGCTTAGTAAGAACGAGCTGCAGATAGTGCTTTAGAATCGTGAATTACACAAAACCATCCCATTTGTTATCCATTGGCTCATGTTATTATATACCTAACAATAGAGCAATTACCAGAGGTTTCCTAGAAAGCCGCAATTCACTGCAAAATCCCGTTAAATATGATGCATTTTCCAGTCTCTAGCATAGCAATATTTCGGTGTGTCACAGACAGGAAGCTTTTAGCTGTAACTTCAACACCCGCGCAATCTATCTCTCCCGGAATACGTTTTTTTTCTGTGTACACAATAAAAAGGAACTACGAGTGCCTTTGCAGCAACTCAACAAAAAATTCGATGTTGTTTTTGTCCGGAAGTGATACTCCTGAATCGGGAGTCTTAGTCTCGAAACTTGGAGTATGCTTCTCAGAACATTTCTGCATCGATTAACATTGTACACAATGGAGTAGCTTAATTTTCGCTGAAGTAGGTAAAATGAAGTTCTACGTTCTACTGATGATATCCTGCGATACTGATTCAGTTATCTGTATGAGGTTCAAGCGAAACTTTAAGCGAGATCAGAAAAAGCGCAGAACGTCAGAATCACATATGCCCACCTTGACAGATGAAAATGTTTGTTTGTCTTGTAAGCGATATGGCGGACTTTTTATTAATCACAAATTCCTTTATAGCGCCGCCATTTTAAAATGCAAATGTCACTTGTGGATATCGTCGGAAAGAGAACTTTGCAGTCCATAGAGGATTATGGAATAAAATATACAGGAAAAGGAAGGTCGAGGTCACTTCCGGTTAAGCCCGAAGGGAGTGATAGCCCATTCAACTTTCAAAAAATGCCTCTTAACGACTAAATAAACAATTCACCCGGTATGTATAAACAACGCTTTGTACGAGGCACCTTTTTAACTTCTCAGTGCACGAGCCGCAATTAAACTGCATTTGTGGAGTGCTACTTCCGAATCGGCAGCTCCTGCTTAGGAATCGAAAGCGACGTTCTCGGAACTATCCTGCGGAGTTTCGTACAGTTGTGTATTGAAGTCGAAGTGCAAAGTTATTTATCTAGTCTGAGGTAGCTCTGAACAGTGGCTCTTGATTGTTGAACTCGATTAAAGATGAAGAAGAAATCCAAGGAACAGCTCACGCTTACTACCTGGGTACCCACCTTGTAATTAACAAAAAAGCGGTGTAGGATTCACAATCAATGCAGCTGTGATGAAATTATGAGCGGGAAACCAGAGTAATCATCCATAAAACTCGTTTTTATACATTCTGTTGCGATATTCTGTTATTGTTTGGGAGAGACCAAAAATTCTTGTTGTACGGGTGAACATTTTGATATAAACCAAACCTGGTTTTGAAAGAAATAAGAAGTGCCCAAAAGATCGCACTTGTGCTTGAGCTTGTTCAAAACTAAAAGCACAATGAATGAATTATTAACGGAAATACCATATAATTTGGTGAGTTGAGTCAATACGGGGATGTCAGGAAAATATCCAGAAAATTATAAAAGTATTATTTGTACGAGAGTTAGTGATAAGTAATTATTGATTTTGATAATGATCTTTCATGTCTACAATTTCAGGGATGTTGTACCATGGTTCACGTAAATTTCATTTCTTGAGATTTTGTCCAAAATTACGCCTCAGTACTTTATTTTACCAGTTGCCTGAATTCCTTTGAGACCTATTGTTTAATGCAATTCAAACTTACTAAAATATGATGATATCCTTTCGTCACACAGAAATTACATACAGTGTAGTTCTTTGTATGAAAATAAATTTATAGACGTTTTGAAACCATCTTCAATTTTCGTTTTCTATCAGGAATAGATTCCCGTTTGTAGAAAAAGAGTTGCAAATAGACCACCGCCAGGGGCCACGCACAACAAGTACGATTGTTGAGTTAAAGTGAATTCATACGGCATTTAGACTCGACACATAGCTGTATCATCCGCGAAACCGATAGCATTACCCGCACTATTTTATTTGAACAAATAATGATTAATTATAATAATACTATACCTTGAGGTATACCGCTTGATACGATATGGGCGAGTAGTTAATGTATTGTAAAGCCGCGAAATACTTACTGGTAATCGAATCGTTGAAAAAACAATTACTTAAACCTCAAATTAATCAGCACCCACACTTTTCTAAAGAATTCATTCTTACATATTTTTTTTATATTCCAACTACCACCAAGGCCTAAGACCTAAACACCCATTGAGTACCGTGGGGCTATACGAGATACAGGGGAAAGGGGGAACGCGACACGGACTCTGGCAAGGGAACACGTGTGCATGCAACAAGCACACATTCTGGCTCCGCCTACGAGATCCGCCGGGTGGTACCTCCACGTTCGACAGTCAGAGACCGTCTACCACCTACGGTCAATCACAACATCCATAGCAAAGAGAAAAATTTCTCCTGGGACAGGACTCGAACCCGCACAGCGCACGGTGACTGATCAGGAGACCGAAGAGTCTACTACTGCGGCCACCGTTGCTGCCGGCTACATCCTTGGTTTCATGGTCCATTCAAGGTTCCTAGAGCGGAGATCCCAACTGTACCATAGATAAAGGGGTAAACAATTAACAATACACAAAAATCGTTTGAGGAAATAAGTACCCCTAGATCCTGATGTATTATGCTTAATGATATGAAATAATCATTTGTCGTATTTACTTAATAATTTTTAGACAGTCCTGTCGCTGTCGGAGCTACTAGTTCTACTCTCTGCAGTTATAATGTTTCTGTTATCTTTAGTTATTACTGTTCCTAGAAGTAGCTTTTTGTTTGAACTATAATGCAGGTATTTATCCAAATGTATTTGCTAAGGCATTTTACTTAATTTCATTTAATTTGCTCAAACGAATGCCCTTCACAAGTGGCCATAGTGAAGATCATTCTCCCGGAATGGGAAGGTATAAAGCTGCGGAATACAGTAGTTGTAATTGCGTCTAGAAAATCAGCATCAGCAAAAGTGCAACGTACTTCATGTCGTTGAAATCATGTCGATTCATTGACAACAGCTAGGCTGGGTATTTTTATATTACTAGCTCGCCCGACGCAGCTACGTTGTTGAAGTTCAGTCCTTCGATCCGTTCCGCTTCATTTCTCACTTCTCGTTGCTCGTCAGTTTGACTTCTTCATATATATCTTTGACTTGCAGCATTGCGAGTTCTGCGACCTAGGTTGATACGTCTAATCGGTGGCATTTTGAAGAATCACAATTTTAATATAGGGCATGGTGGCGGTGAACTAACGTCCACCCTTGTTAATTGTTTTTGAATAACTACTTCTCAAAAAACTCACTGAATGAGGTGAAAACTGAATAAATGCTCTAATCGGGTGGACTCTGCATTACTATTACTACTACAGAGATAACAATTAGGCAACACTGCAGTTTCTTTTGAAGGGTCCATCACAAAGTACGAATGGTGAAGAAATGTGAGACCTAAAAAGGAAGCACCGTGTTTTCATAAGCAGTTTTCTCTCACATAGCTGTTGGAATAAAGATGGCGGAGAGGAGTGCCTGTCTCTTTTGGTACTCGAGATATTTTGCGTCTGGCTCATCTAATCATTAGGTTTTCACTGATTTCCCATTTTCTACGGAATTTTTGATTTTTATTTCCGTAAGAACTGTCTATACATCATCAGGAAACTTAAAAAAAAGACGAATGAAATCAGTAAAATCATGCTCAAGTTATGGCTTGACCACGCGTAATAGGGATTCACTTTTATATATATACATACTGAGACGTGGTCATTGTCGTCTAGACCAGTTAGGTGAAAAATAAAGCTTCCGCCTTTAGTTGGGTAGTTCAACAAAATTCAAGCAATGAAGACTATTTATACTTTATTAGTCTCTAGCTTACAATGGACTATGCCATCATCCTCAGGAGCTGCAATAACATTAGGAAGAAATAGCAACTATTGTGTAAAATAATTCACAATAGTATGAGTAAGTAATTTAAAATCATTTTGCACAACAGTTGTTATTTCTTGTTAATGTTATTGTAGCTCCTGATGATGATGGCATAGTCTGGAGACTAATAAAGTATAAAGAGTCCTCATTGCTTGAATTTTGTAGAAGTACCCAACTAAAGGAAGAAGCTTTAATTTTCACCTATATATATATATATATACAGGGTGACTTCGAAGCTGAGTCGTTTATTTTAACAGTGAGTAGATCTGATCAAAAGAAATGTTTTTTTCGTTTGACATTTTTCTGGTAAAATTAAAGTAACAAAGTTATAGCCCTTTAGAAGTTTGAGTACCGCCCTCTCTCAATAATAATATTATGTGCTCGTGTTTGGCAACAACGGATGTAATCCGCCTTATCGGTTCATCGCATCGGAAACAAAAAAGCGGAAGAATTTGAAACGCTTATCACGATGTTTTTACTACAATTTTATTCAGTTGTATTCAGTCAATGTGTCGTGGCTCAAACGAAATAAAAAATGGCACATGTTTACGAAAATGCTGAACTTGTGGACATGATTCTTATTTACGGGGGAGGGGGGGGGAGTATTTACAAAATGTTGCCGCGGCATCACGGATTTATGCGGATCGGTTTCCCAATCGAGTGCAACTAACCCCTCGTACCTTTGTTAATGTAGTACAAAGGGCTCGTGAATCAGGTGACTCAAGACCTCACAGGGGAGGGCTTGCCGGTGCTCCAAGACCGCACGATCAAATACAGGTCCGCACTGGAAGACTTGTCGGGAGGATACTTTATAAAACAAGGTAAAATTTTTTTATTTTTTTTTTTTATTTTTACACACATATTTTGGTTTATCTTCCTTCTACAATCATTATTATATTATAAAATTAATGACTCAACTTCAAAGTCACACTGTATATACGAGTATATGTATATATATATAGAGATAGAATGTTCGACTATCAACATCATTTGACTTTACAGTATTATCTATGTAGTCTATATCCCGAAACAATCATAGCATATTTTTCTAACCCAACACAGTGTGTAAAAATTAATAATACTGTAAAGTCAAACGATGTTGATAGTCGAACGTTCCATATATATATACAGGGTGACTTCGAAGTTGAGTCATTTATTTTAACAGTGAGTAGACCTGATCAAAAGGAATGTTTTTTCCTTTACCATTTTTCTGGTAAAATTCAAGTAACAAAGTTATAGCCCTTTGGAAGTTTGAGTACCACCCTGTCTCAATAATAATATATGTGCTCGTGTTTGGCGACAACGGATATAATCCGCCGTATCGGTTCATCGCATCGGAAACAAAAAAGCGAAAGAATTTGGAACGATGTTTTTGCAATTGTTTCATTCATTTGTATACAGTCAGTGTCAGTGAATAGTGGTATCTGTTGCGTGGCTCAAACGAAATAAAAAATGGCACATGTTTATGCGGATCGGTTTCCCAATCGAGTGCAACCAACCCCTCGTGCCTTTGTTAATGTAGTACAACGGTCTCGTGAATCAGGTGACTTAAGACCTCACAGGGGACCTCAAGATCAAATACACGTCCGCACTGAAATACTTTTCTGGAGGATACTTTATAAAACAAGGTAAAAGAATTTTTTTAATTTTTTTTTTTATTTTTACACACATATTTTGGTTTATCTTCCTTCTACAATCATTATCTGAAAATTAATGACTCAACTTCAAAGTCACCCTGTATAATAAAGCTTCCGCCTTTATTCGGTACTTCGACAAAATTCAAGCAATGAGGACTCTTTATACTTTATTAGTCTCTAGCTTTCAGTGGACTATGCCATCATCATCAGGAGCTGCAGTAACAAGAAATAGCAAATGTTGTGCAAAATGATTTTAAATTACCTACACATACTATTCGACATCAGGTTGAAAATGCATTTGATCGGAAGAGCTTCCTAATTTACTCCTATGTATGCTGGAAAATCACCTTTTACATATTAGAAGGTTCAGTTTGTCTTGAATGCATACATTCACAAATGCTCTTCGATGATGCGGAATCTCAGCAGTTGATTTCCAGCTACACTTGAGTTACTTAAAAAAATGTTTTCAAGGGATCCTCCGTCAATACAACCTAATGTTCCATGCAAAAGCTTTCATCCGCGGGTACAAACGTGCGTGGGCTGCGCTTTTTCAGTATAGGAAGTCGGCGGCTGCGAAAATAAAAAGACAGTAAAAGGCGCTTTCAGGAAATGAATACAAATTAAAAATCGTTTTGCCGTTTTATGACGTCTAGCCCGGAAGGGAACGGAAAGTTGTTAGAGACTTTCATGGTCCAATGCTTTTAAGAAATGGAAACCTGCTCATCTATTGTAGATATTTTTAAAAGCATACCTGAGGTAAAGGTTCCGAGTGAATTACGTGGTAATCATTCAGACACGATTAGCAATATGGATGAACCTATACATTTTAGATACAAGAATCCATGAAGGAAATACCGCGAATGCTATAAAATAGATTAAAGTAGTAGTACTAGGGTTTGGGTACGTTTTTTGTGTAACACTATGACATACGAAATACTCAGTTCTCGATGTATACGCTTAACAAAGCGAAGATCAACAAGTCCTCCTCAGATAAGCGTAAACCATTTGGATCAAACGCTTAACATTTAGGGCCGTATCGTCAGTTGTTCCCACAATTGTAAGGCCTCTTGAATTATAACAGTTTTTCCTGTCCTTCCCAAAAGCGCTCTATTTTGAGGTTATGTTACAAATATCTAGTGGCATCAAATTTTTTATGAATTTGAGATTCATCATTTGTTTCATCAACCTCAAATAACCTACAGTTTAAAAAGAAAACATTATTTTTTCATTTAATTAGGAGAACGCTGACACGGAATAGTAGAAATCCAAAAGGACTTGCTGAAAGAGAGAAAAGACTGAAAATTAAGTGGGCCATACAGGCGTCCTACAAATTCTAGGAACGACTGATGATATGGCCCCTAGGTGTGACCCTTGACATAAGGCTCAAGTGGTAGGGCCATGTCAAAAAAAAACAAAAAAAAACAGGGAAGAAGTGAACCTCCGTAAGATCAATATTATTGAATATTGGGAAGATTTTTAGAGCTATCTCTCCCTATAATCTGCCATCAGATCTTTGAAGTCTACGGCTGCAAACCATGGGGTTGTTCCAAGGGTTCCGGCATTGAAGTTATTCAGAGATTCCAAAATAAAGCTCTGAAAAACATGATAAATGCCCCTTGGGATGTGCCTAATAGGATGCTTCGTCCCGACTTGAATATTCGTTCGGTTATCGGTAAGATCAAGAAAATAGCAGCAAACTTAATTGTAAGAGGACACAAAAAAATTAATGGTTGATCAAATTGATCAGTTTTAATAATAGGACATCAAATCCACATTGAAAACAAACAAAAAAATAAAGTATTTACCCTCATTCCGTTAGAACATTTCTAAACATGCGAGTGTCACTTTCACGCCAAGGTACTTGTGCATCTATTTCATCATTCTAAATTAAAGATCTCGGTGCAAAAACCAGGTAACTCACATAGAAAGTTTTGGGAAATTAAAAAAGCTAAAAATCCTATTTAAAAAATAAAGGGAATAAAACCATTTTATTTTAGGGTGACTGAAAGATAATAAAAACGTGCTTGATATTATATAACGTGAAGACATAAACCCAGACCTTAGCTGGCTTTTGCCCCGAACATTATATTGAAATAAACTAAATAGTCAAAACCGATACAACTTGGAAAAGGAGTAACAAAAATAAAACTTGAGTTACATACGCATTATGACTTGTACCAACTACTTCTTCTGGAATATTTTTTAATTCTCCGAATTTCTTTCGTTAGTACCATAGATAGCAGCCGGTACGTACTTTGCTGATAAAAGTTTAAAACCAGTAGCCTTTTTTCATTAAGCGGCAAAGTATATGGTTGTATCATATGTGAACTCGGAAAGCACAATACCACGTTTTCGTTTTCAATATAAAACCTTGTGAAAATTGGGATGGATGTAACAACACTAACAACATCCTACATATTTGAATCCCTTTTAATACTGGAAAAGTGAGTAGGTTGAAATGCTAAACCTATCTTTTCCTTTGCTAACAAAAGCAGATTCAAAAAAGCTTGCAAAATCCATGATCATGCCGTGATTGACGTTCACAACTTTAACCTTCTATTGAAGTTGAAGGGACCAGTTCTTTCTACTAACCGGAAATATGGATAAGTCCATTTTGAAGGCAGCGTATGCGTTTGTCGCCTTCTTTAGGGGAGGCATCAACATTTTGAACCTTTCTTATTAGTCTTAGTTTTTGTTTTGCGATCCAGGCGTTTTTTTATGTTATTATGAAATGAGATGGAAAAGTGCTACTACTGCTATAAAGATTGGAATCCGCAAATCAAGTTCATCTTCCACTAACACTCAGACTATATCGTATATATACTGTGTTGTGCACAATATTTGTTCTGAATACTAACCACTCACCTGGTGTTAAATAAACGCTCATGAAACTAACTTTTCACGGGGAGGTAAAAGATGCCAATCCTCCTTCCTTTTGGAATGTTGTCGTTTTTTGTATTTTTTTTTTGTACTCGTACAAACATTCCAGTAAAAGTTATTATTATCGCTCCACATTTGCTTCCTGACGATTGAAAAGACTTCTCTTTTGACGAAATTTTCGCACCAAATATGACTTATTGCAGTACGAACAACACTCAGTTACTGTTAGTTGCATACTAAATCACACCACGTGACGCGAGAACCACATGGCCTCATGATCGGATCCAGACTAGTCCTCACCCTTGTTCTGGACTAGCCTGATTTCACTTGTTTTTTGCACCAAACGATCCGCAGTGATCCAAATACTTAGTATACCTGAAAAAGCTTTTGATAAAAATTGAACTGGTGTTTGCACCGAGGTCTTCAATTTGAGCTTTCTCTTGACTAGTTTGAAAACAAGCAGCGGATCCCTTTTTGGAAAGGTCTGTATGCTGAAGGTACCGATAATACTTACTCCACGGAGCAGCGACCTCCTGCAAGAGTTGGAGGCCGGATTTCTCTACTGCAATACCTACAATGGTCACACGCGCATGGGTAGATCCCCATTAAATAGTTTTCAAGCCTCCTAAACTCAGTTTACTCAATACAAAAACGGAAATTAATCGCAGTACTTCCCGCGTCGCCCAACCGGAAAGCTCCAACTTTGTAATTTATGAGAAACTTCAGAGCTCAAGCCACCAGTTGATTAAATATATGCCATACTCAGAGAGGTAGTATATGGAATTGGGCGGATGCCGTTATCGACCGTACAGCGCTGGAATGTCTCAATGAAAACTGAGATATGCGTATGAAGCTGGTAGCAGTTCTATTGTGAGATGCTTTCGTTCCGAGTATGTTTCAGTTTTATTAGAGTCACGAGTAACTTTTTATACACCGCCCATTTGAGAGAAATACGTTCTTTAAAAATTGCTGAAAAATAATACGACCGACGAAATATGATGTCGTGAAATGTAGGGCAAGCGGATTACAATTAGAGGTGGATGCCTATAGTAGCAAATATTCTTCGAGAATATCGTGTGAAACAAAAATATCAGTATAAAAAGTGGTGTAAAATGGTTTGGAAATTCACCTACTCGTTTATTCTTATTTTTTATATGTTGTTTTCTTGTTATCGACATCATGCAATTCCTTCAACAAAAAGTATCCACATTACGATTAAAAAATTTTAGGAACCTTAAATCAGCAAATGCTAGAAGGGGAAAATACTGAATTGTATCAAATTTTATCGAAATTACGGACCTTTGCTTTTAAAGTTTTGGTGCAGGTACAGATTTTTAGCGTCTCTATCTCAATGAATAGAGTCATAATTGTTCAAAGTTGCATGTTGAAAACAAACAGGAGACTTGGAAATAGCTCCAAATTGTCAGCGAGGTAAGTAATTGTCAATATACAGATATGATTGTAAAAATATAGAGAATATTTTTGGAGCAGAAGGTACACTGATGGAAAAATTAAGGAAACAGGTTGTTTTGATTTTTTGAATTTTTCAATATCAATAAAAAATAGTCGTATTTTGGTTCTGAGAGAAGCAACATTAGCCATTTTATCATTATCTTCATTTTAGCTATTGGTTTCAAAAAAAAAGTAGTAAATTATTGTCCCTTTTTCCTGTTTCCTTCCAGCCTATATGAAGGATAACCAACTACGTGGACGTAATTAAAAGCAATTGCAAGTTTCTTTCTTCACACTATTTCCCAGGATTGACTGGAATCGCAGCTTCAAAATTTCATTGCCTAAAGATTTGAGGCTTTTAGAACCACAATATGATCATTTTTTTCTGAAAAAAAAATCATAATTTTTATTTTAAGTCTGCGAAATCATCTTATCAAAAACATATTTTTTCATATCTCGTACCGTTATACTGTCATATCTTAATGTTCATCCAAAGAATCTAAGGCTCGTTATTTTCTGATTAACCGAACTGGCGCATAAATTAATTCCTTACACTATATTTTGATACGTAATTTTATATTCAAGTGTACATAACTTAACCATCACTTATGTTAGACTGATACTTATTTTTAGTTCCGAGATTGATAGGAAATACAAAAGAGTATGTTTTTATTCTGGAGTCAAAATGACTTTAAGCTTCTGAAATTTCGCGCCTACCATGACAGTGCGCGCTGTTACGTAGTACGTTCCACATTGGAAAGGTCATAGAATGAACTGGTGTTACGTCACTCCTTTACGCGTTCAGATTTAATGCCGTAGTCTGGTGAAAATATAATGGATTTTTTGTTATTGGTTAGTTTTTGATAATACCTTTACTATTAGGGTCATCTAGATGTTCCAGTTAGATCGAGAACTCCCATTCAAAAATCTTGTAAATGTAATTTGATGTCGAGAAAATGTTAAGTATTAGTACAGGAAATGGCAGAACTCTGGAAAGAGGCCCAAAGGCTACAAAACTTTATTTGAAAGCCGAAAGAAAGTCACTTCTAACTCTACCCATGGGCACCCGCAGGGTGAGTTAGAAAACATGTTGGTTCTGGAATCAAAACGACGTCAAACCCCGTCATAACAAAATGTTCTCGCCGCCTATGTTTAACAGTGCGCGCTGTTATGTAGCACGTTTTTCCATTCACCTGGTAGTTCCTCTTGATTCCATATATATCTAATCAAACTTCCACGTCTCTTGTGTGAATCTCGTTCATCCATTTTTATTATTTCTGCTGTGATTCTGTCCTATGGACTCCAATTGTGTTTTAAAATCCCTATTGTTCCCAGATCTGCTGGTTCGTGTATTTGTCCCTGGTCGTCGTATTCGGTTAGTGGTACTGCTTCCTTGTTCCATTCCTCTTCGTTTTCACTATCTGATAGCTTAGATACTTTCTCGAAATGTTCTGCCTACCTACCTAGTTTTCCTGGTGGGTCACCAATTAATGAGCATCTTTGTTTTAATAAAAGCAGGAAGTCCTTTGACTACCCGCTTTGCTTCTTCTTACATCCTGGTAAAAGTTATTTTGTTTCTCCACAACTTTTTCGTTTGGATTGCTGATATCTTTCTCTTGATTCTGCTGTGCTAGATACATCCATGAGCATTTTAGCTTTCGGCCTTTTTTCCAACTCTCGTTTACGAACCACTGTTTGTTTTTCCTGCTACCCGTTTTCGTCATCATCTGTTCTGCTACATTATTGATAATTGCTTGAATCCTGGTTAACATCCTGCACCACTGGTGAGTTCTGCAATCCTGTCCTTATCGCTTGCTCAAGTTGCTGCTTAACTGTGGTATCTTCTAGTACTTTTAATCCGTACCTTTTGATTGTCTTCTGTCTCTTTAACTTTTTCTCCTTGTTTTACAGTAGCTACTACCACAAAGTGATCCGTATCACTATCTGCACCACGGCTAACATTGCAGGCATGTTTTCTTGCGATCAGTACTGTTCAATTAGATTGGCCGTATTACCATCTGGTGAGATTCATTACTCCATCATATGCACATCTTTTTCTCGAAATTTCTATATTATGGTGAAATAAAAAACTGATGGATTTTAAAATTACCCTTCATGAGAACCAGACAGGCGTGACCGAAAATTTCTACGAAGTGGTGCAGGAGTTGAGCGCCTTAATATTTCGCGATGATGTAGCACTTTTTTGGATTGCTGCCATGAAAGCTTCTCAAATGAACTTCATGTCCCCAGATGCCAGAGGATGCTAATTACTCATGCAAATATGGAAAAAAAATAAAAAAATACTGCGGCTAATGAGTTTCGGTTCGCTAACGCTTCTTAAAAACACAGATTCTCGTGTAATTAGCAGAGATATTTTACCGTTATAGGAAGATTATTCAAACCAGATAATAAACAAACATTTTTTATACATCTATACCAGTTTAGCAGTAATCAACAAACATGCTTAAATAAAGACGTACATATATGATACTAGGTATGAATACAGCAACTGGTAAAATGAGAGATTCAAATCACATATTGAGAACCGACGTGGTACAGATCATAAAATGACTTTATATAAAAATAAATTGACAAACATAACTTTGGTCTAATATCCAGATAGACCTTCCAATGAATCAACAAATTCTTCGATACTATAGGCAGCTATTTTACTTGAATGTTGGTTCATATTTGTCTTCTAAAATTACTCACTTTTAATTTATACATATATGTAGGTAGCGAGTTGTAAATTTTTATTCCAAGATATTTAGTTTTTTCAATATGACGTCCTGGAATTGCTATTTTATGTTTTTTCTAGTGTCGTAATTCTGTATACGAGATTTTAGGTCGTATTAATCTTAATTTGTCTATCCAAATCAGCTAATAATAAATGATTCAGGCATTTATTGTCATGATACTCTATGTCCCAAAAATGCTACTACAGGGGCTTGATTCTAAATTAGTTTCGACAGTTGAAATTGATATCGGTGGCGCCTTGTGACGATACACTTAAGTAGCTATGACAATTTTGACAGTGCCATGATAATTTGAATATTGAAGATCAATATCATCAGATGTCAAAGCTATCATACTGAATCAAGTATCTCGTCAGAAGGCGCCATCGTAATCAATTTCAACGTTCGAAGCTCATTCAGAGTCAAGCCCCAGGTGTCGTCATGCTTATCATTTCAGTGTTCTGAATTAATAAACTCTTGTAAGCTTAAGTGCGAAGCAGGGCCCCAACCAGCTATACTATAACTTAATTTAGATTTGAATAGTCCATAATCTGATATAATATAATTCGTCAACAGTATTTGTAGTTTTATATCGTATATCGTTTGCGTCAGTTTAGGATATACATTTTTAATGTGATGTATTCAAGATATACAAGAGTACAGTTTATCTGAAGTCACTTGAAACACTGTGAAATACCGGGTGCGTTTTATATATCTATATTTGACACGCTGTGTTGCTGCAAAAATCGCCAAATTTCGCAGCAAATATCCCCCGTATAAGATCAAAGGCAGTTTCACCGGTCCACGTGGAGTAAAGCACGCCTATGCGTGGACATAGCCAATGAGAAAGCATGTATTTCAGAGCTCCGAACAAGTGCAGGTGGCTACTGAAAATTGAAACAGTTTAGCCAGTGCCGTGTAGCGGTGAATAAACGTGTTTTCTTTAGTCTGTCCGTGTTTTTTCATAGATTTTATTAGTTTGTGTGTTCTTGACTTTTGAATACACAGTTTACTTGTTGATTTAATTGTTGTGTTGATTGTTCTTGCGTGTCCTAAATATGGCTCTTTGGAGACCTTGGGAAAATGCTCCAAGCCACGAGGAGATGGTTGATGAACCCGTGCAGGCAGAATTCTTTCATAAAGATTTAGAGGAACAGACCCAAAGAGTAATCCTAAATATGTATGATTGTCTAAAAAACGAAAATCCAGATTCCTCGCAAAATCAAATTTTAAACAGAATTTGTATACTGACAAAAATCAGTCGGTCTACCATTTATCGGGTTATAAAAAGGGGAGATGTAGTCAACCATTCCTTCCACAGAAAGCGCATAGGGCAAAAATTAAAAAGAATAGACGTGGGTTTTCAGGAAGATATTCGTCGTATAATATACGGATTTTATAAAGAAAATTTGGTGCCCACGTTGGAAATGATACGGGATAAATTAAAAGATTATCCTGAAGATTTTTATAATTACAAATGCTTAGACTCACTGCACTGTATTGTAAAACTGTGTGGTTTTCAATACAAAAAATTAGATAAAAGAATGGTGATTATGGAGTCGTCTCGAATCGTTGAATTGCGCCAAGAATTTTTGCACAAAGTTAAAATCTATAGAGAGCAGAAAAGAAATCTGATTTACCTGGATGAAACGTGGTATGATACCCATGATGTTGTGCAGTACGGCTGGGTTGACGACAGCAACAAGTGCATTTTAAATGCACCATGCAACCGTGGAAAACGAATCATTATTCTCCATGCTGGCAGTGAAAATGGATTTAAACCTAATGCCTTGCTGTTATCTGCCAAAAATATCAAAGAATCATGTGCCGACTATTATGAGGACATGACCTCCGACTTATTTGAAAAGTGGATAGAGCAGCAGTTAATACCAAACATTTCCCCAAATTCAGTGATTATTATGGACAATGCGCCATACCATCCCCGACAGAAAAACAAAATTCCGAATACAGGCACAAAAAAAACAAGACATTATTGATTTTATGAAGGATAAGGGAATGGAAATACCACAAAAATCAACCAAAGCCATATTATTGGATCTTACTAAAAGACAAAAATTTGAAAAAGAGTATGTTGTTGACAGTCTGCTTCAGCAAAATGGCCATGAAGTATTACGTCTACCTCCCTATTATTGCATTTTTAACCCGATTGAGTTGGTCTGGGCTGCTTTAAAAAAAAAAGTAAGAAAACATAATCAGACCCCTCAATTAAGTGAATCGCTATTGGCCACAATAAGAGATGCAGTATCTCATATTGCTGCCACAGACCTATGGAAGCAGTGTTCTAGGCATAGTATTGAAAAAGAAAATGAATATTGTGTTTTGCCTCCTGTAAATCCCGTTGTAATTCCTCTACAAGATGACTCTAGCGACAGCTCCGAAGGCGAGGATGATATATAAATACCTATAATGTAAGTCTTTATATACCTTTTTATATACCTACCTGTTATGTAAATATTTGCCTATGTCAAACGTTGGAATTCTGCAATTTTTCCATTTCTTAACTTTCAGTCAACATAAATTAAACTCCCAATATAAGGATTTTTTATCCCAAATCAAAAAAATAAGAAGATAGTAAAATCCATTTATTGAGATATAAAAACATTATTATTATCGTTCTAAATAAATGACCGCACGCCTATGATACGTCATGAAATTACAAAGGACGCGCCGACCAAAGGTTTTTATGCTATTTCAAGTGACTTCAGATAAAGTATACAAATTTATTTCTAAAAACACTACCACAGTTCCAGCTATGCCTCTTTATAGAGAGCATGTAAATATCTTGTTTTTCCTCTATTTAAGGTCAGTTCGTTTGCATCGAACCACTTTTTTGAATGGCCAGCACTTGAAAGTGTTCTTGTCTTTCACTTAATTTATCCCTATTGATATGAAAACTGAAAGTACTGTCATCAACATATACTGTTATTGTAACAGGGATACGAAATTGACTGTTCATATAATACGGCATGTCATTAATATATGATATAAATGAAAAGAGTCCAAGCATGGATCCTTGAGGTACGCCTCCTTGATTATAAGTTTACCTCTGACATGATCATTTATATGAACCTGTTGAAATGTATTAATGACATACGATCTTTCAATACCATCTGCATCTCCCCGTATTTTATAGCAACATAGTTTTTTGAGCAAAGCATCATGACTTACACAGTAGCAGTAAAAATTGCAACGCATATATCACGATGGTCGAAAACCTCTGAGATATTATCTTATTGATGAAAAACTGCATCATTTAATGACTTCGCAGATTGAAAACCAAACTGGCTATTATTTAAGATTTCATGTTTATGTTATGGTTAAAGTACTTGCTTAGCTGGATTATAGACTAGCTGGATAATATTCAAACTATCCTTATGTCTGGTTACTTTGACGGAAAATAATTTTTTTCACTAAAATAGCTATGAATATTGGTTGGTTTGTATTCTATCCAGTTAGACTGTAAGGTGTACAAGATTTATCGTTTTAAAATATCTCATCAATTCCCTTGTGAAATATTGATGTTACGAAACATTCTGCAGGCATGGAGGTCAAAGCTGCAGATCCATAGGTCCATAGCATTCGTAATCCTTCCGATAAAAAAGTGTAGAATTGTTCTTTCCAGGATCATCACAATGACAGAGAAAATGCGTATAATATTTCCTTCTCCATATAGTGCCTTAATTTTCGGTTGCGGTTCATGTCTCTTTACTTATAAACTACTATTTCCAATGTGGAAGTTCCCAAGTCGAGGAATAGCTAATGTACGCGTGGTAATCTAATTATAACGACCACCCCACGCAATTTCGCTATTCAGCTATTTTTCACCAGGACCCCGTTGACAGTTCATTAGCGCCCTTTTCCTTATAATTTACCACACGCGCTAATTCTTCCACTTCGTCAAACCTCAACGGACATTTTTGTATAACAGTGGAAGTTTATCTGTAAGGGCAATCATATTAACAGGAAAATAGTATCAGTTGGCATATCACCGATGCTTATATGGGCATGCCTCAGATAAATCTTTCACTGAACCATATCCTCACAAAAATACTTTTCAGTTTTGTTCGATGAAAAAATTGTGGTGTATCGCACTGTTGTTGTTCGTCAAGGCTGCGTTAGTGATTGATTCTAATAACCCTCCGGTTGACAATAGTGACTTAGGGGGTAACTGTAGTCCTGAATTTAAAAAAGGGATGTTTCTATGAATTCTGCTATATTCACCTAACAAATAACAAATAAAATGGATGGATAATGCGAGCCTTTTTGTTTGACAGTATTTGCTGAATCTCTAAACATAAAGTTGATATTCTACGGTTTCCGTAAAAAATAGAGGGCTTTTTTAGACATTCTGACAGAAATGGTTGATTTTCTCAAAAAATGTATTGCATTGGTTTGTTTTATTTTATCAAAGAGTAGCTAAATGATGTCTTAGCAAGCTCGCAAAAACCGTATCTCGATATCTTAGTTCTTCTTGACCTCTCTCAGGCACTCGATACCATAACATCGTCTTCTAGTAGTCAAGTGTAAATCTCTTGGTTTTCCTGATTATGCCTCAAAAATGATTCAAAGGTTCTTAGGAAATCCATATTAAAGGGTACACGTTGACGTGGTTCCATCTCTAAAGTACCTCACTTTCTCCGGAGTGCCTCAAGGGTCTGTACTTGGGCCACTCCTATTCATTCTGTGTATTTCTGATCTCCACTCAGTTGTTAAATACTGTATTATCCAA
Source organism: Acanthoscelides obtectus (assembly GCA_963669975.1). Taxonomy (NCBI): domain Eukaryota; kingdom Metazoa; phylum Arthropoda; class Insecta; order Coleoptera; family Chrysomelidae; genus Acanthoscelides; species Acanthoscelides obtectus. The sequence continues at coordinate 114,294,549 of CAVLJG010000003.1, forward strand.
TTCTTTGCCGATGATTCACAGATCTACAGTCATTTCCATAATCACGTCATTCGAAATGCTGAATCTGAGGTAAATGAAGATATAACATATATTAGTATGTATGCAAAAAATCATTACCTCCAGTTGCACCCTTTAAAATCAAAAGTCATCACTTTTTCACCAAAACTATTCAGAAGTGGTGCCAAAAGGAATTTTAAAGTGAAATTACATGGTGAGACTATAGAAGTAAGTGAGTCAGTGAAAAACTTGGGCGTAACTTTAGATGAACGTCTAAATTTTATACCACATGTAAATAATATAGAGTAAGAGGTGTTTTTCAATTTTACGTCAATTATATCTTAATAAACAATTTCCTAACTTTACAACTGAAAAAAAATTGTGTGAATCTTTGGTAATGTCCAAAATTAGTTATTGCGACTTAGCTTATCTTCCACTTCTTGACTCAACATTTCTAGCACGTATCTAAAAAATCCAAAACTCATGTTGCAGGTTAATCAATAATTTAAAAAAATATGATCATATCAGTCCTTTTTTCAATGACATGAAGTGGTTGAGAGTAAATGAACTGAGTGAGCTATATTTAGTTACTTACACCCACAGGCTTTTGCTATCATCCATTCCGCCGATTTTGAGAAATAAGCTGATATCTAGAAGCATTATCCATTCTAGGGACATTCGATTCACTGAAACACTGACAGTGCCACTTGACAGGACATTATTCTTTAGTAAATGCTTCACCTACAACGCAATCATTTTTTACAATGCTCTACCTGGATCCAAAAGAATGCTATCATATGATGAATTTAAAAGACATATGAAGAAATTTATTTTGAATGGAAGTATATAAATTAGTTGATAAAAGTTATTTGTCACCTCACACAAAAATATTTCCAATATATTTTATTTGTATAACTGTTACAACTGTTACAATTTTATATAATAATATATGTTATGTACATCATACTTTTTATATACCTACATTTTTAAACTTCTAACTTATCAAATGTGTTAATGTTTTTTGTATTGTTTTTTCAGTTTTATTATGATATCTTCCTGACCCGAAATCTATGCCAGAGAAAATTGTATACAGAGATGCCTAACATTTTTATTTTTTTAAACTAATTGTTCTGGTGTTTCTTTTTTATTATTAAAATGTGACTCTAAAAATTGCCGATTTAAATAAGGAAGGCTTTTAATGTAAATGCGCGAAATGCTCTATACATTCCTGAAGCCTCTATGGATAGACAAAACAGCTCTCGGTATGTCACAAAAATTTTATTCGCAAGTCCCTTAAATTTTATTTATTTAAACTAGTTTTTCTGGAATTCTTATTTACTCATCAGAATACAATTACCCTTTTTGAAAAGATTACAATATGTCGCTAAAAGGTAAGTAGGTAATGTTAATAACAAAAGGCGTATTTTTCGTTTGAATGCGTATTCACTATGGGTATATTCGAAATCGACTATCAATAGAAGCAGGCCATAGAATACAACAATACAGATACCTAATGAAAACATAAATTATCCTCAAATTGTCAATAGTTGTCAATAGCTTCGCATTACTTTGAGCAATTTTCATGCCTACCTAACGCGTTTTACGGACAATGAAGCTGTTGATATGCTTGCAGCTTATTTTCAATGTCTTCAGAATGCCACAGTAGCAAAAACAATTTACCTGACTCTATACAGTGGACCCCCGATAATCCGGCCCCTGTCTAATCCGGCGCCCCCTGCAATCCGACTTGTCTTTGAATATGTATTACACAAATACGTATTTGACAATCTTCGCTAATGTAGATCATGCAGGTTTGAACAGGTTAAACTTGTACGCGCCACCGCGATCGTGCTCGACGCGTAAGCATTGTTTTACTTAGTTAGAATTTGACTACTGGTGCTAGCGGTACGGCCTAGCGTGCATTCATTGTTTACTATTTATTCATTGTGTATTAAGTATAGTACCTAGTAATGTCATCACAAACTCAGAAGCGAAAGCACAGAACATTGACAATTAAAGAAAAATGTGATATTTTAGACCGCTTAAATCGCAATGAAACTTTCAAAAGTTTAGCAAGTGAATACGGCGTAGTCCGATCTACAATTTATGACACTAAAAGAAACTACGAGAAGATCAAGAAGTTTGTGTCAACTACTGACTGCGGGCCAGGCAAGAGGCAGACACTCAAGAAAGCTGAACATCCAGAAGTGGAAGAAGCTTTGTACATGTGGTTTCTTCAGGAAAGAAATAGGCGTGCACCAGTTTCAGGACCCATGTTGGCCATGAAAGCTATGTTTTTTTATGAGGAAATAACAAAAAAAGATGATTTTGTGACCAGCAAAGGATGGCTAGAACGTTTTAAAAGTCATCATGGCATACGTTGAATGACTATTACAGAAGAGAAACTTTCCAACGATGCCACCTGCATAGAGCCCTTTAAATTAAGATTTATGCAAAAGGTGAACGATTTAAATTTTGACCCGTCACAGGTGTACAATGCAGACGAATCAGGGCTTTTTGGCGTGTGATGCCTAACAAAACGTTCGTTTCTTGTAACGAAAAATCCGTACCTGGACGAAAAGTAAGTAAAGAGCGTGTAACCATACTTCCATGTGCTACCGCTGCGGGCACACACGCGCTTAAGATGATGGTCATTGGGAAATCTAATAAACCACGGGCATTCAAAAACATTGATTTAACTGTACACTATTACGGACAGAAAAGTACATGGATGACAAAAGACCTTTTCAAAAAGTGGTTTGATGAATGCTTCGTACCTGAAGTTAGAAAATGGTTAAAAGATCATAATTTTCCTCAAAAAGCGTTGTTGCTTCTTGATAACGCTCCCGGTCATCCGTCTGAAGAAGAACTAACAACTGAGGATAAATGCATCACAGCGATGTTTCTTCCGCCAAATTGCACTGCACTGATTCAACCAATGGACCAGAATATCATACAGTTTGTCAAGCAAGACTATAAGAGAAACCTACTTCTGAGAGCCATATCAAAAGACCAACCAATAGAAAAAACTTTAAAAGAATTTAATATGAAAGACTTGGTTTTTGCCCTTTGTCAGTCGTGGGATGTGTTACCGTCATCAACTACTAAATCGTCTTGGAAAAAGTTATGGCCAGATATAGTCACCACTCCTAGCAACGTTCCACAAATGAGTGTTACTTCGGAAGTTATAGAACAAGTCGCTACTGAAACACAGATAAGTCCGGAAGATTTGGAAATCTGGTGCCGTGGAATGGATAAAGAGGAAAATGTTTTTCATGAAATGTCTGACGAAGAGATTACAAAAGAGGTTTTTAATTATACAACGAACAATCAGGAAATACGACGTGATTGCAACTGCTCCACAAGTCACAGCACAAGACGCAATTAACGCCTTTGAGCTAGGTTTACAATGGGCTGAAGAGAATGGTACATCCTGCAACGAACTTTTACTTTTGAGAAGACTGAGGGACAAAGCTCTGATCTCGCGTTATAACAACCTTAAACAAAAAAAAAATTGATCAACATTTCCAAGCTTCATAATTTTATAAGTTTATTACTGATTTTGATTAATAATTCTTGATTATTTTGGTACATATGTATGTGAATTTATGCTTAATTTTATAATAAAACATAAGCTCTCTATTGTTATTTAATTTACTAAATTCGACATACATAAACTATGTATGATTTGTACTTCAAAGTACATACATATACATAAAATGTACATATAATCTTATCATTGGATATGTAATTTGTCGGATTACAAGGAAAAAAGGGTTTTGTAAAGGGGGTCTTAGGTACTGCCCTGCCTTAATTTCATATTTGAAATTAGTAAGTGGCAGGGCCCTAAGGGTGTTTGGCGATTTGTTGAATAACTTAACACCCATTTGATGCTGACTGCATTCTGTTATAGATAATCTGTTCGTGGGAACCTGTAGGATAAGCGAACTTCTTGTTAGGTACCTGTTATGGTTGTTCAGCTTCGTAAAAACACCTAAATTAGACTTTACAACCATGTATATGGATGGCAAAGTAGGTATTTCCAGCTGTTTGAGAGAAGCTCTACAGCTAGACCTTCTGCTCAGAAGTAAACGTGTTATTCTTTTTTGCATAGTAAATACTCGTTTTGTTTCAGTGGGAACACCCCAGGCTATTATGTCGTATTACAAAGTTCACTGTACATATGCATAGTAGTAAGTCAACAGTAAAGATTTGTCAACGATAAAACGTAACTGACTAATGCAATATATATGTAAAGAGCAATCTTTTTACATATATGGTCAATATGAGTATTCCACTTTAAGCAGCTGTTTATGTGGATACTTAAAAATTTGACAAAGTCGCCCTGTTGAATGGAACCATCGAACGACTTAACCAGCAAGCTGTGATCGAGGCTGGAGTTTGCATAACCGAACCTAACAAATTGAGTTTTATTTGCCTTGAGCAGGGTTCCATTATTTTGGAACTGTTGCTGTGTTCCTCGTAGCTCTTCAGCAGCACCGATCGCTAGAGATGTTGAATTTTCGCAATCTACCAATAAAAATGTATCACCCGCGTACATAACATAATTAGTGCTACCGAAGTCATTCACAAAACATATATACAGCAATGGTCCCGATATAGAGTCTTGCGGACTCCCACTTCACTCCTACGCTTTTCGGATCTGTGATTTTCAATTTCAACATATTGCGATCTGTTGGACGAATAATCACGAAACCGCTCAAGCGGAAGTCCCCGTATTCCATAGCATTTAAGTTTTGTCATCAACAGCCCATGATTTACAAGGTCGAAAGCCAAATCAATGAATATGCCAATGCTCTTTTTGCCCATATCAATACTGCTATAGAGATGGTTCAAGAACTTTATTACCGCTGTACTAGTTGACAAATCCTTAACGAATCCATACTGATCTTCATTAAACAAAAGGTTGTTATTGAAGTATTTCACTATACAGATTGCTACGTACTTTTCAAGTATTTTCAGAAATGGACTGAGCAGGGATATAAACGACTGGAGTCTCCTTTTTTGAAGATGCTAACTATTTTTGCAATTTTCAAACAACTGGGAATCTTTCCCTCCTCCAAAGAACTACTCCAGCAATCAGGTGGGCACATTTCTTCACAACGTTTGTGCTAATGTCATCCTCACCAACAGAGTCAGATGGTTTCAAATCCCTGATGATATCCAGGATGTTCTTTTCACACGCACGGTGGAAAAAGGAACTGGCGTCTTTGCGATGTGAGAGTCTTTCCCCGATTAGTGGCGATCTTACAAGCCAACGGGGTTTTCGGTCAATGTTTCAGCGGTAAAGAATTGGAAGAACACAGGGAAATATTAACTGCGTAGTACGATATATTGAAGAAAATCCTCACCTTGTCACAAGGGCGTTATCCCTTGAGTTGGGCATACTACGAGCAACGGCTCAAAATGTTTTGGAGGACCATATGCAAGTTCTAATGACCATCAAATCGTAGGGATTTATTTGAATTTAACTTTTTTAATTACTTTTAGTATGCACCCACATCTTCTCGTTCTGCATCACTCATTGAAAGAGGAAGACTTTGTTCGGAGGTCTGACGTTTAAATGTGTGGTGTGGCATACTGGGAGGCAGAATTACACTGATCAACAGCCAAAAAATATCCTAAATAAAATCAACAAAATATTACTATTTCTAATGTGCTAAAACCGGAATGAAACTTATTTTTTCAATATTAGTTCAAGTTTTAGAGATACGGTAATTATATGTGTTCCTGCTGTGACAGTGTTAATATACTGTATTTCACAAGAATGCACGTGCTACATTTTTATATTCGGCAAGGAAAGATGATGTAATCGGCATAATTGTGTTACGTTATACATACGTGTACATTATATTGTTTTATATTAGCCATTTTTTCCTCAGTTGGCTGACGGCGTTCATGCAAGATGTCTCGAAAGTGTGTAAACAATCCAGATCAGTTTTGTTACGTGTGTGGTGATGTGACTTTTGCGTCTCAGAGACGGTCTATTACTCCACTAATAACAAAGGCATATCAGCTTTATTTCGGTTGTAAACTAGGGCACCCCACATCTGCTGTAATACATGTGCTTCAAGTCTGACGAGCTGGTTAAATGGCAAAAAACGGTCTATGCGCTTTGCTGTCCCAATGATTTGGAGAGAGCCTACAAATCATATTAATGATTGTTACTTTTGCATGGTACCTTGTGTTGGACAAGCCGCAGGTATGTCCAAGAAAACAAAAATCGGTTATTAACTACCCAAACATACCATCTGCGATGAGACCTGTGCCTCACAGTGACGAAAATCCTATTCCGAAACCCCCAGAATCCTACACTTGCGAATCAGAAAACGAATCAGATCATGGCGATCGAGTGATTCGTGAGGAAGAAGATATGCCATCAACGTCAAGAGATCCTGATTTTATACCGAGCACGTCATGCCACCAACCGCACAAAATAACACAGTCAGAATTAAACGATCTTGTAAGAGATTTAGAATTTCCAAAATGTAAGACAGAGTTACTTGGATCAAGACTGCAGCAGTGGAACTTGTTAGAAGACGATGTTTCGGTATGTGTTTTTCGTAAACGCCACAAAGACTTAGAACCATTTTTCAATATGGAGAATAACTTGGTTTTCTGCAGTAACATTAACGGCTTACTGGCGGCTTTAAATATAAACTATAACCCAGAAGAATGGAGATTGTTTATAGACAGTTCAACATTGAGTTTAAAGGCAGTGTTATTGCATATTGGAAATATTTTACCATCTCTTCCTGTGGGGTATGCAGTTCACATGAAAGAATCATATGACAAAATGAAGTACCTATTGACATGCATAAAATACGATGAGCACCAATGGCATATTTGTGGCGATTTAATAGTTGTTGCACTTTTACTTGGGCTGCAGCTAGGCTACACAAAGTTTTGCTGTTCTTTGTGTGAATGGGACAGTCGGGCAAAGGCACTTCATTACACCAGACAAAACTGGCTGTGGTCAATTCCTAGAGCCAGGTCAAAAAAATGTACAGCATATGCCATTAGTAGATTCGAAAAAAATTTTATTACCACAACTGCATATCAAGTTGGGCCTAATGAAAAACTTTGTCAAGGCATTAGATAGAGATGGGTCAGCTTTTCAATACCTGCGTCAGAAATTTCCAAGACTAAGTGAGGTAAAGGTTAAAGAAGGTATTTTTGTTGGGCCACAGATTCGAAATATTTTGAAAGATACACAGTTTGAAAACACCTTAACAGGTATTGAAAAAACTGCTTGGAATGATTTCCGTCAGGTGGTCACTAATTTCTTGGGAAATAGAAAAGCTGACAACTATAAAACCCTTGTCAAAAATATGCTGTCATCGTATCAAAAGATGGGCTGTAATATGTCTCTTAAGATACATTTCCTACACTCACACCTGGACTTTTTTCCTGACAATTGCGGAGCCGTAAGTGATGAGCACGGCGAACGTTTTCATCAGGATATTTCAACAATGGAAAAAAGGTACCAAGGAAAGTGGAATCCTTCAATGCTTGCAGACTACTGTTGGACTCTTGGTAGAGATGCTCCAGAAACAATCCGTAAAAGAACAGCAAAAAGACAGCGCATATAGTGATTCTTATAAGTATATGAATCATCTTGTTACTTTTTTTAATATATCCTTAAAAATAAAAAGTTTTTTTTCTAAACCGCAACTAATTTTTTTATTTCATTGTCATTTTTGGATTCAGCGCCCCAAAATTAACAAAGAAGTACACTTTTCCCACAAGATACAATTGAAAAACTAAAATTTGTTGTCCAGTGGTTAGGCCAGATTAAGTGATAGAATAGCTTATTCTAAACTTCGCCCAATAAAGACGTTTTATTATTATTACCATTATTATTATTTTTTCGAGCAATTCCTAAATGGTGATATCTTTCTTGACCTCTTGGACAATCAATTACCGTTGTTGTTGGAAGATGTGCCACCGGCAGCATGCCAAAACTTGTCTTTGCAGTTGGGTGGTTGGTTGCCCAGCACATTTTGCTATTATTGTACAAGATCATTAACAGCAGTGGATTGGGAGAGGAGCTCTGTTTCCGTAGCCTTGGCGATCACCAGACTTAAGTTGTGATGATTTTTATTTATGGAGAGGATATTATGTTCCAAACTTACATACGTAACATACCGAGAGCCAAAACTGAAGCGCAGTTGTGTATTCTCACGCGAGGCTTTGGGAATATATAGAGGGTGATGGTCAGCATTCCGAGCATTTACGGAGGCATTAAAAACCTTTTGGCCATTTTTAGAGCCACAATTTAATAAAAAAAGAAATTTTGACTTTGAAAAAATGAAAATATGAGCGATTTCTGTATAAAACTATCCAAATTTTAGGTAGGGAACAAGATATCGAGATGCGGTTCTCACAAGGTTGTGTAAACATCATTTAGCTACTTTTTCATAGAAAAAAACGGACCACTGCACCTATTTTTTTTTTTCTAGAAAATCAACCACTTCTGCCTCTAGTGGCCACATGTGAAACTAACAAAGCATTAAATATTATCACATTTATAGCCCAAGAATAGCCCCTTTCAACTAGCCCACGTTTGTTAAACAGAGAATCTTAATTTTCAGAGATGCAGCAAAGTTGTCAAACAAGAACGGTTCGGATTATCCTAGAATTTGAAGAAGAGGTATTTTTTTTGTTAGGTTAATATAGAAACATCACTTTTTTAGTTAAAATTGCAGTTACGTCACCTAGCGCCCATTTCAGAAACTTCAAAATATTTGCCAGGTTTTTGTCCACGCCGTTTTAGTAATAACGGTTTTTGCCGCAAACGTTTAATTTATTTATTTATTTATTTATTTATTTATTGAAATCCACCACCAACAGTGTTAACCAATTACTGGTGGCCAGACAACAATAGAAATAGTAAAAAAAAAACATATAAAAATACAACGAAAACTAAAAACTAAAACATTTCACTGCAAACTCTCTTAATATTCGAAATACTTGTGTTGAACAAATCAAATGTACTTTGTAGACTATTATAACATGAACACATCGAGTACAAAGGTGAGTGCAACAGTAAGTTAGTTCGTGGGGTAGGTAGGTAAAAAGTGAGTGTATTGCGAGTAACAAGTTTTGGAGCATTAAATTTAATCTGTGCTAGAAATGATGGACAATCATAACTGCTATGCACTACTTTATGCAGGAATATTAGCGAGTGAATCTTTCTTCTGTTATCAAGACTGATAAACATGTGCTTACGTAACAGGTGTTCCTGTGGGACCCCAATGGGTGGGTACGTACCGTCAATGTTGAATGAAAGAAATTTCAGAAATTTCCGCTGAATCTTCTCCAGAGAGCCACAAGTTGTAACATATCATGGATTCCATATTAGCCGTCCATATTCTAATTTAGACAGTATGAATGAATTATAAAGCATAATCATGGCATCTTTGTTACTTAATTCCTTTGAGTTACGTATTACACAATCCTAATAATCTGTTGACAGCATTAATAAGGTACTCAATATGAGGATTGAAGCTAAGTGACATGTCAAAAATCACACCCAGGTCCTTGCATTCTTGTACTCTCAGCAGAGAATGATTGCCAATTCTGTAGTCAAATGCAATAATATCTAGCTCTCTGGTGTAAGACATAACACTACATTTACTGTAGTTAATTGGAAGTCGATTTACAGCACACCATTTAACTATTTTGGCTAGGTCTTTTTGTAAGTGAGCACAGTCAGTGCTGCAGTCGACATTGGAAAAAATTTTCAGATCATCAGCATAGATTAAGTGGCTGCTGTCGATGTCGCTAACAATATCGTTTATGGACAGTATGAAACGCAAAGGACCTAAGCAGGAGCCTTGAGGTACCCCTGAGGTTGGGAAGAATTCAATCAATTTGACACCCTCATATTCAACATTTTGCTTTCTTCCTGATAGATATGACTTAAGAAAGGATAACAGCTTGGGGGAGAATCCAAAATAGCTCAGCTTCGTTAACAGAATACTGTGATCAAGTTTGTTAAATGCTTTACTAAAATCTGTATAAATTACATCCACCTGGCTATTAGCAGAGGAGACTGACTGAGTAAAACAGGCTAGGTTATTTATGGTTGATCTACCCTTCATAAAGCCATGCTGAGAAGTACTTATTTGGGAATGTGTATTGTGGTATAGGAAATTATGGAGCAAAGTTTCTAAGGCCTTGGAAAAGATACATACTAGGGTTATCGGTCTATAATTTTCAACCTGTAGTCTATCACCCTTCTTGAAAATGTGACGCACCCTTGATTCGCCTCAAATTTCAGAAAACGTGTCAGTCTTTAAACATAGGTTGAAGATCTTTGTCAAGGGATGAGCTAAGAAGTAGCCACAGTCACGCACTAAAAATGATGGGATTCCATCGGGTCCGGAGGTAAATTTAGTTTTCATTTGCTTTAACACTGTAAAAACTTCTTCTTCGGAAAAGCTCTGAAGTATTATGTTAGTATGCAAGTCCGAAATATTGATATCAGTTGCGTTCGAGGGCATAGTATATACAGATTGAAAAAATAGCGCAAAAGCATTAGCAATTTAATTGGGTTTGTCATACTGCTTACCATTATAGTTTACTTGGCTGGTTGTGGAATTTTGTCCCCTTTTATTACAGATAAATGGCCAGAAATTGTTCGGATCCTGAGATAGGCTACTTTGGATATCTACTAGATATTTTTGATATGCGTTACGCTCATCTCGCTTAATTTTGGTCCTTAAGTCTTTGAACTCAGTGTATGTGATCAAACTTTTATCCTTTTTAAACCTTTTGTGTAGCAAATTTTTTCTTTTAATGTCTCTAATCATTTCACCGTTAAACCAAACTGAAAATTTGAGAGATCTGAGACTTGTCCTAGGGACACACATATTAAAAATCTTACGAAGAATGTTATAAAATGTTTCCAAAGCTACGTTTACATCTGTTAAATTGTCAAGAAACGTCCAATTAACCAAGCTTATTTGTTCATATAGTGCTACAAAATTGGCTTTTCTGAAATTATATGATTCTCTGGCGCATTTGATACTCTTTTTAGAATGGAAGCTCATGTTGATTATCATGACAAGGGGAGGATGGTGAACATCCTCAGGTAGTAGGTCATCATAAGCTTCAACGACGCTACATTGTTTATTTGATAACACTAAATCTAATAGCCTATTATTTTCATTCCGAACATCATTGAATTGAGAAAGATCGAAGAAACCCATAAATGACTGAATTGTGAGAAGATTGGAGGTGATTTTCATTAACAAATTCGGGAATTAAAGTCACCTAGTATATAAATACTTTTGCCAAAGAGGTAATCAAGCGATTCTAGATGTTCAAAGAATGTTTCATAGCAGGAAGTACTCGTGTCAGGCGGTATGCATATCACAAAGAAATAAGTCACTTCATTTTTATATCTAAGTTTGATTCCAAATATGTCAATACTGGGAATGTCGTCTCTGATAAAAGTCATATTTACCTCGGATGCAGCAAGTTGATTACGAATACCAATTAAGATACCACCTCCTCTAGAACACCCCATCGCAGAGAAATTTCTGTCCGCTCTAAATACAACATATCTGTCAGTAAATAATTCAGAACTAAGTACTGCAGACTGCAGCCAAGTTTAAGTTGGATAGGTTCTCAGATACAGTACCTCGCATCCTTAATTGGCCACCCTGTACATCAAAAATGAATGTATATTTCAAGAAGCTGAAACTCTGTTGGGATGTATTCACTTACCTAAATGAAACTGCAGCAGCAAGACTCCTACAGTCCACACTACAGGTACGCCCTGAAGAGTCATAGCACTGAACATCTGTTATATGCACAAAGTGAGAAAGTTACCGCGGTGTTCAGTTTCTTATATCTTCGTTTGAGAAGTTGTGGGTTGCATTTCTATTTAAGTGCTTCCAGAGACAAAACTATGTAATCTAGTTAAGTTTTTAGGTTCAAAATATCATTTCTTGGACGTATTGTTTCAAAGTCAGCTCTTGCTATTAACGGGACCTTACACACGGTAAGAAATGCGAACTCGCTTAAATCGAGACAGGAAGTTTCGCAATTCCGAGTACTTCCGGAGATAAATGAAGGAAGCTACATTTCCCCAAATCGACTTTATTTTTCCAGGCTTCACTTCAGATGGCGTCTTAGAATAAAAAGAACATTTTCACCTTTTCTCCACTACAAGATGCCATAACTACAATTTCAGTATGACGTCTCGTCAACCGCGGTTTTTCTTACACACGCCATGTTCGTTTTCGATATAGAGATACTTTTTCAATTCCATACCACAGCACATCTCTATTCTAGAATACGAGCCCCTTCCCACTTCAGTTGGCCCAACTATTAAACTATTAAACTATTAAATTTTTTAATTCTGGGGAATCAAACTCAGAAACTGCTATTTTGTAAGACTTATCGCGATACAGTGTGAGAAATATTTTAGAAGATATAACGTAACTGGTTCAGTTAATATTAAGCCACGATATGTGAAAAAAGGTAATATCACAAATGCCGACCGTAGAGCATTAAGAAGAATAATCGTGAAAAACAGGCATGCCAATTATTTACAATTAAGTGCTCTGTGGAGTGACGCTGTTGGAAGGAGAATTTCGAGATTCACAACTCATAGAGAGGCCCACAAACTGGGATTTAGCACTTGCAAGGTAAGTTTTCTTACAAAAAAAAGTGAAGTAAAAACCCTAAAGTTGCACAACTTGTTTATAGGCCAAAGAAAAGCCACTATTAACTCCACTGCAAAAGAAAATCGGCTTAGATGGGCTAAAGAACATAGACGATGGACACCTCAACAATGGTGTTCAATACAATGGAGTGATGAGGCTCGATTTCGAAGTGTTGACTGTCTGAAGAGAAAAGTGGAATTTTCAGCATCCATTATGGTCTGGGGCAGTAAGTCATCAAAAGGAGTAGACAAACTTAATTTTATTGATGGAAATGTGGATACAAACAAATATGTGGCAATTTTAGAAGAGCCGCTTTTACCAGTGATGGAAGAATGTTGGACATCCGGCCAAGGTTTTGTGTTTCATCACGATGATGCAGCGTGCCATACCACAAAAAAGGCTATAAAATGGATGAAAGAAAATAATGCACCACTTTTGAAATGGGTTTCTAGCAGTCCAGATCTGTCACCTATTGAAACTTTGTGGCACGAGATGAAAAAGATTCTACGACATCCTGCTCCTACAATGACCGAGACAAAAGCTTCAAGAAATATGGGAATGTTTTACACTAATTTTTTGCCAAAACTTGGTAAACACTATGGCCCAAAGAATTTCAGCCTTAATAAAAAATAAAGGTGATGTTACCCAATGGTAATCTTTCAATTGTTGCTTTGTTAACTTCGCACATTTATTCGCACATTGTTTATTTGTTCAGATGTTCTATTAGTTATGTATTTTTTACGACTAGAGTGTATCCAAAATGTTTTTGAGAAAATAAATCGTTTTAGAAGTAAATAGTTTCGTCATGTTTAGTTTATAAAGGCATATTTTGGTGCAAATCTTGAAGTTTGCCAACTGAAGTGGGAAAGGGCTCGTACATATATTTCTAATGCATCAAAGTATGTAATTCTTTAGACCATGGTTTAAACGAGACTAATTCATTACCTAAATTCAAGAAAAAAGTGAAAGAAGTTCTACTTTCTCAGCAGCGAAATATGTTTGTAACCCGTGAGTGTTAACTGACCTTATGTTTCCTTTATGCCTTTACATTGATTATACTCCATCTTGTCGTTAATGTATACATGTATTAATTTTCAACAAATTTTCAGTTTATATACATTTCATATTGTTTAGGGGATTAGAATAGATATAGTATCAAAATCTCGCCTCCTGTAGTATTAAATAAAAAAGATCATGGGTCTTCGATCACGTAAATAGAATTTCAAATTCTGATTCCAAAAATGTATATCTCATACATTGAGAGCGTTTAGCCGAAGAGTTCCAGCGATGGGACAACTTTGTCAGTTTGACAGCAGTTTTCTCCACCTGACCGTCAGACTTGATAGTATGTTGATCAATGTTGCGATTTCTCAAAAAGTCTACTGCTAATCAGCATATAAGCACTGCACCGATGGACCGCTTTGTATTGGCTGAGCGCTCCTATTGGCATTGTTAAGCCTAAGTTATACTAAGTGACATATAAATCCGAACACCCAGTTTAAATGGTTTTACTTTAATAAAATTTTATATAAGTACTTAATGAAGCATAATAAGCAAATGATAAAAACTTCAAAATGATTGCACTGGTTTAAAGCCCTTTGACCTTTAATAATGTATGGATGCACCCCGATGTGCTACGCATTCTCCAACGCGCCTAGGCATGCTTCTGATCAGGTGGTCAATGTCCTCCTGTGGTATCTCATTCCACGCAACCACCAACTCCTCTCGAAGTGCTTCTATAGTCTGAGGAGGACGCTGCAAATTGAGCAATCTCCTACCCATCATATCCCACACGTGCTCAATTGGGGATAAGTCGAGAGATCTTGGTGGCCATGGTAACAATGTGACATCATTATGTTGAAAGAAGTCTATTGTGAATCTTGCAACATGTGGTCGGGCATTATCTTGTTGGAAAGTAGGATCTGCCAGGGTGTCAAGATAGGGTAAGAGATGGGTTTCTAGAACTTCGTGGATATAACGCTGCGCGTTCATGTTACCTCTGATGAAGATTAAAGGTGACCTGGAACCATAAGCTATAGCACCCCAAACCATAACTCCAACAGTGTGATGAACATGTCTTTCAACAAAAAACTGTGGATTCCTCCTTTCACCACGTCGCCTTCTAACCCTGGCACGACCATCGTGCATGCCTAAACAAAATCGAGACTCGTCACTAAAGACAATACTGTTCCATTCCTGATCCCAGAGTGACCGTTGTCTGCACCACTCAAGGCGATTACGTCGGTGTTCTCGAGTTAAAGGGAGGACCCAGTGTGGCCGGTATGAAAACAAGCCAAAACTTGTCAGTAAACACTTCGCATGCCAATAGGTCTTCCGTGTTCTGCAAACCATTCATTTGCAATGGACCTGGTAGTGGAGAAACGGTCCCTTAAGGCGAATAATCTTAGGCGGCGTGCTTCACGGTCTGGACAACACCTAACCACAGTGTTTACACTTCTTTGCACTCTAACTGCAATTGCCCGAAAAGAAGGTCCAGCTTCCCGAAGTCCCACTATACGGCCCCTATCAAACTCACTAAGTTGACGAAATCGTACAGGTCTCCGTACTCTAGGCATCGTAACCGGTCGTAAAGGATGTCAAGAACCAAAATCCGCCAACGTTGATTCTTTACTGCGGCTGAAATATTCATTTTTAGAGCGTTAGTGAATTAAAAGAAGCAGTATAAAAACCGGAATGTCCAACTGATAAGGCTAAAAAATTTTTTCACTTTTTATTTACAGTAAGATAAATACATTCACAAACTTTTATTAAAATAAAACCATTTAAACTGGGTGTTCGGATTTATATGTCACTTAGTATATATCGGAAAATATAAATATTGTCATAGTTGGCGTTGAGAGTGGCAACTCATCATATGTTTAACGGATGAAGTCATTCATGCTTTAATTTTCGAGAAGCGTGTTTAAAGGACATTCAGATAATTTACCCATTTATCGACTATAACGCGTTACTCTGGCACGTTGGGGATGCTCTGCAGGACACCTTAGCCGTACATTGTTAGTGCTTGAATGTAAGATGTGTTCATCGGTTTAGGTACAACCTTCTCCCAACGTTTCTACCAGTTACATAAAATAATACTGCTTTCAATGTTTCCAATACGACCTTATATAATATGAAAGGGTTTCTAGCATTAGGTGGTCCTTTATTCGATGAATTAAGGCCAAGTATTATAGTAGGATTACTTTTTTAGATATTTCAAGTTTTCTAGTACCAATCCATGCCATGATATGCAAAGATCACATACCCGAAATCTGAAATCGAGGTGTTCACCTATGCCGTGTTCACAGAAAAACGGTAAAAATGCTTTACTGCTGATACTTAGGAAAAAAAAAATGTCTTCTGACGACTTCTAGACCTACACAGGAAATTCTGCTTCGACAAAATGTGTTTTGGAGATTTTGGTTATGCTATCTTGTGAAGGAGCAAGAGTGACAATGTTAAAGTCCTTTCTATGTTAAAGTCCCATCTCAAATAAAGTCAGGACAAAATAAAAGCGCGTTTGCGAGAATTCGGCTTTTTTCGACTACCATCGACATCGAAACTGTGCAATTTTCTTATTCATGAAAACGCGCAACTTTTCCTCTATTTAACCTAATTTGTATCTCTTACCGTTTCTGAGATTCCAATGGTGAAAGTCGAATTTGAAACACCCGGTAGTACTGAAAAAGAGTATTTTATATTTCCGTCATTCTGTTCTCTGTTGCGTATTTTGCCCGTATATGAGGGACGTCTTTTAAGTTTTGCATATACAGATACAGTAGAAACATAGTAGGGCGCGCGGATCGAACGTCAGTACTGAATCTTAACATCACTCTTTAGTAAACTTAAATTCAAGGTTACACAACAATACGTGCAGTGTTCTCACTACAGTGATTTTTTAACTGTCACCAAGTCATTAGAAAAATGGAACTTAACCGAGACAGTTTTCGCGCCATAATTTATTATAACTTTCAGAGACAATTATCGCAACAAGAATGCCTTGCTGAGTTACCGTCTGTTTTCGGCAACGAAGCACCACATCAGTCGACAATTTTCCGTTGGTATGGAGGATTTAAACGAGGACGGATGAGTCTTAGCGACGATCCCAGAGTGGGTACCCCAAAACCGGCAGTCACCCAGGAAGACGTCGACGCTGTGCGCAAACTCGTCATTGAAGATAGACAAGTGACATCGTGACATCGCGAGATTGAGGCGTCCTTGAAGATCTGAAAGACCTCAATTCAAAAAAATTTACATGAAGAATTAGGAGTATGAAAATTAGTTTGTCGTTGGATACCCCACCTATTGACTGAAGAGCAGAAAGCAGCCATGGTTAATTGGTGTCAAAACACGGTTAACCGTTTCAATTCCGGACACTCAAAAAATGTGTACAGCATTGTTAGTGGTGATGAATCCTGGATTTACTGTTATGAACCAGAAAATAAACGACAGTCGGCTGTTTGGGTAATCCAAGGTTAAGAAAAGACAACAAAAGTCATCCTTTCTCGAAGTGTTTCGAAAAAGATGGTCGCGACATTGGGTCATACTGCAACAATTCCTCTTAATGAGCAAAGAACTGCTGCTGCGGATTTTTATACCACCACTTGTTTGCCAAAAGTCGTCACCCAGCTTCGAAAAATCGACCCCGAAACAAGAATCATTCTCCACCAAGGCAATGCAAGCTCGCACACACCACAAAAAACGGCAGTATTTAATGGAAGAAAACGTGGAATGTTTGGTCCATCCTCCATATGGTCCCGATCTAAGTCCTAACGATTTCTTTACTTTTCCGAAAATTAAAAACAGACTGCGTGATCAAAGGTTCCAGTCACCAGCAGAGGCAGTTGACGCATTCAAAAATGCCGTTTTGGATCTGCCAGCAAACGAGTAGAATAAGTGCTTCGAAAACTGGTTAGAGTGCATGCAGATGTTTATTAATCTTCGTGGAGAATACTTTGAAAACCAATAAAGTCATTTAAAACTACCTACCGTGTTGTTTTATTTCCATAAGCAAAACTTAAAAGGCAGCCCTCGTAGCAGTATAACTTTTAATAAAAATCAAGTAATTCTATTATTTGGACCATAGCCATTTGTAGTGAATCTAGATAGAGGGCGAGTAATCTGTTTCCTCATTTTGAAGTTAATGACGCTTTTCAAAGTTTTTGCTGAACTATGTAAAGGTATTCAAACAGGTGACTAAATCATGCGACAACTTGGAATTGTGAAAAGACATGGTTCTACAAAATTTGTAATATAAAGAATGATTTTCAAGTGACAATGCAAAACAATGTTTGACAATTGCTAGGACTAACTTAACTCAATATAAGCGAACATAAATCCTAAGTCGAAACAATTTTTCAACGTTGTAATGATACCAACAAATAACATACTGGCCAGCGAAAATCAGTGGTGTAATTAATAACGTGAAAGGCCAGGATCTTTAGAGGACCGATTATCAAAAAGTCCGAGTTTTACTCACACTAACGTCCATCGGAAGAAAGTTTACTAACGCTGCAGAAAAATTCGTCAAT
The DNA here is from genome assembly GCA_963669975.1 of Acanthoscelides obtectus. Classification (NCBI taxonomy): domain Eukaryota; kingdom Metazoa; phylum Arthropoda; class Insecta; order Coleoptera; family Chrysomelidae; genus Acanthoscelides; species Acanthoscelides obtectus. Next base: position 114,312,778 of record CAVLJG010000003.1, read on the forward strand.
AACCACGACTATTCAAATCGGCCTTAAACAAGGATCGTGACCTTTCATGGTCGACCCACGCTACACGTTCTCAAATGAAGGCGTCACAAGCTACGTAAAGAAAACTACCACCCAAACAAAAACATTAACATCTTTACACACTATTGAAAGGCAGGTGGCTTTTAACCTTTGTGATACATGACAATGGAAATGTTACAGTACACAGCTTTTACGGTGCATAGCTCAGAACGGAGCGCCTGTCTGAAGATGGTTTGCTTTTAACTCCAATTAGATATGCATAGTGTTCAAAGTGAAAGGACCTGTAAAGCAGGTTCTATTTTTTCAGGAAATGTATAACTTTTGGGCACACCTTGCAGACGGTATTTTGCAAGCGATATGGGAGGCAGATTCTCAAATTGATATACTTATAGAGCTGCTCCAGGCATGCTTGTGTATAGCATCCACTAGCATATAATAATAATAATAATAAAACCCATTCTACCACTCATCCCGTAAAACGTTATACTACAAAATAAACAATAAAAACGATATATACCACTAAAAATGCAGGGGTTTCAACATAAAACAGATTAATCTGCAACATGAATTTTGAATAATCTGCAAGCACGTGACGGATACTGAATCTAAAAACGGATGATAAAAAATGTCACAATATGTAATTTTTAACATAACTAATAACTCACAGAGAATTTTTTTAGTTTTGTAATCGACGATTTGTTTTACCAAGTACTAAAAAACAACTGTTTGTAACATTGTTTACATGAGGAATAAAATTCATTCGTCAAGAGATATTTCTAGGTTTCTTACAGTCATGTTAATGACCGATCGCTGTTTTTTTGAATACCTGAATTTTCTAAATTTAATGTATCAGAAGCTAAAGCATTGTACATGGTAGGAGCATTAAGAATTTAGTAAAAAATAAAGTTCTGTGAGGAGGCATTGTTATTTTATAAACAAAGTATATAGAACCACGAGGCTTATCTTTCAAAACTGGGGGAATTGAGGTAAGTGAAAGCTTATGAATATAACAGATTAATCTGCAACATGAATTTTGAATAATCTGCAAGCACTTGCAACAAAACGGAGGATAAAAAATGTCGCAATATGTAATTTTTGACATAATAAATAAAAGTTTTTTTTTTAGTTTTGTAATCGTCGATTTGTTTGATCAAGTAGTAAAAAACAACTTTTGGTAACATTCTTCAAATGAGGAATAAAATTCATTCATCAAGAGACATTCCTAGATTTCTTACAGTCCCACATACTTTTATAATTTCACCATTAGTTAATGATATGACCGAATATTTCTTAACTTGGTATATACATTCTTTAGGACAAAATATACGTAATTACTTTTGATCTTTATAATGTTTTCAAATGACCACTAAATCCTTGACACTGAACGCAATCTCAGCAGGCAGGCGTCCCGTTCCGTGCTATTCATCGTAAGGGCTACGTACTGAAATTTTTTGGTCAACAAAAAAATCACGATGGCTAAAAGTTTCAAGGTCTTTGATAAGACTTAATCTGAAAAATATCTACTACATGGAAGCAACAAGTGACAGATACGTCAAAAAAAATTAATTCAGAAGTTACTGTAATATGCAACACCGTCAACCTCTCATCTAGCGAATCGCACAGAAACTTTCGCGGAAAAGCGTCGCAAAACTGTTTCGCGCGTTTTTCTCCTGACGCAACAACCGGTCACCGCGAGTGCGAAGCATCGCGTGTGTCACAAGCTCCAAAGCTTCGAAAGCTGCGACGTCGCCGCCACGTCGGAAAATGAGCGACGCTGCGGACGCCCGTCGCGACGCCTACGCGCTCTCACGAGGATTGCGCGCCGACTCCGTTGGAGGGGTGAGAAGCAATGATAAGAGATACATTTTCGGTAAATGCATTGGCGATAGGAGAGCATAGTAATGATATTTCAATGGATAACAATGCCACATTTTTATTAGTAGCAGTTTATTGTAAAACAGGCAGTCCCTTTACAGAGTAATATTCAAAACACGACTTTATGGAAACATCCAATCAATATTACAATAAATAAGAAGGTGAGAATGCACGATCTTGTTGTGCTGTGCCGAGTGCCCAAACCAACAAAGAGTAAGTCAGAAACTGCACACATGCGCAGATCGCGTGCTAGCTCTATCTCTATTACTCCCTACACAGGATCCATAAAAGAATTTATCAATCCTGGTGGTCCTAAAACGGAGAAAGGAAAATTGTTATCAAATTATTGCATTTTCATCGGTCCTTGGAACGTGTGCGAAGTTTCAAGTTAACCCTTAACCCCGGAGATACAAGTTGCGGAACATAAATCCGGATGTGACTAGAGACAATAGTATGTCCAAAAATAGCAAAAAAAGGAATAACAAATTTGAAACGTATGTTCCTGAGTATTATTTGGGATATCAGAAGAGTAGCAAATGAGATGGTATCTTAAAATACTCACCTAATTTGTACTTACATAGCATTTGCTTACAAGTATGCTCCAATTAGCAGTGCCATTGGTATTTATAAAATAAGCAAAAACTGGTTTCATATTAATGCTTTTATTATTCGGTTTATGTTGAAAAAGGTAACAAGAACTAAAGGAGAAAATAGCACGTAATGAAAACTTAACACGAAAATCTTCCAGCACATCTCAAAGTTTAGAGTTTTTCGGTGCAAGTCCGGCAAACCGGTTTTGTGCATTGCAGACATACGGGCTTTCTGCACTGGAAACATAGATACTTTGTCATGCGGTTTTTTTTCTTGGGCATAAATGGCATAGTTTTCTTTTTTCCAATACATCTTGACGATCATCCGTTTGCACAGTTTCTTCGACTATGCCAAGAATACGACGAATATTGTCTCTTATTTCCCGAGGCACATGTTTGTTAGCTGCTCGTCTTTTCATATGTTCTTCAACTAGTTGTTTGGCTAACTGCTTTGCAAATATTGATTTCTTTTGTATACTAAGTGACATATAAATCCGAACACCCAGTTTAAATGGTTTTATTTTAATAAAATTTTGAATAAATACTTAATGAAGCATAGTAAGTAAATGATAAAAATTTCAAAATGATTGCACTGCTTTAAAGCCCTTTGACCTTTAATAATGTGTGGATGCACCCTGATGTGCTACGCATTCTCCAACGCGCCTAGGCATGCTTCTGATCAGGTGGTCAATGTCCTCCTGTGGTATCTCATTCCAAGCAACCACCAACTCCTCTCGAAGTGCTTCTAGAGTCTGAGGAGGACGTTGCAAATTGAGCAATCTCCTACCCATCATATCCCACACGTGCTCAATTGGGGATAAGTCGGGAGATCTTGGAGGCTATGGTAACAATGTGACATCATTATGTTGAAAGAAGTCTATTGTGACTCTTGCAACATGTGGTCGGGCATTATCTTGTTGGAAAGTTGGATCTGCCAGGGTGTCAAGATAGGGTAAAAGATGGGGTTCTAGAACTTCGTGGATATAACGCTGCGCGTTCATGTTACCTCTGATGAAGATTAAAGGTGACCTGGAACCATAAGCTATAGCACCCCAAACCATAACTCCAACAGTGTGATGAACATGTCTTTCAACAAAAAACTGTGGATTCCTCCTTTCACCACGTCGCCTTCTAACCCTGGCACGACCATCGTGCATGCCTAAACAAATCGAGACTCGTCACTAAAGTCAATACTGTTCCATTCCTGATCCCAGAGTGACCGTTGTCTGCACCACTCAAGGCGATTACGTCGGTGTTCTCGAGTTAAAGGGAGAACCCAGTGTGGCCGGTATGAAAACAAGCCAAAACTTCTCATTCGTCGGTAAACACTTCGCATGCCAATAGGTCTTCCGTGTTCTGCAAACCATTCATTTGCAATGGACCTGGTAGTGGAGAAACGGTCCCTTAAGACCAATAATCTCAGGCGGCGATCTTCACGGTCTGTTGTTCTACGGCGGCGTCCAGTGCCCCTTGCTCTTTGCGTACGGCCTTCTCGAAGCCATGCCTGACAACACCTAACCACAGTGTCTACACTTCTTTGCACTCTAACTGCAATTGCCCGAAGAGAAGGTCCAGCTTCCCGAAGTCCCACTATACGGCCCCTATCAAACTCACTAAGTTGACGAAATCGTACAGGTCTCCGTACTCTAGGCATCGTAACCGATCGTAAAGGATGTCAAGAACCAAAATCCGCCAACGTTGATTCTTTACTGCGGCTGAAATATTCATTCTTAGAGCGTTAGTGAATTAAAAAAAAGCAGTATAAAAACCGGAATGTCCAACTGATAAGGCTGAAAATTTTTTCACTTGTTATTTGCAGTAAGATAAATACATTCACCAACTTTTATTAAAATGAAACCATTTAAACTGGGTGTTCGGATTTATATGTCACTTAGTATATTTTGGGATTATCTCGGTAGCTCTGGTGCAAAAAGAAGATTATAAGAATTGACGAAGGATATATCTACCATTCGTAGAAATATGGCCATGGGCCATCTACGCGTTCGCCGACTTGTAGAGCTTTTAGCGCATTTCTCGTCCAGCGAATCAACCCCACCTTTGGTAGAATTATAAAATGCGATTACCTCCGGTTTATTAGTATCAGGATCACTAGCATTCCGATGATGCATTGAAGAAATTAAAAGTGTGAGAAAGCAATGTCAAGTTTTCCCTGAATCCATACAATGTACTTCCGACTTCCTTTTTTCTGTTGGGTAAAAATTCACTGGGTATCTCCCTTTTATTTTTCTTTAGCGTGCCCACGTAGGTTAATCCTTTGGAAAGTAGTAATTGGGCAAGCTCTATCGAAGAAAACCAATTGTAGGCCGTTATGTTCCGATTCGTATTGAATAATGGTTTCGCAAGTCGTATTACAGCTTGGGTTGACTTTGATTTTTTTCTTTCTTCAAGCGACAGTCCGCGAAAACTAACAAGCATTTCATCAATGCATGCAGATGTACCAATACTATAACAATCTTGGCAATTTTGAACAAAGCGATCAAATATTTCTGACACCGCGGCAGCAGTATTATCCTTCTTGCGTTGATCTCGATCGTCAGGATTATCAAAGCTCAAACAGGACAATAGAATTCCAAATCGTTCGCGACTCATGATGGCCCTAAATATCTCCCTCCCAGTGCCATCAGTTGCAAATAATATTTCTAAGTTCTCATGATTAAAATTGAAAATCGCGGTGTAAACAAGGCATCCTATAAAAGCTCTTAACTCGACAATATCAAGATCTTTTAGATCAGTTTTATTTAGATCATTGTACTTAGACCTTACTTTAGCAAGCCTTTTGTTTGTCCAGCATATAATCTCATCGCAAAATAAGAGCTGCCAGACTGACAAAGGGTCGATTTGAGTTCCCATTCGTTGAGCTTTGGTTTTCAATACAGGCACTTTGACAACTATATTCTGTTTGCGCGTACGGGATGATGGACAAACATCAGTCTTGCATCATCTGAATCGATTATTTCCATACAGATATTTTGTATGATTTATTAGTGGGTCGTCCTCTGACTCACTTGATGATCCACCTTCAACTTCGTTGTTACACGACTGTTCTGACACACTATCATGATCGGATAGCGCATAATGTTCTTCTGAAACCTCATCAATGTCACTGGCATCACTAGTTGTTTCATTGTACCACTTAAGCATAAAATAAAATAAGGAGTGAAATTTAATAGGAAATGGTGCAGTAATCTTACCAAAAACATTGCATAACTTTAGTAGCTTATTATTATTATTATTATTATTATTATTAATGAATCATTGCTACAATTGAATCGATGAACGTGGTGAGAAATGTCATTAAACAAACTACGCATTAAATTAGTCGACATCTTTAGCAGAATGTCATGTTCTACACGAAAATAGTTGAAAGCGTAATTTACGTTTCTTCGTAAGTTCTGAGCTTTCCGTATAAAAACGATTCAGCAGCTATTCATACTCGATATTCTGTCCTGGGTAGACGCGATATATTTTTTAATGATAATCATTTCAAAAGCTGTCTTTAAACATTTACGAACCTTCCGACCTGACGCCAATAATACAAGTTCTAAATTATAGACCAGCACTTTAGTTCTGATCATCCACAGGAAAAAACACTTCAGAGTCAAGACGTTATTGAGCCGTATGGCTTCTCACAATAAAACTATGTGTCTTGTATGCTTCAGAATCTTTTTGTTTGTTGTGTTCGGAGAAGTTTATTTCGAAATCAAAGTTCCACGACACTATACAGGGTGTTCGCAAAGTTGGGGTTTTCCTTTACACGACGTGTAGATCTTGAAAACAAGCAATTTTTCTTAGTACCATATACACCAATGTCTTAAGGGAACCGAGATAAAGGGCTCTGCAACATCAAAAATATCTGAATGCCCTCCTGTAGCCGCGACATAACCGACTGGTACAAGGTCACTGGCTCAACCCGACGACAGGACTGGGTCGGGGTCAGTGTCTCAGGTCAGTATGCAACCTTCAACCGACGGTTACGGTCACGCGTGTAGAGGTAATCGCGTAGACGAGAATCCCTCAACAAGCACTAGAGACGTGGCTAGAGAAGTGCAAGTATCAAAAACTAAAGTGTGGCAAACGCTGCATGAAGAGGGGCTGTATCCCTTTCACGTCCAACGTGTACAAGCCCTTCAACCTGACGATTTTCCAGCAAGAGTGCGGTTTTGCGAGTGGTTGTTGCATCAACATGACAATAATCCGGACTTTTGGTGACAGACGAATCGGCGTTCACGAGTAATGGGGTGAATAACTTTCGCAACACTCATGTTTGGTCAGCAGAAAATCCGCACGCTGTCCGTCGGGCACATTTTCAACAAACATTTTCGGTGAATGTTTGGGCTGGCATGGTGAACGGTATGCTCATTGGACCATCTATTCTCCCAAATCGATTGGACGGGATGCAATACCTAGACTTTTTACGCAACATTTTGCCTTCCTTGTTAGAAGATGTGCCATTATGTGTAAGACAATCAATGTGGTTTCTGCGTCTGCTCGGTAGCGCATCAGCTGATTTCATTTTCTGTTGGAGCGGTATGATTTCGGGCAGAGACGTACTTAGCCCTTCTCGTCAACTGGAGAGTGAGTACTTTTTCCTTTATTTTTTTTACTTGGTCGCCCTCGTTTCACTACACATTACATTTGTTATTTCAAGGGTAGTTGTTTCTGAAAAGGAAAACCACAACTTTGCGGACACCCTGTATTGACGATCTACTTTTACGCCTAGATGCTGAAGTCAAAAGAAATCGCACCTTGCTTCTGGAAAACGACATCTTCTTACAATTTGCCATATTAAATAAGAACTTGTCGGTTTTGTGCCACATATATGCAATATATATACTGCTATTAAGAGTGATATTCCCTGCATAGACCTAGTAGGCGTTCAGTTTAACATTCATTATAAAACCACATACATATTTGTGGTCTACATACCACCCAATACTAGCGTTGCATGTTATGAGCGCTTATTTGAGCATCTAGAATCTTTGACATACCTCTCTGATAATGATGTTTATTTTCTTGGGGATTTCAACATTCCAGAGTTTTGTATACAGAATATCTCACCGTCACGCAAATTGAATGTAGTTGACTCCTTTACAGCATATTTTGATTTCTTACAATACAATCAAATTCTTAATATTAACAATAGATTGCTTGATCTAGTGTTCTCCAACAAATCATGCTTGGTGACTAGAGCATACGATGACCTATTGCCCGAAGACTCACATCATCCTCCACTTTGTATTACATTACACAGAAACTATCGTAGCAAAACCTGGTCACAATCAAATGATGTTACCTTCAATTTTCGCAAAGCTGATTTTGTTACACTGTATGAACAATTGACACTTATGGACTGGTCATTTCTTGAGGATATTGCGGATGTCAATATTGCTTGCACTCTATTCTACAATAACTTAATAAATATTTTCAACATGTACACTCGCGCAATCATCAAGGATATTAAACAAAAGAATTCACTACATAAATTATACAAAAAACGTCAAGAAGTGACTGTCTATGATACATTTAAAGAATTAAGATCCAAAATTAAAAGAGACGTTAGTCATGCGTATAAAAAGTACATAGAGCAGACTGAAAATTGCATAAAAAAAGATCCAAATCAGTTTTGGTCCTTCATCAAAAGTAAAAGGCACAGTGGCCTTTCACCTTCTGAATTCACTCACAATGATTGTGTTTTCAATAACCCTGTTGATATAGCAAATACCTTCGCTAATTTTTTCCAGTCTGTCTATTCTACCCCCAATGTAGCAGCTAGGCCATATGATGATATTATTGCTACAAACAATATTGTGCTGAATAGCTTCACAGAAAAGGAGGTTCTTATGGCATTAAAGAAAATGAAAAACAAGTTCACTACTGGACCTGATGGTATACCTGCATTCTTAATCCGTGATTGTGCACCTATTCTCGCTGCACCTTTAACTAAAATCTATAACCTAAGTATCAGATCACATACATTTCCTGAGATTTGGCGTGAAGACAAGGTTCGACCTATCCATAAAAATGGAAACCGTAAATTAATTGAAAACCATAGGCCTATCACTATTGTGAGTAATTTTTCGAAAACGTTTGAAATGTTATTACATATTTTCATACAATACAACGTAAGTTCTTCAATTTCTACAGCACAACATGGATTTGTAAAAGGAAGGTCGACAACAACAAACTTAGTCTGTTTAACTCAATTCCTAGCAGGTGTTTTAGATTCTAATGGTCAGGTTGATGTGCTATATACTGATTTCAGTAAAGCGTTTGATAGAGTCGATAATGGTTTACTACTGGGAAAACTAAATAGCATTGGCTTATCCAAAAATTTGGTATTATTATTTCAGTCGTATTTGTCTGATCGCAAACTATATGTGGATTTTAACGGTGGTAAATCAATTCACCTTTTTCCATCTACTGGCGTCCCACAAGGATCTTCCTTAGGTCCACTGCTATTCGTCATTTTTATTAATGACTTGGTTAATACGATTGACTGCAATATTCTGCTCTACGCGGACGACGTAAATCTGTACTGGCAAATTGATGATCCATCTAGTTGCTTTTATTTACAAAGGAATCTTGACAGACTGTCTGAGTGGTGTACTGCTAATAAACTTCCTATCAACGTGAGCAAATGTAAATCTTTAACTTTCACTAGGAGAGTAAATTCAATTACCAATAGTTATAAAATTAACAACATTCCTTTTCAGACTTTAGAGGAGTTCAGGGACCTAGGAGTAATATTTGAGAGGACATTGAGCTTCAGTGCACACTTCACTAATTTAATGAATTCTGCCAATAAAGCACTGGGATTCGTTATATGCAATTCAAGAGAGTTTATTGGTACCACAGCACCTACAGTGCTATATAATTCGTTTGTTCTTTCTAAGCTGGAATACGGAAGAATAATCTGGAACCCATGCTATGTTACCTCATGTGACTCATTGGAAAAAATTCAGAGGAAGTCCTTGAAGTATTTATCTCTCAAAACTGATGGTGTTTATCCTCCCATAGGGATTTCACAAAATAACTTACTTCAAAAGCATAGGTTTCTCAGCCTTGATGATAGAAGGAAGATACAATCTTTAGTCTTTTTGTTTAAAGTTATAAATTACCAACATGACTGTCCATCATTTTTGTCTATGCTAAATTTCAATACACCCAGAGTACGAACAAGGGCCAACCTTGCCTTTTACCTACCTACCCCACGAACAAATCTACTGCTGCACTCACCGCTATATTCGATATGCTCATGTTATAATGACTATATGAATTATTTTGATATCTTCAACACATCCATTTTTATTATTAAGAGAGTATGTAAAGCGGTAGTTTTTTTTTAGAGCTACCACAGTTTGATTGAGCTATGATCAGTTGTAGCTCTTCATGGGTTCTTATTGGTAATTACAAAGTAATCAATGCTATTAGTTTATTTTGTGATTTTTATATATATATATATATATATATATATATATATATATGTACGGTATTTCCCACCAGTAATTGGTTTATAATCTGTTGGTGGTGTAATTAAATAAATAAATAAATAAATAAATAAATAAATAAATAAATAAATAAATAAATAAATAAATAAATATCGAGTAAATGGCAATCAGGATAAGTACTAATAAGAGAACAAACCATGAGGTGGTCAGCATCAAATAGTCTACTGAGATCCAATAAGCAAACTGAGTCATTGGTGAGTAATGCAAATAACGGCGGGTCGAAATTTGATCCCCGCAGACCAACTAAAGTTGTTATATGTTATTTTTCAAGAACAATTGCAATTGATTCACTTGCCGGCTGATGCCCGTTTGCTTTTTGAACTCCTTTATCTATGAGTTCTAAAAAATATCATGCGCCCACGCTGTTGGAGAATTGTAATCGAGGGTGTAGAATTATGACGGGGTTCGTGTGCTGTTGGTTTAAAAGAGACGGTAAATAATTGGAGGCCCAACAACGCGAATGAAAAATGCAGCATTTTTTAACAGTCTTAGAGCCAATTTCACCAACAACCGTCCGTTATTCTCCACCTATAGGGTAACAGACCGTCAGATACAGCGAATGAGCTTCAAGTTCCAATCAACAAATTTTAGCAACCAATAGCTATGAAATGTTGAAAACTAAATACTGTCAAAGTATGAGATGACAACTTTCCATTGAAACATCACCAGCTTATTGAATATTAAGAAATTACATATAATCCAGTCCAAATTTTAGGAAATGGTTGATTTTTTAATTAAATTGACGTTTTAATTACTATTGTTGATTTTTTATTCATGTTTATATTATTTTCTTCAATATGTGGTACTGGGTGTTTTTTCCTATAAACCTCTTGCAGATAGCCATTAAGCACCTACTTGATGACAGGCTCTACCAAAAGATATTGCTCATTTCCAAACATTCATTCATTTACTTGCCGTTCATCAGAACCATTATGGCACCTTAGATTGATATTCCCACAAAACCATTCAGGTTTTTCGATATCCATACATCTACAAAGTTGAATATTTTTCGTTGTTCAGGAACTGAACAAACATCCACACTATATTCACAGCGATTAAGAAATTCCCAAATATATGCCTAAAAGCTACCAGCAAACGTAAAACCTGCAAAAAAACTACAAATTTGCCATATTTTTCTTTTTTCACGATTACGCATTCTAGATTATATTTATATTAGACATTATTTGAATATAGCTGATTATTGCATTTCAAGGAGTGACACATGTGTGGGATCTGTCAACGCTTGGTACCAGTCACAAAACTCTGAAGGTTTAATTCCATGCTATTCAATGACAACACGGTGACTTGTGTGGTTACCAGCGGCCATTTTGTGAGGGTGCGACAGCGTTGCCAGATTGTGCATTAATATCCCGTTTCACCCACCTGGTCCCAGTCCACCAACTGTTGAAATATACTTTACTATGCTTTATAAGACCGTTCGTGACATTTTCCCCAAAACCATTGCCCAACACTTGAAAAAATGCAAATGAAAACTTAAAATTATTTCCATGACGCCGCAATGTAGCTCCGTCGGTACCTTGGGTTATACATCTTGACAGTACGGATGTTCGATACGATCCTATATTTAGAAGTATCAATACATTTCACGAGTATCGTTATCTTTCGATCCAGACTGTGTCAGAAAGAGTGACTGCCATTTGGCTGCCACATTACCCTTCCAAATCAGACACATCCTTCATCATTTTCAAAGAAATTGTGCAAAATCGTCAAATTTATGAAGTTAGCGAGTTTCACTTCATACGTTGTTACCAGACATGGCCAAATCATCAGTTGCTGCCGTGATATTCATCCCGACCACTGCATCCCCACGGCTAGGCGACCCGTATGTTAAATTTGTATTGATTGGGCAGCGGGTTATGCTATAAATCATATGTCACAGTGTTTGTGCACTGATTGCAACGGTTAGATGATACCAAAAATATTTTCATAAATAGTAGATCTTTCCCATTCCGGATCGAACAATCTACCAAAGATGTTTATAATCATGATACCTAGTAAATTTTCACGAAAAAATTCAAAACCAGCAAATGTAAAAGATTCATTTCGCACCCTCCACCACGGGACGTGATAGTCGTGAGACTTGGCAACCCTGCGAGTGACAGATAGATATCCCCGCCAGTCAAAAAAGAAAAATAGACAATCAATAAACATTACTAGTTTGTTTGATATTTGGACTTGGACATTGTTTGTGAAATATTTTTCATATTTTTTTGTCTATGTCCATAGTAATTGCATTATGCATCAGGGAGATGTAGGGATTGACACGTCTTACACATATTATCTGTGTTTTGAAGAAATGCATTAACCCATAAATTAATAAATGATTACTATTATGATGTAAAGGTAGATGAGGAATTGGATGGAATGTATTTTATATTCTACTTTCTTGCAAAATACAGACAAATCCACACTATTCAGAAGGTATGTAATTGTTAACAGTATATTGAACTTAAATTCGAGATTCCCATGCGTTAACAAACGTCCAAATCTGCTGCCAAATTTAACAGCTAGAAAATCGACCTATTATTTGCCGCATTCCCATTCGCTGAGAGGGATAACGGATTGTTAAATGTAAACCTATAATATATATCAAAATACATGAAAGTTGTCCTGTTTTTCTGTACAAAAGCATCATGTTGGAATCAAAAAGTGGTCTTGTTTATAATACAGTCGAATTTTCACGATTTTATTTAATATTTCAATAGAAATCACTAATATTCAGAGACCTTTGACAGCTTCTGTCAAATTGCATTTCGATAAGGTATTTTCCCATTGGTCCATAATATTAATGTTGGTGAAATTGGCCCTAAGAAACAACAATTTCCAACAATAATAGAATAACGATTTGATTGTCCTTTGTACGCATTAGGTAGTGGTAAATACCTAGCAGTCAGATGCAGAGAATGTTCATGGAACGTAGATGTGGGAACATATCAATCTTCTTTCTTCCAGGTAGTTGAATATAAATGATCATGCGAATCTGACATCTCAGGGAAAATATTTATAATCAAAATCTCCGCTACCTTGGTTTTCGGGCTCCACAACACAGGGCTCCAGCTTCCTATGCACACCACCACGCACAATATTTTCACAACTATACAGATTGAACCCACTAGACGGAGTGATTGATAAGAGTTGCGATGAATTGATAAGAGATAACTGTCTGGTAAAGGCATTGCGATGGGGATATAATTTATTTTCATATCAGTATCAACAGCCCCCTTGAAAAGTAATTGCATTGCTGTGCAGAAATCCATCACAATACAAGGGGAATCGTATCAGATAAGTTAATTACTGATAGAGAGAAGCTTCTACAAAACCTAACAGGCAGCGACCAGCACATTGCAGTTTTAATTCATTATTTTCTGCATGTAATAAACTGGTAACACCGTTATCACGTTCAAAAATGTTGTTCACCTTTAGGCTGCTACACTTTCTGGTGGCTGCCTACAGATGGGGGCGCTTACATAAATCGCTATAACTCAATTAAGGATTCGGGTGTAGTTTTTGACTATAAACTTAATTTTTCACTCCACATAGCTTAACAGGTGAGTGAAGCTTCGCGGGCGTACGGTTTTATTGTGAGAAACTGTCGAAGCTTTAGCCGCCCAGTGTCACTGTTGTTTCGTATCCTGCATATAACATATTAGATCGAAATTGGATTATGCATCGTTAATTTGGAACCCAATTCACAACTGCTGCACTGATTCTCTTGAGCATGTTCAGAGAAAGTTTTTAAAATTTGTATCTCTTAAAGTTGACGGTATATATCCTGAACGTGGTATATCTGAATGTTTGTTATTGTCTAGGTTTCAAGTGCAGCCTCTAGAACTGAGAGGGAAGTGTGCATCAGCTATGCTCTTGCATAAACTACTGCATAATCAAATTGATGCTAATGGGATTGTGGCTCAAACAAACTTTAATGTTCCATCTATTCAAACTCGTACAACTAAAAAGTTTTATTGTGACTGAGCTCGCACAAATTTGTTTTTGAGGGCACCCATATATGAGATGTGTGAAACTTTCAATGCAATATCAAATTATTGTGACATACATGCTGACAGTTTGAACAGCATTCTGGGAGTAGCTAGAAATTGCTTGGATCATTTATGATATGTTACTCACCTGAGTGAAATATGTTTTTTTTTTCTTTTTCTGGTTTGATTTTTTCTTTAGATGAAGTCACCTGCTTTTTATGTGTTTTCTGTTCGTGTTATTTTGATTTAGCTCAGGATAGTCCTGTAAATGGTTTCCTTAACTGCTGGGCAATAAACGTTATTTATTTATAGAAGGAAAATGTGCTGCCCACAGGGTCACTAATAACTGGTAACACGAACATCGATTATGTTTTATATAGTGAAAATACCCTACTAGAAAAAAACGTATTATCACTACTTATTGGGGAGCGTGTTGTTGTCCACAGTTGCCGTATTTAGTTTTTACATAATAACTAAACATATAATATAATAACTATAACAATTTATCCTGTATAGCGTTTAGCGTTTTTAGGGCAATAAGTAAAAAGGGGGTGTTCCAGATTAAGATACCAATTATATCGTTTTCATTAAGAACACAAAAATGAACTAACTGCGCAACGCTGTTACAATTCATATGGCACAAATGTCAGTATCTGGCTACGAATATGCATCACAAAGGATTTAAATGGTTTTTGTCAGTCAAACAGGCTCATTTAATTAGTCCATAATCTCCACAGACTTGACAACATTGCGATCTAGCCTACCGCTGCGCTGTACCAGCCACACAGCAACGTGGCAACGCAGCACCGTTGCATAAGCGAATACACGCATCACTTTTTAGTTATTCTTCGGCATCGAAGTAGACTGACGTACGCTCGGTGTCTTCAGTTTGGTCTTTAGGGCAAATGTAGGTAGAAATTATATATGAAATATGTCTGGTATGTACGTAGAATTATTGGGGTTGGAAACTCCCACCCCCCAACCCCCTAGCTTAGTAGTCAACTCGGGTGATAATTTCATCAACATCTAAGCCTTGATTCTTCAGTTACAAATGACAAACCGACGGAAATGAGTGACGGTTTTTCGTGAAGCAGGTTTCACTTGACATCAAAAAATAACAAAGGTTCTCATTTTCGTTTGTTGTTGCAATTACAATACGTGCTCGCCAGTGGCGTAGGAAGTAAAAATGGGGCCGCAAGTATGATGATGTTATCTTGGAATATTGTGATACAGGGTGCAAAAAATGATCAAAATTGCACTGAGGTTTATCCGTCCCTAATGATGTAAATACCATCATGTGAAGACCCAACTAGGCACCCAAAACGTACGAGCCCCTTCCCATTTCAGTTGGCCCAACTATTGAAATCTTAGTTTTTTTCTTATCAAACACAAATAATAAAAATGTAGCAGGGTGTTATAGGTTTAAAATATTAACAATGAATATTTTGATAATATATAGTAGAAAACACCAACTATATCACTCCCTAATCAAATTTGCAGCATAAAAATAACACATGTTGCAATTACAGCATATCGACCTATTTTCATTTCAATGAAAAATAAGTCTATAACGCATAGGTGGCTGTGAAAAATAAAAGCCATGACAATTGTTTTTATTAATCATAGCTGTCAGAATACGTTTAAAATAGTTTTGGATAGTTAAGGTTTTCAAAATGGGTAGAGGAAAGGTTATTAGTGAGAAAATTCGGTTACTGATAATTAAATTTTTTAATTCTGGGAAATCAAACTCAGAAATTGCAAGTTTGTTAGACTTATCGTGGTACAGTGTGAGAAATATTGTTAGAAGATATAACGTAACTGGTTCAGGTAATATTAAGCCACGATATGTGAAAAAAAGTAATATCACAAATGCCGACCGAAGGAGATTAAGAAGAATAATCGTGAAAAACAGGCGTGCCAATTATTTACAGTTAAGTGCTCTATGGAGTGATGCTGTTGGAAGGAGAATTTCGAGGTCGACAACTTATAGAGAGGCCCACAAACTGGGATTTAGCAATTGCAAGTTAAGTTTTCTTATAAAAAAAGTGAAGTAAAAACCCTAAAGGTGCACAACTTGTGTATAGGCCAAAGAAAGTCCACTATTAACTCCACTGCAAAAGAAAAATCGGCTTAGATGGGCTAAAGAACAGAGACAATGGACACCTCAACAATAGTGTACAATACAATGGAGTGATGAGGCCCGATTCGAAGTTTGTGTTGGTGACAGTCGCAGTTGAGTTATTCGCAAAAAAATGAAGCATTCCATGTTGACTGTCTGAAGAGAAAAGTGAAATTTCCAGCATCCATTATGGTCTGGGGCAGTATGTCAGCAAAAGGAGTAGAAAAACTTCACTTTATTGATGTAAATGTTGATACAAACAAATATTTGGCAATTTTAGAAGAATCGCTTTTACCAGTGATGGAAGAATGTTTGACATCCGGCCAAGATTTTGTGTTTCAGCAAGATGGTGCAGCGTGCCATACCTCAAAAAAGGCTATAAAATGGATGGAAGAAAATAATGTACCACTTTTGAAATGGGTTTCTAGTCCAGATCTGTCACCTATTAAAACTTTGTGGCACGGGATGAACAAGGTTCTACGACAATATCCTGCTCGTACAATCACCGAACTTCAAGAAATATGGGATTGTTTCAGACCAAATTTTTGCCAAAACTTGGTTAACACTATGCCCCACAGAACTTCAGCCGTAATAAAAAATAAAGATGATGTTACCCAATGGTAATCTTTAAATTGTTGCTTTGTAAACTTCGCGCATTTATTCGCACATTGTTTATTTGATCAGATGTTCTATTAGTTATAGGTCTAAGTGATTTCAAATATGTATTTCTTACGACTAGAGTGTGTCTAAAATGTTTTCGAGAAAATAAATTGTTTTAGAAGTAAATGGTTTCGTCATGTTTAGTTTATTAAGGCATATTTTGGTACAAGTCTTGAAGTGGGCCAACTGAAGTGGGAAGGGGCTCGTAGTCTAGTTATTGGTATGAAGTTATTCAAGAGTTATCGGAGAAAACCTATTCTGTGTAGCTGTAGGATTCTTGGTCCCTTAGGGGACCCACGTAGGACATTTTTGTTATAAAGGAATATACTGGTGGCTTTATGGGTGTGATCTACGTACATGCGAGTGATAGATATGTTATTTTGGGATACACCGTATACGGTGTCCTATAGGACATCCAAAAAAACAGGTTCAGTCGGTATTTTATAGTTAGACTCCAACATCATCAATAATAAATTCATGTATGAATTTTTTCAAACTCCTGCTGAAGACTCATGACGAAGGCCAGACGCGTCTTGCCAATTCTTCCTGTTGCGAAATCCAGTTGAATCTGATACCTAACCCATATGCATCAGTGAAAATAATATGTTATATACGCAGTTTGCGTGTTTAAGCTCGTAGCTGTTTACTCCAAGCTG
Organism: Acanthoscelides obtectus; assembly: GCA_963669975.1. Taxonomy (NCBI): domain Eukaryota; kingdom Metazoa; phylum Arthropoda; class Insecta; order Coleoptera; family Chrysomelidae; genus Acanthoscelides; species Acanthoscelides obtectus. Next base: position 114,330,223 of record CAVLJG010000003.1, read on the forward strand.
TTATACAGGGTCTCCCTTAATGATATGCGAATATTTAAGGGGGTGAATCTACCTGGAAGAGTAATGTTAGTTTGCTTTATACACTATGGTCCAAAAATGTTTTCTTACAAAAACTCTGGGTGTTGATGTTTTAGGAAAATAAATGGAAATTAATTAATATTATCAGAACCGCTTCAGATATTTCATTGATATTTGGTACGTAGTGAAAGTTAATAAAGTTGCATATTTTGTGCTTCCTGAATTTTAGGTGTTCTCACATTTAGAAGTCTGCCTTCAGAACGGTTTTTATTTTTTTACTCAAAAATAGCGCATCGAAGGAAAACAACTCAAGAGAAATCATTTGTTTTAAATTGAACGAAGAATTCAAAAATAATTTTTAATTGGAAAAAACCATTGGCGTACAATTTTCTTCTTAAAAAGAATCAAGTCAATACCCGTACATACGTCACTGTTAAATCTAAAAATTATTTTTGCATTGAAAAATATGCAACTTTATTAACTTCCATTACGTACTAAATATTGGTGAAAACTCTGAAGATATTAATTCATTTCCATTTTTTTCCTAAAACTTCAACACCCCGAGTTTTTGTAAGGAAACATTTTGAACCATAGTTTATAAAGCAAAATAACACTAATTCTTCATGTAGATTCACACCCTTAAATATTCGCATATCATTAAGGAACACCCTATATATCTTGTACTTACAAAGCGAACAAATAAGTTCCCAGAATCGTATAAAGTGCGCTTTTCTAAAGAATCCCGTAACAGGAAAATCCCTGAAACATATTGCACTAGTGATACAGCGCTTCTCTTTATTGGCACCGATCCCTTTTTTGTTTAAGCTCATACGTACTTGAAAAATGGCATCCTATCAGCTCCAGCACTTTTCCAGCGTTGTCAAGCCCAAGATTCGTATCATTGCGGAGCTACGAAAAACCTGACGGTCGACGATATTTATGCTGTACTTACGAGAGTGCCTGTTCAATATGATGTTATGTAACGTGTATGACCACAGAACCATCAATAATTTTCTTGTACTGATATAGAATAACTAGAATGGCATTTATACCTCTACCCTAAGTACATATTGATGTGGATTGGAAAAAATGTCGAGCCAACATGGTATCTTGACGTGAAAAAGTAAAATGGAGCTTCACACTAGTCTTCACTTGGATAATGTTGTATAGGGCTTTAGTCAGTTGTTTTGTTTATTCTCCAGACCGTGGTCAAATGCAAAAGGTAGCAGGTCTCACTGACGGAATCATGAATTTGGCCTTGCAAGGTTTGTACATATAGAGGTGTTCATCTATGATAAACGGAGCATTCCTTATTGACGTGCTACTCTTCCAGAACACGATTTCTTAGATAATGTAATGAAGATGACTGTTGAGCTTCCAATTGAAAAGAAATCGTTCTTACTTCTTCTATGGACGCAGTATATTGTTTTTAACTGTAGAATATTGTAAGGGCATGTAACTGATTGAATTGATACCGTACAAAGTCACTACAAGATGCGATACAAAATTATAGTAACCGCTCTTTTGGTGTTCGTTATACAAAGCTACTATAAATGTTTTGCAACATGACCTAACAAACGCAGGAGGCTGGATCTTACCGCATGTTGAGACGTGTCTATGGATGCATAGTAGCCGCCAACAGCACGTCTGTTGATTTAGCTGTTTATTCATATTGACAGTGTAAAGGGCGGACGTCGTGGTCACGTAGTGAGATGAGAGCAGTTTTACGGTATAACTTTACGCATGGTTTTCAAAGTGGCAATTTCACTCTGGCGGATGCTGAAAGGAAAGGAAGGTTGCGGACGTCAGGAACAGAGGAAGATATTACTGCTGTGAGGAAAATGCTTGACGAAGATCGGAGAGTGACACACATATAGAGGATACCTTGCACCATGCACCAGCAATCCATTCAATTCTACATGACCATTTGCACGTAAGGAAACTTTGTTTTCTCTGGGTACCGGATACTCTGACGGAAGAGCAGGAGACTCGTCGTACGACTCTTGCTGCCAAAAGATGCTAGAAATGTTTGATAAGGCGCAATTTCGGTATTTGAACAGCATAGTGACAGGTAACGGGACTTACTACGATGTGCCGACCAAGGTCAAAAACGAAGATTGGGTTTTTGATGATGAGGACAGACCCGTAGCTGTCAGAAAATCCCGATCTGTTGAGAAAAAAAGACAGTCGCAGCTAAATGGTATGCGGAACAGTTCCTGCTTAAAGTCATAGAGTCTAAGAAAAACCTGCGGTAAAAGTCAAGACTGGGCACTTGGTACAGGTCGGCAAATCCAGCTTGACCCGCAAGATGCGCAGAAAACAGAGTGAGACGGTGGATGTTTGAGAGAAACAGCAATAGCCGACGGATGTAGAACTGCAGTCGACGCGGCAAGTTCAGTTATAGCGTGCCAATTTCTGTTATTTCATTTAATTTGATGAGAGGCTACCTATTTTACACAGGCTTTGATATGCTATTCAACCAAGATGCTAGGTCTCACCGCTGCTCAAATGGGCAAGTAATTCGTAAACAATTCTCTATCATTTATATATATATATATATATATATATGTATGTAAGAGAAAATGATCATGCGGAGAAAGGAATATAACAAAAAGTGGGAAAATAATGGGCAAAATTCGCAAAAAGGATGACAGTGAATTCGAGCAGAAAATAGGATAGGTAACCCGAGCGATACGTATTTCTGCTGGTCGGCTTCACTAGGCCCAAAATGAATGTACATATGCAACTACAAAACCAGATACACATGTCCACACATCCGGATACGGGTATTACCCGAGGAAAGGAAGATCGAAAGGGAAAAAATCGACACACGTCCACAACAAGAGCCAACCTACACATATGTTAGTAGTATAAAATGACTAGAAGACCTCGAATTTTCAAGGAGATATCTAACCACAACCACGCGGCGGGTTATAGCCAGTTCCTGTGGCACTCCAAGCCCAAAGGATCTACAAAGAGAAAACGATCATGCGGAGAAAGGTATATAACAAAAAGTAGGAATATGATAGGCGACCCGAGCGTTACATATTTCTGATTGTTGGCTTCATTCCTGTGTCGATTTTTTCCCTCTCCATCTTCGTTTCCTCAGGTTACACCCGTATCCGGATATGTGGACATGTGCGTCTGCTTTTGTAGTTGCATATGTACACTCATTTCGGACCCGATGGAGCCAAACAGTAGAAATACATATCGCTCGGGTTACCTATCCTATTTCCTGCTAGAATCCACTTTCATGTTTTTTGCGGATTTTGCCCATTATTTTCCTACTTTTTGTTATATATATATATATATATATATATATATATATATATATATATGTGATGAAGTGCTATATTGTCCTTTCATTAATGGTTAAAACTATATGCAAAATTTCGTGAACAAACATAAGCATTTTAAACAAAGTATTCTCGAAGTAATTTATTTTTCATTGTTGCTTAAATTTTCGAATCTGTATAATAATAATAATAATAATAATAATCATAGTAATAATCGCAATAGTAATCGTAATTTATTGTAATGTGAGCTGTAAGATTCTTGTATTTCCAACATCTGTCTAATATCTGGTGGCCTTGAGATGGTCTTTGACATTTCGATGAAGGGTGAGATGAATATGAACGCTAGAATTAGATGTTCTGGACACACAATATAATAATCGCAAACTTCAAATACGACCACATAATGATGACCTATCACTTTATGTGTTTTACCCTTCTTCAAAGTTCTATACCGCTGAAATAAAGAGATGTCCAAGGTCTTCAGCCTAAGCCCCGTCGGCACCATGGGACTATAGGAGAATACAGAAAAAGTTAGGATCTCCCTTTAGCGATCCGCTGGGTAGTACCTCCACGCTCGACAATCCCAGGCACATTCGGTTGGCACGGCAACACGGTGGATCCTTGCGACAAGAAGGATAAATGAAAAAATGGCCCATAAATTACGGCAAACATATCTACGTGTCTGCGGTGGCCTATATTAAGGTCCTTCTTCCGGCACTTACCACAGTTATGTCGATCCCTGCGAATAAGATCCGACTTTAAATATCATTATCGCAAGGGAAATATGCAGCGCAGTTCTGCCAAATGAAATTATTTGCATTCTTTGGTACCCATTCTGCTTAACCAGGACGGGTATATTAAAAAATGAATCCACCCTTAATAGCTCTTTTGATGTGCAATTACAAATGGGATACGTTTTTAACGTGCCGTCCTGTTGAGTCGTATTGTTGTAGATAACGTCTCAAGCATAAAATATAATATATAATAAAAATATGTTAACAACTCATTAATTTAAGTGTGGTAGTTATGTCACTGATATTCTGTTCGTAAATACCAAACGCTAAAAACCGTAGGCAGAGGATCGCATAAAGGCTACTTAGGTCTGATGTCAAAGAGGTATTTAATGTATCTAATTCAGTCTTCCAGAGGCTCAAAAACAGTAACTATTTTATCGTAAATACGGAAACGAATATTCCTAGGATAACTATTATTTATGCACTAAAGGCAGCTACGAATAAGGAGTCCATAACCGAAGAATCAAGGATGTTACAGAGAAGTCTGAATTTTCAACAGTCTAGAAAAGAAAAGTGGTAATACCTGCTAGTTTGTGATGAGCACAGCTCGGCAAACAAATACATCTGGTAGGCATAGTAACTAAAGAAATTATAGAAGATTAGAAAGGTCCACATGATGATAAATTGTTCTCTAAGCGGCACACGTGCCCATCCCCCTTTAAGCCTTAATATAGCACCTAGCGATTTCCATATGTTTCCGAAATTGAAGGAGCACCTAGGCAGTCAACGGTTTGAGTCGGACAAGGCAAGAAGCAGTCACAAAGTTTCTACATGGACTGAAAAAGTGCGTGGAAAAAAAATGGCGACTATGTGGAAAAATAGCTCAAAGATCAATCTTATCAATGGTGAATTTGTTCTAATATAAATATAATAAAAATATCCTTGTGCCTGGAAAACATGTGGGAACCCTACTTTTGAAGCAACCCTCGTATCTTAGGAGAAAACTCCGCAAAGTAACTGCGTCTAAAGACTGGCGACCAATAAGCTTTTGCTACTTCCTGGCTTGTTTCTAACTCAACTGCGGTCAGAATACTTGCATACAAAGTGCTGTCATTCGCAAAGAAATGCTTCTTGTGACTAAAGAAATACAATAAAGGATGTAACAATTTGATACAGAAAAAATGAATAGTTTCTCCTGAAAAAGCGTATAATTTTTTATTTAAAATTATCGGAACATGGAAACCTTTTTTTTTCTTTTGAGATTACCAATTCGTATACAATGGAATATTTTTATTCTTGTCAAATCATTTGTGTCAAATAGTACTGACTATTATATCGTTTGAAATAACTTTCGACAACGCGGCCCTTCAAAGCCGATGTCCCTCAGGGTTCGGTTCTTAGACCAATCCCTTATTCACTTTCTATTCATGACGTCCCTTGCCCCAGCACCTGTGAAATCTATCTCTGTGGTGATGACACTGCTCTGGTGACAGTGGTGACCCAGTCGTGTTTTCGGAATTTGGTTCACAACAGGCTGCTAATTGCGGTTGACGAGATATTGAAATTGAGGGATCGGTAGCAGATGAAAATTATTCATTCGTAAACGCAGGCTATCTATTGTACTAAACAATTTTGCGGTGCCCCGTCTGAGGCTTCAGCGAACGGAGCTCGGGTACCATGGAGAAGCTAAGTATCTTCGTGTCACTCTTGACAAGGGGATGATTTGGCTGAAGAACGCTGAAGCGTTAAAAATTAAATTTCAAATCACGTTCCGGGAACTCTACTCTATGTTATGTAGAATCTCAAAAAAAAGTTTGACTAACAAAGTGCGGGTATATAAGATGGTTGTTAGACCAGCGATCACTTACGCAGTGCGGTTTGATGTGTTCTCGCCAAAACGTATTTGCAGGTTTTGAAGATCACTAACGCCCAATGGTATGTCTTCAGTGATACCCTTCACAGAGGCCTTTACATCCCTTATTTGAGGAACTACATCGAACAACAGTCGCAGCTACGTTATAGTTAAGCTGAATCGCATAGCAACATTTTATTGCGCGAGTCACTAGACTTCACAGTCGAGCAAGTTCGCAAGCACACAGGGCCGCGTCTCGCAAAATTAAATAGTGCGTAATAGATCAAACTAAAATTATAATATTTCTTTACCAATCAATCTCTAAATTAATTTTAGGATTAATCTAAGACTCCCGAACACTAGGTAACAATGACAAAGCACCCCTTTCGTCTTTGGTCTCTGTCCTTCCTTCCTTTCTTTCTTCTTCCCTCCGTTCTCCCTGACTTTGTCTGGTATCTGGGCATCCAGACCTGATACGCAATGATGAATGGAAGAAGTCGATCTAAGGTTGAATACCTGCATCTCCCTCTGCCTTTACATGTATCGAGGCATCATTTTTTATTTTTTTTTTTGTTAACGAGAAGCTATGTCATCAATATTCCTACCACACAACAACATTCGTTCAACTTTAGGTGTAAAATAAATTGTGAACTAATAGTAGTTCGAAAAACGGTTGCGGTTTTTATTTCATGTGGCTGAATTTATTAGATTGCCTCGCCATATGTGATCTGAACGAACGTTTAACGTTTTTATTTTAAATCCTGCCTTTCCTCGAAATGCGAAATCCCTGAATACACCACGATCTAGCTACACAAATCAAATAATAGGAGGGACAAAGTTGTTTCTTTTCAATTTATTACACGTATCAGATGTCAGATAACGTTTTACATGTAAAAGGTAAAATTGCCTGAGCTGACGTGGGAATGAAAAATGGCAACGTTCAGTTTCTATTGCTGATCAACACGGATAACTGTATACGTTCTATGTTCATACGAGAAGGACTATGGCACAACAGGAGTAGTCTGGATATACTCGTACTCACGTATGCTGGAGAGCTTAACTGTAGGTATAAACTTTATAATAATAATAATAATAATGATAATAATAATAATAATAATAATAATAATAATGATGATAATGATAATAACTCACAGAGCGATCCCAAATAATATCCCGGATATAGTTTTGACAGATAAAGGATCCAAGGTCACTTACATAATATAGCAGTACCCCTACCCACAAACCTACAGAGCACATATGCGGAAAAAGTAACCAAATATCTACCGCTAGCTGATGAAATGAAACTGATGTGGGAAATGGAAAAAGTAATCATCATACCAACCGTAATCGGAACAACGGGAGAAATACTAAGAGAGCTGCACCAAAGCCTAGAAAAACTAAGACTAAATACGGGTATATTTCATAGTCTTCTTGGAGACGAACATCGGTGTCGGTAGGAACCGTAGCAGATTTACTTCTTTCCTTTGGCTACAAGAGCCCGGGGGAAGTATCACACACCCCCGTATGGGGAGCACTATTTAATAATGATAATAATAATAATATTTATTGCAGAGGACTACAAGAGCATAAGAGACATCGCAAATACAAATTTATAGAATATACAGACATATTAAGAAATATGTAGCAAATGTATGAACAGATTAAACTCAGTATTACATGTACAGACAAATAAATATACCTATATCACGTATTCAAGAATTCCCTTATACCATAAAATGCGTTTTCTCCAAAATACATATACAGTCCTCTTCTGAACTTTCCGATATCTATTATGCTCTTTGAGCTTGTATCTAACTTAGTTGCCATATATCTTGGAGACTTGGAGTGACAAACTGTCAGTAGGCAAAACTAGAATGCCTCTGTTTCTAGTTTCATAGCTGAGTAAATCAGCATATGTAACAAACTCACTTGAATTTTGTTCAGTCATATAAATTGATGGTAGAATAATAGTCATAATATTATCATTATGCAGATTTGCGCATAACAGTTATCGAGCCGCTTAATCCTTGTTATAAATTTAAAGCTTTACATCGAATAAATCTAGCTCTGTTTCAGACTGACATTGAGTCGGCGCCTTGGGATAACATATATCAAATAGATGACATCGATCATAAGCTATCATTTTTAACAGACACTATGTTGAATATTTTTGATTCCCATGTACCCCTAAAAGACTGCAATGGTCGAAAAAGACCATACAGTCCATGGATCACAGATAACATTAAGTTTATGAAAAGGCTTCGAAATCAAGCTCTTTCTCGTTTTAGACGAACGCACCTGCCTGGTCATCGAGACTGTTATAAACAATTAAGAAACCTGACCACTTTTGCTATTAGAGCCGAAAAAAAGGCATATCTAAATTTAAAGTTTCAGAATTGCTCAGAAAAGGAAAAATGGGCTGAACTAAAAATACTAAATATACTTAAAATACAAATAAATACATCCCTGACCATTTAAAGAATGTTAATGAACTTTGCCCAAATATCACAAAATAATACTCCAAAACAGGAATTGTTGCATTTCTATAACAACAACTCCTTGCTTAATGAAACCTTCTCACTTAACCTAATCGGCAAAGATTTTGTTTTAAATAGTATCCTCAGTATCAAGACGAAGGCTTTTGCAGCTAATAGCCTGAACGATACCCTGATTTCCTTGTGTTGCCCTTTTGTAGCTCCTTATATTACCCATATTATAAACAGTTGTATTGAAAGGTCTTATTTTCCTAAAAGCTGGAAGCTGGCTAGTATTCTTTCATTGGCTAAGGTTAACAATCCGACAGAATTTGGCGAAGTACGTTCAACCTCGCTTTTACCGACTCTTTCTAAACTTTTGGAAAAGGCTATCGCTATACAAGTTGCTAACTACGTTTTTGGCAACAATATCATCCCCCCTAGACAGTCAGGGTTTAGAACCGGGTACAGTTGTTCCACAGCATTAACGGATCTTGTGGATGATGTCATTAGAGAATAGGATGCGGGCGGGAAATGCTATTGCCTTGGTGTTATTGGACTACACGAAAGCATTTATATGATTAATCATGAGATACTAGTGGCTATTTTGAAACATATTGGATTAGAGCAGCCGGCCTATGCATTAATAAATTCTTTTTTATCTGAAAAGATGCAGCGCGTGACTGTGAACGCGAACATATCAGATGCAGTTACATCTACATCAGGGGTGCCCAAGGGCAGTGTTTTGGGTCCATTATTGTACAGCCTATATACTTTTAATTTCACGAAGTCGCTCAGTTATTGTCAATATCATTATTATGCTGACGACACTCAAATTTATGCCTCTTTTAAACCTGATCTGTCAGAACTTATAACAAACCGACTGAATACCGACTTGAATAGCCTTCTCAAAACCTCTGAAGATTACTTGTTAAAGATAAACCCTAGTAAATCGACGGCTATATTGTTTTGTAGTGATTCCTGCAGAAACGTATTAGAAAATAATATTAAGCTCAGACTAGGGGACAATATAATATCTTTTAGGGATTCCGTGAAGGACTTGGGCTTAGTGGTTGACTCTAAACTTAAGTATAGAGAGCACATTACTCTGTGCCTAGGAAAAGCATATTCAATGTTAAAAATAATTTACCCCCATAGACATTACCTATCACAAAGTACTAAAGCCACGCTCTGCGAAGCTTTAGTGTTGTCCCACTTCAACTTTGCCGATATGGTATATGGCCCATTTCTTGATAGTGTGGAACTAAAATGGGCTCAAAAAGCTCAGAGTTCTTGTCTGAGACTGATATTTGGCATAAGGGGTAGACCAAGAGTATCCCACAAACTACCTGAACTGGGATGGTTGAATATATGGCTCAGAGGCGTACCTTGCACTCTACTTCCTTTTTTCAGAAGATTACAAAATATAAAAGCCCTCCTTATCTTCACATAAAAATTAGTTACCGGACTGACGTACATACCCTAAACATTAGAAGATTGAATTTGATTACAATACCATCACACAATAAAGAATCATTTAAGAAATCATTCTCATATCAAATTTCCTTTTTGGTAAGTAAATTCAAAATCGATTTTGCTTAATTTTCCACCGTGTCTGCTACATTTCAACAGTCGGCTGGAGAGTTGTTACGATTTTAATGAAAAAGCAAATTTCTAGAGTTCGATACCCTGTAAGTTAAGAACGAAACATTACCAGGCGTACGAAATATTAGTCCCTTGAAGTTCGACAAGGTAATTTGTCAATATCCTATGTACTGCATATATTCATTTTAAAACCGAATTTCATCTTCTGGAGCTACTAATATCATAAAACGCTTGAGCTACGCTTACTGGCAAGTTTTTACAGGGATTGACAATTGGACCAGCAAAAGAACCATTATAAGCTCAAAAATTAAATTGAAGTCTAATTTCAGCTCAGAAAGCTTTTTTGCAGTCAGAGGAATCATTATAATCTCAAAAATTAAATTGAGGTCAAATTTCAGCTCAGGAAGCTCGGAACATTGGAAGTACTGATTTCTCTCTAGATTCATCATGTATAATTTATTGCATTAGAACATTGACATAATGTTCACATTTTCTTTTTCATATTCCCTTCATATTTTGATTTTTGCATAACCGAAGCTAAACAATTAAAAGCATACTATTCTACAATGATTCAAAATGTTTCTCTCTCGGTAGCTTTATTTAAGAGGAACCTTAAAAGTTATTTACTGTCTCAGATATCATAGAAAACACATCTCCTGCTCCCCCTTTTCTCTTCTTCTCTTTCCCCTCGCTTTCCCTTCTCACTCATTTGTCTTACTATAGAATTGTTTAAATTTGTTTGTTTTTTTTTTGGCTCTAGCAGCTGCTTCTTTGAGGGGCAAGCTGATGTAGCCCTTTATCCTCTTAAGGCTTTTTTTGTTTGTAAACTTTGTATATGGTATTTGATGAGGGTAATAAATATTATTATTATTATTATTATTATTATTATTATTATTATTATTATTATTTTTATATAAGCAAATTTCCTTGAAATAATTGTAAAGTCTGGTTTTACTGGTGCAAGTTGTTCAAGGGGGTATTTAGAACATGGATGCATAAAAAGGGTACACCAATTTTTGTGAGAAAACTTTTTATTCGACAAAGAATGAGAAAACGTGCTTTTTGGGATTCAATCGAAAGTGTTGATTGGAACAAAAAAGCTTTCCGTATTAGATTTTTAGGTATTTAGGAGACCTATAAAATGAGACCACACGTGAGCAGATCCGACCAATAGCGAAAACGTTATGGCAGAAAACCGAGACGAAAAGCAGGTTTTGGCGCTTGCTGGTAATCCGACGATAATTTCACGCAGCTACTTGAAATTCTGCAAATCTGTAGGATTCACACTTCTAAATAACATTATGTAGACCTCATAAATACCTAAAAATCTCATATTGAGAGTTTTTTTGTTCGTGTCAACACTTTCGATTGAATCCCAAAAAACACGTTTTCTCATTCTTTGTTGTCTAATAAAAAGTTTTCCCACAAAAATTTGTGTACCCATTTTATGAGTCAATGTTTTAAATACCCCCTTGCACAACTTGCATCAATAAAAACAGACCTTTCAATTATTTCGCAAACCAGAGGTATTTTCGTCTAATGTGATTAGACTATAAGTAATTTTCACGTTTAAATCAAGATCTACCTGTCTCTCTAGAGCTCTAGACAATAAACCAGACATGGTCCTGATTCCGATTTTTTGCAATATAAACACTCTTGATAAAAATCTAGACGAACTCCAAAATAAGATGTTATACTTAAGTTTTGAGTAAACTTGAACTTGGTAGTAGGTTAGTAAGACAGGCTTGCTACAAATAAATCTTAGACGAGTGAGGGCGGGACAAGCTGAAGGCAATTTATTCGTTAGCAAAGTAAACGGGATACAATAGGCTGCATGTTGTTGCATGTTGAGACATGTCCGTGAGTGCATAGTAGCCCTCAGCAGCACGTCTGTTGAATTAGTTGTTCATCGTATTGACAGCGTGGTCACGTAGTGAGTTAAGGGCAGTTTTACGGTATAACTTTACGCGTGGTTTAAGCTTAGACCAGAGCTCAGAAGAAATCACGTTACATCACGTACCTGGTGGAAGGTGTTTAATAAGCAGTTACCCAGAATAAAAGCAAACTCGCGGACGAATGATTGAAATCTAAAGAAGTTGCTTAGAGCTATATTAAGAATTGCTGCGCCACTTGTTCTTCTTGCTTTGCGTCTGTGGTTATAGTCCACCTCGGAGTGTTCAAGTGGTGATGTACTTTTATCAAGGCACTTACTCAAATACTATAACAGCCACGTAGGCACAGTCTAAGTATTCAGTTTTGTCACTATAAACGAGCCGCAGATATTTTGTTTTTTCGATTGGGACAAGTAGAAGTGAAGAAGCAACCCAATTGAGTTGAAATATGAAACACAAACCTGACAGATTTCTTTGGCAAGGATAGAATGTGACCACCCATTAGCATGCCGGTAAACTCGCGGATCAATAATTGAAATCTAAAGAAGTTGTTTAGAGCTATATTAAGAATTGCTGCGCCACTTGTTCTTCTTGCTTTGCGTCTGGGGTTTTAGTCCACCTCGGAGTGATCAAGTGGTGATGTACTTTTATCAAGGCACTTACTCGAATACTATAACAGCCACGTAGGCACAGTCTAAGTATTCAGTTTTGTCACTATAAACGAGCCGCAGATATTTTGTTTTTTCGATTGGGACAAGTAGAAGTGAAGAAGCAACCCAATTGAGTTGAAATATGAAACACAAACCTGACAGATTTCTTTGGCAAGGATAGTATGTGACCACCCATTAGCATGTCGGTAAAAGAAAGCCAGTTCACCAACTGTCCGCTCATGTAAGTGAGACTTAACGGTTGGAGAATCACCTGAACAAACAAAGTGTTTATTGTCCAACGGAACAAAGTTTCCAATTACAGCAGAGAAAATTATATGAAACATATAACTAAAGTAAAGGTAAATAATGAAAGGAAAAACGAAAATTGCTAAAGTTTCCTATGAATAGCTATTAAGAACAAAATAAATAAATAAAAAAAATATACCCAAAAGTATAACCCAACGCAATAAGGAAGCCGAGGCGTGAGAAAGGATGGAATTCCACTCAAAGAATCATCATACATGCATACATTATATCACACTTATTAGAAGCAGAATTGGATTTCTTGACAGCTACGTGCAATGACGAATTGATTCATATTCCGTCTCTGCTTTTGATTTTTGATTCTTCTCAAATGCAAGCAATCTGTGTTGAACTTACTACTCCCTCAACTTTTGAATATAAATCAGTCAGCAAGCCACGTTGCATCACCTCCAACATCTGATTTTGTCTAGTGAAACAAGGCTCCCACACAAATGAACCTAGACATGACAAACGCACAATATATTTATTGTTTGCTGTAGCTGAGACGTTTGTCAAACCATACACCACTCTTCGACTAGCCATTCTCTCTATACAGTGACTTCATCAGTTTTGTATGCAAAACAGATTGGGTTTTCGTTTATGGTGGACGACAACACGTAACATTTCCAGACATTTATATTGAGCATTTAAAAGGATCTTGGAAACATCAGCGAAGGAAAGATGATTACAAATAACATCTTAAGATATATTGAAATATATGCAATAAATAAGTCTACATCAATGACAAGAGGTGCGGGAGAAATCCAAATAAGGAAAACTTCTTCAGAAGAATGCAATGATGTATTTTGTCAAATGCTTTCGAGGAGTCAGTATAAACCATGACAACAGACACGTGGCAATAGTCCAGGCCAGGCCTTATGTAGGCCTTGTATAGAATAAGATTAGATGGTCTTAAAGATGACCTAGCTTCTTTCCGGCAGCTGCTTCAGTTGGCCAGGCGTATTGCTGCGAAATTATATTCTCAATGATCGAAACTGCGACAAACTGGAATTAATAGCTTCTTGGAAAAGTTAGGCCATCTATCAAAACTAGATGTTCAATTATGCACCAGATCACCTTGCGGAAGTGGAACTTAAATACACCGATGAGCTAAGGCAAAGGATTCATTTGCTTTTTGTATATTTTCTATCATAAATGTACTTTGGTTTTCACAACTCGACAGCCAAACATGTCACGTTTCTGCTGAGTTGAAAATTTTGAGATATGGGCTTATACATAAAAATTGCAGTTGATGAAAGAAATCTGCTGCCGCACCAAGTCCATAATTCAACGAAATTTTTTGAGTGACGGTAACAGCATATATTCCTGAAGATTCTGCATCATCCAGAAACATATTTGTTCATACCCAGGATAATGAAAGACTGGAGTTTCAATATATCCAATAATGTGATGCATTATGTGCGCCTGTAATAATTCCCACTATCATCAAATATATCAATCATCATCACGATCGCTTTTTGATGTACATACGTTGCCGGAATTTTAACAAAATTTTACAGATTTTCATCGACGTGGAGCCAAATCGACCAACAGATTTGTAGTGGCACGAGTAACATTGCACTGTTGCCAGAAAACAAAAATCGACGCCGATGTGAAGATTTTAGTAACAGACGTGTACATTGTTCCCATTTTGCATTATGGAAGTGTGATACTACTGCCAAGGATAAGTCCATATCAAGGTAGCAAATTTGCAGCAGAACATGCTAGAGAAGCTACAGGAATAACCAATTACAGATCTACCTGTCCACTTAGCTCTTCAGCAGCCAGGGTATCAAAGGAGAGGACAATACACAAAACAGTATTCCAATCTTCTCAAATTTGTATCCTTCATTTGCCAAAACTCTCACCGCATTTCGTCAACTCTCCGAATAAATTGATCGACTAAACTGCAAACTGCGTCTTGCCAGTCATTTTCCGAGCGGTTGGGATATTAAACATTTTCGTGGAAACGATGTTGAAATGCGGAAATTGGAAAATGCGCTTTTGATGCCTGATTCGCGATAATGTTTCTGTACGGAACAGTAATGGATGGGTGATTAGTCGGATTTCAGTTTTGGTAGCAGTTTTGCTTTGCTCGATGGGATAATGAACATTTTATACGAGTTAAAACGATTTCCCATTTATTTTTCGATTTTCTGATGTATGCCGCTTTGAGTTAGAAGGTTATATACAGGGTGGCGCATCGAAAACGAAACAGACGCATTTACTGGCAGCTCAGTTTTTTTTTTCGAAAAACGCTCAGATCCGTTGATTTTGTTTTCGAGGGGGACACAAGTTTGGCAAAAAATCAAGTTAGCACGTGCAGCCCCTAAGCGGGGTGACACCACCCCCAAAATCTTGAATGGAAAGGGGGGTCGAGTGCTTTATAATGATATAAAATTAAAGTACTTCAGTTCAGTAGTTTTGAAGATTTATTGTTTTAAAACTTAAATAAAGCTAATACATCATCATTAGTGGAGATCAATACATTTGGCCGCAAAGTAATTTAAAAATGAAGAATGAACTGACCCGTTAGGCAAGTAAACATTTTGCAATATTTGAGGAGTAATTTGAAGGCACTCATTCACAATTCTTTGTCGCAGGTCTTCTAATGATGTTGACTGAGTAGCATAAATTTTGCTTTTTAAATGATCCCATATAAAGAATTGCAAAGGTGATAAATCTGGCGATCTTGGGGGCCATTCAATGGCACCTCTTCTACCAATCCATCGATCTGGAAACGTTTGATCAAAATATTGTCGAACACGTAATGTATAATGTGGTGGGGCACCATCCTGTTGGAACACCAACCTATTCGCAATGTACCGCCGATCATTCTGATTTTCAATTATGGCTGTTAATGTAGGATCTATGGTGTCTTCAAATACATTTCACCGGTCAAATTTACAGGACCAACTAAATGTTCGCCAAAAATACCAGCCCAAACATTTAATTTTAGTGGCTGCTGTGTATGAACCTCATGATAAATTCTGGGATTAGAATCGGACCAATATCGGCAGTTATGACCATTTACTACGCCATTTAAGAAAAAGGAACATTCGTCGGAAAAGCAAGTGTTGAATAGAAAATGTTCATCGTTTATAATTCGTCAACATATCTTCACAAAATTGTAATCGCCGATCAAAATCGTCTTCATCAAGTTCTTGTACCAGGTGAATTTTATACGGATGAAAATTATGGGACTTTAGAATCCGTTTGACAGTACGTCGACTAACACCACAGCACAGTCTCCAGTTTGCGGGTACTTAACGTAGGATCTAGATAAACTTGCCCTAGAACCCCCACTTCTATTGCTTCGTTCCTTATGGGATTTTCAATGTTGCGTTTTTTATTGGCGACTGACCCAGTTTCCCGAAATTTAGCTACTAGTTCTAGAACATATTTTCGATGCACGTTACTGTTCTCATATCGCTTATTAAATTTTTCTGCTGTTCTATTAGCGCAGTGATTATTTCCGAAAAATATTTCGATAATTTCAAATCTTTCTGCTGTGGAATATACCATGGTTAATTTATGTAATAAAGCGTTACAAGTTATTTTAACAGCAAAATTTGGTCAAATCAATCGCAAACTATGTACTAAATTCCTATTTAAAATAAGTACGAGATATTTCCCTATCTGTCTCCAAGAAAAAACTGTTTTGCCACAAAAAAACGCTCCAATAGCTATTTTCAACAACAAAATGATAAACAAACCATGGGCGTGGTGAAGAAAAGCATTTACTTATTAAGTAAATTATTTTAATTCTTTTAGTCAAATTTCTTCTGAAAGTAGTACAAACTAATCTGATGCACCTATTAAAGTCTACTTTAAGCTTTAAATCAATATATCTTCAAAACTACTGAACTGAAGCTCATGTATTTTACATCATTATAAAGGGAATTGAAAGACCTTTAAAATAAGGTATCTCTCGACCCCCCTTTCCATTCAAGATTTTAGGGTTGGTATCACCCCCGCCCAGGGGGCTGTACATGTTAACGTGATTTTTTGCCAAACTTGTGTACCCCAAGGGTCTGAGCGTTTTTCAAAAAAAAAACTGAGCTGCCAGTAAATGCGTCTGTTTCGTTTTCGATGTGCCACCCTGTATACCAACAAACGTAGAAACGCGGTATTTCCTAAACTGTTTGAATATTAAAGGCAAATGAGATGAGTTCTTATTGAAAACAGAATGCTTTTTCGTTTATCAGCCGTAATGTTTAATCTTAAAATTACAGAACTACTCATAACATAAATCTTTCTTCTTAAAAAGCAGCACTAGAAAATTTAAATTTGGATGCATTTCTTAATATGTTTCAATACGTTATTATATACGACCTTTTATGCGCTTTTTGATCAATATAAGAAAATTGTGCCAAATTCGAAATGTTCGAATGAATAAGAAAAAACCACCAACACATCTACAAAGCTCCACCTAGCTGCCACAACCTGAACTGAACGGAAAAATTGAACATTCATTAGGAGCACAGGTGAATACTCCTTCAAACGGAATCAAGATTATTAAAATCAACCTAGCGAAGCAGAAGTTATGTGTTTTTTCTTTAGAAATTACATTCGAACACATTCTTCACTCCAAACTGACCACAACATGAAAAAGTGACGTGAACAAAAAAGTACGGAAATTAGCGGACAGGCCTATAACAATAATAGCGTAAGGATTTTTAAAATTGGGACGACGCCCCTTATCTACTATTTTGGGAAGCTGAAAGAAAGCTCCACTTTTATCATAGAATCTTCTAGGCTGAACGATTGCCGAGATGCAGCTGGATCCACCCCGGTATAAATAGGCCTATTACGATCTCTAAATGCTCACTCTTTTCGTCCGCTTTACATGAAATGCTCTATAGTTAAAAGAAGTATACAAATCACTCTGCTTATCTTTGTCCTGAAAAGTTAACACCACTACAATAGGTAGATTATTTGCACGAATCTAGAAAGCAGAATCTCCATACTTAATCCTGTAATTCCTATAATGTTAGAAGGCTGGTACTTGAGTTTTTGCTGTTTTTGTAGTATCTATACATTGGCGCCTTTATTGTATATAAACATTAGATAAAATTAAAAAAAGGCATAAAGAGTTGAATGTTCCACGTTCTGTTCGTTGCCATTTTGATTGTTGTGTACAGTTGATTCACTGAATCAATGCAGCTACGTCTCAACGTTAAACAATGAAAGTGACAACACATGGTTGCCACATTAATTAAAACTACTAGACGTTTCACGAAATCTACTTTATGTCTTCGATGCCTTACCGCAGCCAACATTTCGGAGCGTATGTTTTGTAAGCACTAGAGCTAGTATAAATTATATTTACTGCCTCATACCTCTCTCTTACGGACTGTGAAATCAATAATGGAGCTCCAGATCGTTCGGGCTCAAAACGTTTCCTCAAAGCAATGACGAATTCTTTTGCTCGTCGATCCAAAGTTCTTGAAAAAAACTGTTTTTATAAAATAGTGCAAAATTTGAGGCAAAAAGAATGAACACAAACCACAAATCAACAACAGCCGTCGGCGTAATTACCTGACAAGCCTTGCGACAATGTCCCAACACAGAAAACTGTTACCAACATAAATGTACCCGGGACATTCAAACTATACTTAGCAATTTAGGATCTATTTTGCATTAATGTGAGAAACCTGAGAGTCGCAGTCTCAGAGCTTCGCTACCTTGCACTGACTTGTTCAATTCGTCACTCTATAAATACGAATGTGGGACAAATACGTTTATTCGTTTCCTGAATCTTGAAAAGGAAAGTGCTAAGAAAATATTTAAAAAAATATAAACAGATAGTATATCACAAAAATCATAGTGAGTCAGTGTTATTTTGTTTGAGATTGCTGAAGAAGAGTAAGTACATTACATTTTTATTAAATTTTAATTTTGTACTCGTAGTTAGCAAAGACAGATAAATTACGCCAATCATGACTTTAGTTATTAGTAGTTAAATATTCAATCATGCAAAATTACACGAATACTCCTCAATAGTTTATTTTTGAAAGTTTTAGCAATCGGTAATATAATTACAGTCCAATTTCCGTAATTCGAGCTAATTGTTGCAAGAAGATGTTCGAATTATGGAATGTTTTCGGAAAAATCAAAAAATATTTTTAATATACAGCTGCTGGATTTTTTGTCTTATTTAAATAATTTAATTTTGCCCACAGATGACTGATGCCATGTCCGAATCTAAAAATAAATGTAGACAGTACAGTGTTGATTATTTGAAATTTGGCTTCATTCAATCATTGCCGGACAAACAATCGCCTATGTGCCTTTTATGCAACAAAGTTTTTGGCAATGACGCTATGAAACCATCTAAACTGCAAGATCATCTGAGAAGATGCCACCCTGATAAAACAGAGAAAGATTTGAAATACTTTCAAACACTCAAAGATACATTTCAGAAGAGGCCTACACTAGACAGAATGTTCGCTTCGATGTCACAAAGAAATGATGATGGTTTGCGGGCGTCTTACAATATCGCGTTACTTATAGCAAAATCCGGAAAACCGCATACTATCGGAGAGAAGTTAATTTTGCCAGCCGTTGAAGAGGTTTTAAAAACTGTTTTACACAAACCTGCATCTGATATCATTAAAAGGATTCCCTTAAGCAACAATACTGTTGAAAGAAATGTCGAATTCTTTTGCTGGTCGACTCAAAGTTCTGGAAAAAAACTGTTTTTATAAAATAGTGCAAAATTTGAGGCAAAAAGAATGAACATAAACCACAAATCAACAACAGCCGACGGCGTAATTACCTGACAAGCCTTGCGACAATGTCCCAACACAGAAAACTGTTACCAACATAAATGTACGCGGGACATTCAAACTATACTTAGCAATTTAGGATCTATTTTGCATTAATGTTGGCATTCAAATTCACTAAATATGACGTAACTGCTTCGTTCCAGCGAATAAACTATACGAGTATACAGGGTGACTTCGAAGTTGAGTCATTTATTTTAACAGTGAGTAGATCTGATCAAAAGAAATGTTTTCTTCCGTTACCATTTTTCTGGTAAAATTAAAGTAACAAAGTTATAGCCCTTTGGAAGTTTGAGTACCGCCCTGTCTCAATAATAATATTATGTGCTCGTGTTTGGCAACAAAGGATATAATCCGCCTTATCGGTTCATCGCATCGGAAACAAAAAAGCGAAAGAATTTGGAACGATGTTTTTACAATTATTTTATTCAGTTGTATACAGTCAGTGTCAGTCGGTAACGCGTGAGTGAATAGTGGTGTCTGTTGCGTGGCTCAAACGAAATAAAAAATGGCACATGTTTATGCGGATCGGTTTCCCAATCGAATGCAACCAACCCCTCGTACCTTTGTTAATGTAGTACAACAGGCTCGTGGATCAGGTGACTTAAGACCTCACAGGGGACGGCATGCCGGTGCTCCAAGACCTCACGATCAAATACAGGTCCGCACTGAAATACTTGTCGGGAGGATACTTTATAAAACAAGGTAAACATTTTTTTATTTTTTTTTTTATTTTTACACACATATTTTGGTTTATCTTCCTTCTACAATCATTATCTGAAAATTAATGACTCAACTTCAAAGTCACCCTGTATACAGCCTGCTTCGCTGCGATAGATGCCGAAGGGCCCCAGATGCAAATTACGATTATTAATTTCTTTTTGCAGCTGATAAGAACAATTTCAGGGTACCATCAGCGCCGGCACTGTTGGGAACTTTTAATACGGTTGCTTATGATTTGAAAAACTGCTTACTACCGCCCCTTAACGTATCTCACGTCAAGCCATAAACCTCTTTGACACCACTATGCTACGCCACTGATGGCACGTGTCTTGAGATATGTACCTTCGACAGTTTTACAGAAAAGGTCTATACCTTTGATTTCCAAAGTGGTCTATATCGACCCCTAGGGGCCTATGACAACCTGCAAGGGGTTTACGTCAGCGAAAAAAAATTTGGGGGTCCACGATTGTGGATCTCAACACATACACTGATAGTACGTATTTACTTACATCATACTATCTTATAATATCAAAACATATACATTATTTATAAAAGTACCTTTGAAGTAAAAAATGTATTATACATGTTTATAAAATTGTGTAAGTTGTAGGATGTTGGTATTCGCAGTCTCAGAGCTTCGCTACCTTGCACTGACTTGTTCAATTCGTCACTCTATAAATACGAATGTGGAACAAATACGTTTATTCGTTTCCTGAATCTTGAAAAGGAAAGTGCTAAGAAAATATTTAAAAAAATATAAACAGATAGTATATCACACAAATCATAGTGAGTCAGTGTTATTTTGTTTGAGATGGCTGAAGAAAAGTAAGTACATTACATTTTTATTAAATTTTAGTTTTGTACTCATACTTAGCAAAGACAGATAATTACGCCAATCATGACTTTAGTTATTAGTAGTTAAATATTCAATCATGCAAAATTACAGAAATACTCCTCAATAGTTTATTTTTGAAAGTTTTAGCAATCGGTAATATAATTACAGTGCAATTTCCGTAATTCGAGCTAATTGTTGCAAGAAGATGTTCGAATTATGGAATGTTTTTGGAAAAATCAAAAAATATTTTTAATATACAGCTGCTGGATTTTCTGTCTTATTTAAATAATTTAATTTTGCCCACAGATGACTGATGCCATGTCCGAATCTAAAAAGAAATGTAGCCAGTACAGTGTTGATTATTTGAAATTTGGCTTCATTCAATCATTGCCGGACAAACAATCGCCTATGTGCCTTTTATGCAACAAAGTTTTGGGCAATGACGCTATGAAACCATCTAAACTGCAAGATCATCTGAGAAGATGCCACCCTGATAATACAGAGAAAGATTTGAAATACTTTCAAACACTCAAAGATAAATTTCAGAAGAGGCCTACACTGCACAGAATGTTCGCTTCGATGTCACAAAGAAATGATGATAGTTTGCGGGTGTCTTACAATATCTCGTTACTTATAGCAAAATCCGGAAAACAACATACTATCGGAGAGAAGTTAATTTTGCCAGCCGTTGAAGAGGTTTTAAAAACTGTTTTACACAAACCTGCATCTGATATCATTGAGGGAATTCCCTTAAGCAACAATACTGTTGAAAGAAATGACGAATTCTTTTGCTGGTCGACTCAAAGTTTTGGAAAAAAACTGTTTACCTGACAAGCCTTGCGACAATGTCCCAACATAGAAAACTGGTACCAACATAAATGTACGCGGGACATTCAAACTATACTTAGCAATTTAGGATCGATTTGGAATTAATGTTGGCATTCAAATTCACTAAATATGACGTAACTGCTTTGTTCCAGCGAATAAACTATACGAGTATATACGTTCTGCTTCGCTGTGATAGATGACCGAAGGGCCCCACAACGCAAATTCTAATTATTAATTTCTTTTCGCAGCTGATAAGAACAATTTCAGGGTACCATCAGCGCCGGCACTGTTGGGAGCTTTTAATAGGGTTGCTTATGATTAATAAACCTCTTTGCCACCACTATGCTACGCCCCTGATGCCACGTGTCTTGAGATATGTACCTTCGGAAGCTTTACAGAAAAGGTCTCTATACCCTTATGGCTATTCTAAATCATGGTGAATGTACATAATACAGAATATGTTGCCCCTTCACCATTTACAGGGAACCTGGTGTATGAGCCGAGATCTTTGTGAGTTGGTGGGGAAGATTTTTAATGATTTTTACCGAAACCCCTATGTTTTGAGCTAAGATTTACTCAGTTACAGCTTGTGCGAAGGCATCGAACTGCGCTCTCCCGGGAAAAGATATTTGACGAGCAAAAAGCTTGCAGGACATGATTATGGAGTTTAACCTTACGAGACAATTCCATATCACATTGCAACAAGTGATATAGGCCTCGTGTTGCGTATAGTTTAGCCACAGAGCAGACATATTCTAACAACGCGTGGATGAGTGAGTTTGAGTGCCACATAAGATCCGCAGGTTGCAGAAAAAAAAAAGTAGATAAATCAAAAGCATTGGAGCACAAAACTGGATGATTACAAGGAGAAAGTTCTACTGCTGTAGAATGTAGTCACAAAAATGGTGAAATAAGGGCAGCAAAGTATTGGTGAAATAATAGAACAGCATGAAAAAGAAAGAATAACTCATAGAGCAAATGACACAAGGAATAACGTTCTGATGCTTGAGTACAAAAAATAGCATCAATATACCAAAAAAGAACTACAGAAGCTCATAGTGAACTCTAAACAGAGGATTTGAAACTACTTATTAAATGACTTAGAAAATGACGTTTGGGGTCAAACATACAAAATAGCTATGGAAAACCTAAAACTAACAGACAGACCATACCAGAATGGTATAAGGTACCTGTACCAAATAAGGCCAAGCACGTAATAAGAGCATGCGTTGATTTTACAAAAACTACTAACATTTAAAATAAAAAAGTTCTGCCGTTCTACAAATTTGTTGAGAGCAGTTAGCAACCATAAATTCAGCAGCAGTGGAGCGGCGCTAGACGGCGCAGTTGGACTACGTCGGTTTTTAACGTGTGCCTTATAAAATTTCTGCTTTAAATTTGTCTCCATTTTTGCATGCTTAAGGGCTAATTTCACCAACAACAGTCCGTTATTCTCCACCTTTAGTGTAACAGACCGTCAAATACAACGAATGAGCTTCAATTTCCAATCAACAAATTTTAGCAACCAATAGCTATGAAATGTTGAAAACAAGATACTGTCAAAGTATGAGATGACAGCTTGTGTGTGATTTAATTACTATTGTTGATTTTTTATTCATGTTTATATTATTTTCTTCAATTGATATGTGATTTTACTGATTCAAGATCATCTACTGGGTGTTTTTCCTATAAACCCCTTGCAGATAGCCATTAAGCACCTACTTGATGACTGGCTCTACCAAAAGGTTCATAGATATTGCTCGTTTCCAAACATTCATTCATTTACTTGCCGTTCATCAGAACCATTGTGGCACCTTAGATTGCTATTCCGACATTACCATTCTGATTTTTTAATATCCATACATCCATAAAGTTGAATATTTTCCGTTGTTCAGGAAACATCCACACTATATGCACGGCGATTAAGAAATACCGAAATATATGTCGTAGAGCTACCAGCAAACCTAAAACCTGCAGAAAAACTAGAAATTTGCAATATTTTTCTTTTTTCACTGAGTACATTATTCTGGGTTATATTTATATTAGACGTTATTTGAATCACAAAACATATACACTGAGTTGAATAACAGCTGATTGTCTACTGATATTCCAAAACTAACCATATCGACAAGTGACACATAATTCTATGGGATCCGTCAACACTTCGTCCCGGTGGAGCAAACTCTGCCAACTGTCGAAGTAAGCCTTATTAATTCCAAGTCTTATTTTTGTTTTACTGTGCCTCCTTAGATATTCAAATACCGCCAGGAATTATTAGCGCCTGGCTATTTTAGGCCTTCAATAACTCCTTATTTTAGATCTCTCCTTATTTTGTTTTTTCCACGCATTCATGGTAGAAAGAAAAATATTTTATCGAGTATCGATACCGTATACCGTGCAGCAGGCACGCCCATCACTACTTTGACAGATTGCAGAATGATGTCAAGGTGACAATCGTTATGTGGCAGTTGTTTTTGTTTTTGTCTGAAATAGGTAAGTAGGCTTTGTGTATTCATTTTTATTTTTATAGCGTTTCCAGAATTTCATATTTTGAAACGATGTCAAGGGCCGGCAGGGGAAAATATTTCTCTGAGAACTGAAAATCATTAAACGCGCTGTTTTCAGTCTATTTTATTCTATCCCTTGGGGAAGTACAGAATGAAGAAAAGACTACAGTGCTCAGTGGCCACTCAGTGGCTTAGTGCTCGTCTGTAATGATAATACCCAAATACTACTAAACACCTAAATAGCTTTCTGGCCTTGCAATTTCGAGGCTACCAGTCCTCGCTTAGAGATGGTAGCACAGTTAAGGATAGACTCGGGGTATACGGTTACGGATGTTTATGATTCCTCTCGATATCGATATATCGTCATGAAACCATCGATGCGTAAAGATCGATGTTCTACGTCCGATGTATCAATGTTTTCAATACTTCAATGTATCGTCTATCGTCGCCATCCCTATATTGTATCCCCACCAGTCACCAGTCAACAACCTAAACCACCAATATTTTATCACTATTTATAATTCTTTTTAGCTCTTATTTTTCAGTAATTACTAATAATTTTAGGTCTATGTCTATAGTAATTGCATTATGCACCTCGGAGATGTAGGGATTAACATGTTTTACACATATCGGTGTTTTAGGAGGGGGACGACCATACTGTTTTGATTGCTTTGAAGAAATTCGTTAACCCATGAATTTATAACAAATGATTACTATTATGATGTAAAGAGAGTTGAGGAATTGGTTGGAATACTGTTTATATTCTATTTTCTTGCAAATCCGCACAATTCAACAGGCATATGTAGCTATACTGATCACACAGTATATTGAGCAAATTTCGAGATTGCCATGAATTAACAAACGACCAAACCTGCTGCCAAATTTTACAGCTAGAAAATCGACCTATTTAGTTCTCCCATTCCCATTCGCTGAGGGGATAACGGATGAGCAAATGTACACCTATAAAATACATGAAAGTTTCCTGTTTTCTCTGTACAAAAGCATCATGTTGGAATCAAAAAGTGGTTTTGTTTATAATAAAGTCGAATTTTCACGATTTTATTCAATATTTTAATAGAAACCACTGATATTCTGAGACCTTTGACAGCTTCTGTCAAATTGCATTTCGTTAAGGTATTTTCCCATTGGTCCATAATATTAATGTCGGTAAAATCGGCCATTAGGCTTTCTTTTTGTGGAATCTCTTATTAATTTAGTCAGGTAAGTCTACAAAGCATGTGCAGGTAGTTATTTGCTGTTGCCAGGTTTTGAATGTTTTCAATCTTGTAAATTGTATATTTAAGGTTAGATGTGTGTGATAAGGCCATGTTAAATGGTTTCCATTACAGCCACCTGGCCTTATTAGGAACACACTGGCCTTTATGGGAGGCGTCTCAAATTAAGGTGTTATTTTTTTCAGATACTATGATCGAAATATGCCTTCGAAGTAAAGCGCGCTATGTTCAACCGAAACGCTTATACAGGCATTGGATAGTATAAATAGTGGAATGTCAGTGAATCGTGCATCCAGAGAATACCAAATTCCACGAAGAACACTCCATATGCGATAAGTATGAAATACGTGACATGCGTCTCAGTGTTAAGTATTATTTTTTCAAGCAAGTTGATATTTTTGCTTGAAATCTATCTGGACCTAAGAATTATTTATTGATTGATGGACAACGAACATAAGCTAAGCAACTATACTCTGTTTAGTGAGTGAGGTATATCGAAATAAGATATTTTCACGCCTTCCTCAAGCAGTGCTGTGCATGGTATGCCTCTGCCTTGTACCACCAGACGGCTAGCAACGGCCTCCTATTGCTCGCTGAATGAACCTATGTCAGTAATGACGCAATAATTGTCTATCCCCGATTTGTCAAACCTGGCAAATACTATAATCTAGTAACGAAATGGAAGAGAACTGTTGACCGTCTTCAAAATGTCAAGAAACGCGTGCACTGGCTGCATATTCAAATCCACGCCTGTGGATGTGTTGTGCGAATCTCTCCCATTTTGGAATCCTAGTATAGATGGCCCTGGTTATCTTTATGAACAAATGACCGCGATTCATCCTTACCCCTAGTAGGCTTTGACATTGAAATTTTGCTAACCTAATGTCGATCAAGATATGCAGTAGTTCCATCTACAATTTTTGATAGATACTTACTTGAGGTAACGTTGACGAATCTAAAGTAATTTCTATATCTATCCAGGGTATCTACTACGGATATATGGCACTAGATGTCGCAACTAACGCGCATATTGATTTTTGAGAATTTAGAATGAGTTCCGCAGTGTCCTACCTCAGTCGTCATAAAAATCATCTAGTATCCAGTGCTTGCAGCCACAACATTTGTATTGATCGTGTCATAACATCAAGACGGAGGCGACCTCTAGTAGATAGCTAGTAAACTAGTGGGAAAGGCAGAAGGAACACAGCTGATAATATTTTGTTAAACTGGATATTTCGACTACTTCTCGAGGTATCCGTTAGATGTCGCCTACGTTGTTGGCATCGATTATTGGTCGAAGATATCGCAATCTAACATGTCAAATGACAGATAGGACTGGGATTCTAAGACTTCAGCGACCTCCGTTAGCGAAGGCTTGTCCTAAAAGTTTTCGCACAAAATATTTGTCCGATTCTGAAATGAAGAAATTTATTTAAACTATAACTAGTTATCATAAATTACAATTCAATTCTTAACTAAACTATACTATCCAATTATGTGGAGTGGCGGATTCTACTCTATCAGACTCAACTTTCTGCGAATGCCTCTCATGAAGTCCTGGACGAAATTCAGATCTCTCCCATCTTGATAAATTGTTCTTCATCTCGGGCTTCCCAACCTCCACGGTAAGCCTTTCTAGACAGTAAATCTCAAAAATCCTCTATTGGGCGAGACTGGAGCAAGTTTCCAGGATTATCGTTTTTGGAAACAAGAGGTATGTTTTGTTTTCGAATCCAGTTTTGGGTATGTCTTGGGTAATGGCATGTCAGGCCAATACATGATGTGGTCATTAGCATTATGTTCATGGACAAACTGAAGCTATTTGGTAAGGCAGTGAGCGTTATAGTCCTCCATGTTGTACGTATAAAATACGACGTTTTCCTTCATTTCAGAATTACTCAAGGTGAAATACTTTTCGTCATCTAAAATAATATTTTTCCATTGGCAAGGTACGTTGCACTTGAGAGTATTTGGGGCACTTAAGTCACTTCCGATATTTAAGACCATTCCTTCTCACTTCCAACGATATCGTACTCTTAGAAGATCTGCATTGACAAGCCAGTCTCCTTGTTGACATTCCACTTTTTGGGAGATTCAGACATGATATTCCCTGCTTGCACTCCGGTATTGTTCGATAAATTGTTCTGCGTGGAATGCTTCCATTCTGGAATATTCGACAGATTTCAGCTTTGGGGACTCCTAGATACTTTTTCTTGTTTCTCATTCATACGACATCTAAAAGCGGTAAGTAAGCGGTGGTATGTAAACAAGCTTTTGTTTCCGAAGGCAACTTGATACTATGTTGTGTTTGTTAAAAGTAGATCCACTCAGTTTTTTCACCAAACCTCTAGGACATAACTTATGTCTAATCAGTATTATATTTCCCTAGCATTTTTCTGCTGAGTACCCAGCATTATTAGTTTTGTTCCGGGTCCAATGAACTGAGGTCTGAGTATCTATGAATGACGTATTTCTCGGACTGACAGGCATCATTGTAGCTCGTAGCGAATATAGTAATATATATTTATGCATGTATATGTGTAAAAAAAACTAGAATATTCACTCAAAATATGTGCCATTACAAAGGAGAAAAAATGTTGACAAAGCATTTAATGGAGTGTCACATGATTGGCTGAATGATGTGTCATAAAACCAAATGTGCTTGACAATTTAGCTGTGTTTGACTATTTTTACTATCTACGGAATGCCATAGAACGTAACTGTCAAGATACGTGATTAAAAAATAATCAACTGCAGCTTCTGACGTAAGTCAGCAGATGGTTCGCGTATCCTCTGCGATGATATTGATTTTTCTGGCAACCGGAGCCTTGCTACATGATTCGAGAGTTTGCTGATAGATGGCCCAGTGGTAATAGACTTCGGCACGCATAACAGTTACTGTCTATATAGTCAGGATTTTTTATGAAAGTTTAGCTACTATCGATCAGATGGCGCTGACGTTGGCCAGGGGGAACTCAAAAATTATATGCTTGTCCTAATAATGGGGTAGTGTTTAATTGGAAATATTGTTTATTGAATACTTTGGCTTATAAGTGAATTTGAGGCGCATAACGGCAAGAGTTTTAATCATCGTTTTTTAAATAAACTTTGACACCAAATAAACATTCATAACAAGTCTTAAATGAAAATAATACAGCTGAGTTTTTTACTCTAATGCAGTTTTGCTAAAAATATCACGTGAGACTATTATCGTACGTATATTGAAAAGTCGTATTTTGTCGTTTTTTTTTGACATTTTATAGCTTTTTGTGAGATAACGTATGTTTTTCTACGAGATGTTGACTTGGCACTAGCTGTTGTGAACTCGTTTTGTAGCTGGTATGTGTTGCCTACACGTCATGAGGCTTCAGCTACATATTGTTATCATATTCACTGTACATTGTCGAATTACAAGTCATATACATGTAAACAGTAATTACACACAACGCGGACACGGTGGTGATTTTCCATAATTCTCCTCAATTTTTTCGGAAACACAAAAAACCCGAAACATTGTAATTTACAGCTTTGAACATAGACTGTCTTCAGAAAGGACTAAATATGGATAACCCGTCATGTACAGCTAACAGATATACTTCATTGGCAGCATATTTAGTGGTAATTTTCTCACACAGGAAATATCACTGACCTTATACACATGCAGGCCAGGACACATAATCATCCAGATGCGATCTTGCTACTCAACCATTTTTATTCCTTTCACATAAACCAGTTAGCTCTCTGCTACCAACAATGCATGTTTGAGCATTGTCGTTGTATCATTCCTCCATAGATGGATACTTCTGATGACGGTCACAGCGTGCATAGGAAGCAAACGTGGAATGAACTATTAGCACCATAAAATTTACCTAAGGGTAGGGGAAGTGCGGTAGCTAGGAAGTCATGAGAAACCTAGCATAATTAATAAACCCTCTTACTGTCAAAGAGGCTAACAGTCCCGTAACAGTTTTGGGTCAAACTTAAAGGCAGCAAACGTGAAGGATAAACAATAATACTAAACGTCAACAAAGGTCAAACGGTAAATATTATATCATGAAGAAACAGATAAAACAAAACTGTAATGAGAAGAAAAAGAAAAACTGTCCTAAGTGTGTAATCGACAGACTGGCGTATAACGTGATTAGGAGAAAGTTGTTGGATTCAGGAGAAAGTAAGTTCCTGAAAATACCCACATTAATTTTTGATGAAAAAAGTTCGAAGATCCGAAGATTTGTTTTAGTGGAATCCTCAGTATCCCTCGAGAAAGAAAAAGTCTGAGCAGTGCAAGAAACAACTTTAGGACCTAACTCCTTGCAGAAATTCATGGAGCTTGCCACAAAGGCAGAAAATGAAATTAACGGCATTGTTACTTAATGAGATTAAGATAAAATACCTTTATAAGTATGATGTGCAAGATGGATAAAAGACAGTGGCGTTACTTATGGGGTAAAACGTAAGTTCCTTTAAACATGAGTCCTACAATGCCCTTGCCGAGATAAGGGGTGAGTATGGATATAAAACAAAAAAAAGTCCCTGGCTCACACTGTAGCAGTGGTATAGAAACTGATAAACTTTGAAACATACTTTTTTACACCGAAGTATCCGCGCAAGCGAAAGCCTAAGTACAAGGGCAACCGCAGCTGCTATCAGGAGCTCAAACGGACTTTGTTAATTCTATTTGCTAAACTATTACTACCTGCGCCTACGCATGTGAAAAACATTCCACAGCAGGACTACACTCCCCATGATACGGGCCAAAATTGCTCATCTATGATCACGGAGGTGGAAACCTTGCCTTGGAATGTACGAGATCCGGTGTCGCCAAGCGAACCAATGATGCAACGTTGCAGAATTTGTGGCGATCCTGAGCTTTCATTTTGACTTAAAATGGAGCGTCGATAAGAGCGAGATCTGAAATTGATCAATTCAAAAATGTATATGCTCCAAATCAGACTATACAGAGAATAAAGTAATGCGTATTATCAACACGCATCTAAATTGAAGGAGCTGGTGTACCATATTGGCAACGCGGCACATTGCGATGATGAGCTTCTCTATACAGGCGACTTTAAGCTCTTTCTAACAAATGCGTCCATACACACTTCTGCCTCATTGAACTCAAGCCTCCAGACAAATTCGGTTCTTACTCTATACGAGCATTATGCTTGGCGTGTAATCGAATGAGGGTACTTGATTTGTAATTTTATAGAGTAAAGTCTGTGTGCATCAATTATATGTTGAAAAACAATTTTACATCAGAACTCTAACGAAACTAGGCTACTGTGTACGGACATGCTCAATGCTACTCAATCAATCAAAGTTTATTAAAATTCAAGAACCAATATAACTTACAAATTAAAAACATCCTTCAGTACAATTTAAATAAAAACAGTTTCAGAAATAGATGAGCTTGTATGCTTTTGCTACCTTAAATAACCAAGATTGCAACAAAAATCTAAGCAAAGATACTAGCATCAGATCTAGAACAAGCAAGTAACGGTATATGATGAAATTGTGAAAATTCTGTATACTTTCGTGAAGGGCAAATGTCGGAATCTTGTCGTCACAAATTCTAAATTACGTGTCTGAATAAACAAATTCGTAACAATAGTACACACTAAAAACACTCAGAAGTATACGAATATAGAGTACATAAAATATGAATATCTGAAATATGATATTATAGGGATATCTCGAGTAAGGTCAAACCATCTTGTTTAAACAATAAAAATTTTGCGTAAAGGTTAAGCAGAGAAACAAGAGTACTAAAATTTACTACAAAAGAATAGACACCTAAGCTATAAGCTTGTGTGTGTCAGACAATATACAAATTCAATGCATGGCTAATGGTCATAAAGTATATTATGAGCAAATGTATATAAAAAAAAAGAAATAAAAAACATTAGATAGAAACGAAATGACTGAGTTGAGTCAAGCTACAGTCGATGCAAGCATGTCAAAGTTATTTAAGATGAACTTCTTAATTCTTTATTTGAAACTATACTTCGAGAGGATTTTATATTCTAGGGGTAATTTATTATACAACCTAATACCATCAAACTTTATGCATTTTTGGTGCACAGATTTATTCACTCTGGTATAAGTGTAACATATTTATTTTAGTTCTTGTTTCATAAGCGTGGCTGGTTGGAACATTGTTTCTGGAGTGAACAACTTTCAGAGCAGTAAAAATATATAAACCTCTAACATTCAAAAAAAAATTTTCAATGTAAACGAATCTCTAGTTTGACTAACATGGGATACGAAAAATAGTCCTGACAATATAATTTTGCGTGGTTTGCAGTATTTTTAAGGTACTGGTGTATGCGGCCCCCCATATGCTTATCCCGTAAGTTAGTAGAGACCCCACAAACGAGTTGTATATTGAGAGAAGACTTTTTGTGCTTAAAATATTCCTAAGAATGAAAAACTTATGAATAATTCTCCTTAATTTCGATGGCAAAAGCTCGGCATGGCTCTGCCATTTTAAATTACTGTCAACAGTGATTCCTAAGTATCAAATAACTTCAACTCTTTCGGCAGTGTCAGCACTATTATTTATAATTAATGTCTGGTGGTGTAATGGCATGCCTCCTTTTGTTACGTACAGGATTTTTTGCACGAAAAGCCCAAACAGTGCATTAATAGTTCTGATCAAACCTATGGCTTTTTGCCATAGGATGGAACTACTATCAGTTGTTTCGGTGACCTGGGAATTAGAGAGTTAGTCTACTCGACGACATTAGTTCAACCCTTCTGTTGCCACCCGGGTACCCGTCAGCGTACATTTTGTTACGTAACTTTGTACCAAGTAAATATTGGCCAATATCCTCTTGGATCCCCATGAGTTGACTCATTTCCTAGTGAATTATCCATTAAACATATTTTTAAAATTTTTTTAACTTAGAATATTTTGCATTTGAAAAAAGTACACGTCTCAGCCACCCGGGTACCCCGGGTACCCCTAAACAAAATACATAATGTTTGTGTATTATATCATAAGAACATTTTCTCTTTATTACTAGTATGGGGGAAATAAATATTAATAAAATAATAATTAAGTATATTAATTTAACATTGTTTATTTATTAAATAAAGTGCTTACAATAATAATAATAGTTATATTTTTCAGTGTTATTTTTACAAGAAAAAATGAAAGTTACTGGTTGCAATTTCCACATTTAGTGAGCTTAGCTGTGTGCTCATCACAAACTGGCTTTTTACATGCAACGCATCATTTTCTTGTCTTCCTTCTTTTACGAATTGGTTGTTCGTTGCAAATGTAGCAGGATCCAATAACAACTTTTCTGCCTGTAGCATTTCGAGGTTGACTGATAGGATTATCATAGACCACGGTGGCTGGTTTTTCGACGAAGCTTTCAACAGCAATTTTTGTGGAGTGGTTTCGCATTATTTGCTGGTTTGAAGCTCGCTCTTCAATCATTGGCATAGCCAATTCTTCTGAGAGCTAAACTAAGAAAAAGTCTGCGACGATCAGTTTTTTTTTTGGAAACATGCTATTATTTTCATAGTAAATAACATAAGCAGCAACTCCAGCAATATCCAGCATGTTGTAAAAATAAGCTGATGGCCATCTGCATGTTCGCCGTTGAGTAGAGTACCTCATACACATTTGATCCATAGTATCAACGCCGGCTTTGGTCATGTTATAAAGCAATACCACCTCTGGTTTTCGATGCAGCAGTTCAGAAATAATGGCATTGAAAGGGTTTGTGCTAAGAAGGATAACGGCTTTATTTTTTTTTGGTACATAATATTAGCACATAGTGACTTCATCGTGAAAACCAAAAAGTGTCGACAGTAAACCTCTTGAATTTGACGGTTTCATTTCTTGAGGAATGTACTTTTTACTTTTTTCCAATGTACCAACAATAGTAAGCTTCCAAGAAAGAAGACTTTCAGCGAGAGCTAATGTTGTGGAAATTCTATCCATAGTGATGTTTCGTCCTGATCCTTTGTAAGCTGCGACAAGCTCTTTCACATCTCGTTCTCCCTGGTTCACTTCTCGAGTATTACCTTGCTTTCCTGTATAGAGAATCCCTTTTGAGCGGATAAGCATTTTGTGCATCGCACACCCAAAACGCTTTCAAACCGTACAAACCAGGTTTCGAAGGAGGTGCACCGCTCATCTGTTTAGTACAGCACACGTGTCCTTCTCAAAAGTGAGCAACTTAGGGTATAGCTGTGCGTTTTTATACCTGCTTTAGGATTATAAAGGACTCTGCATATATAATTGTTATTATATATACCTTCTTAGAACATGAATAAATATATGAGCCGTTGAAAGCCAGGACGGTCCAAATCCAAATTTTCAGATATCGAGGTTCTATGTGTATACTGTTCTGGATGGATGAATCTTTGTCTGGGAGAGTTTTGAAAAATGTATCTTTTCGTTTTGCATACAGATGCACCAGTCTGTTTTTATATGTCAATGGAAAGCTGTAACCGTTATGAGGCAGAATGGGACAAGTGTGACTTAAGCCACTCTGGTTTTCAATAGTAGTGTCAGGCTGGCAAAAAATAGCATCAAGGACTTGCCAGAAGACTGGTATACAACAATAAGAACATGCAGACCCAGGAAACCCTTTTACGTCTGTGAGATGGAACGGTCTGATTTTTTCTCATCAACATCAACTGTATCATGGCTCCAGATCCAGTGACTACACTTCGAGAAAAAAGTATCTTACAAAATTTTTTATAAAGAAACTTTGAATGAAGAATTTCCACATGATTTTATAAGAGACTTAACCACTTCCCGCGGCGGTGGCGGGAAGCCCAGGTTATAATGCTCACCAAGCCAGGCAAGGACCGGAAGTTGCCCCAGAACTACCGGCCCATCAGCCTGGTTTCCTCGGTGGGCAAAGTAGTCGAAAAGGCTATCGCCGTTCGACTAGAGAAGCAGGCAGAAGAACTGCAACTTCTCCCCCCAGAGCAATTCGGCTTCAGATCCTCCCACAACACGGAACTCCAAGCGCTACGACTGACGGAAAACATCACCAGCGGCTTCAATCTCCAGGAGGCAACCGGCCTCGTTCTGCTGGACGTGGAACGAGCCTTCGATCGAGTTTGGCACGATGGACTCATCGCCAAAATGGAAGCCGCCGGAATCGATGCGAACATGTGCCAACTGATCCAGAACTATCTAACACAAAGATGGTTCACGGTGAAGATTGGTACATGCCATTCAACAAGACGACAGCTGGAAGCAGGCGTGCCCCAGGGGTCAGCCTTAGCCCCCCTGCTCTACAACATCTATACTCACGATGTGCCGAAGACAGCTGACACAATGCTGGCCCTATATGCAGACGATACTGCTATAGCCGCCAAGCATAGACGACCCGAGATCATCCGTATGAGACTACAGGATGAACTGGAGCACATCCAGGACTGGTGCGTGAAATGGAAAATCCGCATCAACGTCCAAAAGACGCAGGCAATCTTCATTCAACGAAGAAGGATTGCAAGACCTCTCGAAGCATCCATCTTCGACGAAGATATCCAGTGGAGCGACAAAGTCAAATATCTGGGGATCGTATTTGACAAGTCCCTCACCTGGAAAGCCCACATAGAAGCTGTCATCGCAAAGACCAGAGCAGCCATGGCTCAACTCTACTCATTACTGGGCAGACACAGCCGGATGCCGCTAGCGACCAAGCTACGGCTGATCAAGGCCATCGCCAGACCTCAGCTCGCTTACGCCTCCGCGGTCTGAGGGTACGCTGCCCCCAGCTACCGCAAGCGACTTGCTGCTCTAGAGATGAAGCTACTCCGGATCGCCACCAGTGCACCATCCTACGTAAGAAACTCAACCTTGCGTAGAGACCTGCATTGGGACACCATCCACGAGTACATGAGGAAAAAAGCGGAGAAGACCTTCGAGAAAGCTCAGGACCACCCGAACGAGCAGCTACGATTCCTCATGGACTACGATCCGGACGAGAGGCCTCGCAACCGCAGAACCAGGTACCCCAGACCAAGGTCCCAGTTGGCACCCGCTAACTGGAACCTTGACTAGGAGACTAGGAGAACTCGCGGTTGCTCCCCCCCCCCACGGCGTGGATGCAGAGGACCAGGAACCACCGGGACCAGGAACCACCGGGACCAGGAACCACCGGGACCAGGACCCACCGGGACCAGGACCAACCAGGACCAGGACGCGCCACGACCAGGACCCACCAGGACCAGGACCCTTCAGGACCAGGACCAGGAACAACATATTGGTAAGAGGACTTGAAACTCTTGATTTTTCGAAAACAAGAGTTTCAAGAGAACCAGCAGACCCTCTATCGATGATCGCTTAACGACATCGATAGAATGTGCGAGGTAAAGGGAACCAACCCGGCGTTCCCAGAGACTGAAACACATGAGGAGACGTTGTAGCAGACCGCAGGTCACGCACAACACATGGCCTACCGAGACGCTGATGAGTCAGGCCACGCGGAGGTTTAGGGTTTAGTGGGTATTAGGTGATCTCCTCAAGACCCTGGAGTCCCACACACGCCGTAGCTCGGGCTATGGTATGGTGCGTAAATGCATTCCCCCCTCACCAAAAAAAAAAAAAAAAGTGACTACACTTCGAGAAAAAAGAACCTTACAAAATTTTTTATAAAGAAACTTTGAATGAAGAATTTCCATATGATTTTATAAATTTACTACCAAATCGAAAAGGCGCACCCAAAAACTTCAAAAATATAAACCTTTGTATGAATCCCCTCTTCCTGTCAACGACAAAAAGAAGAAAAACATGGAAGAGCCACCAGTTCATCACAGTTTTTTCAAGAATCTGAAGACAGATGCAACTTTGCCAAATACCGGACCACTGCTTGTTACTGAAGAAGAAGAAGGAGAAGGCGAACAGACTCGAGAATTTCCAGAAGTTCCATAAGGTCGTGTCAGTACAGTACAGTTTTTGTGTAGAAAATATACATTATTTTTTTACTGTATGGAGATTGATTTCTGTCGTTTTGTAATAAAATTATCAATTCACGTAATGTTGTGTAAGTCTA
The DNA here is from genome assembly GCA_963669975.1 of Acanthoscelides obtectus. NCBI lineage: Eukaryota > Metazoa > Arthropoda > Insecta > Coleoptera > Chrysomelidae > Acanthoscelides > Acanthoscelides obtectus. Next base: position 114,366,990 of record CAVLJG010000003.1, read on the forward strand.
CTTTAATACTCTACTTTACTATAATCGTTATACAAGTATGAAACCAAAGGTAAGAACCGTTTTAAGGCAGAGTGGGCTAAAGCTTAAACATATGAAAAAAAACACATGAACACAAAATGTTCATGTATTTTATGATAAGATACTTAAATTGACTCTACCTTCAAGGGTATTTTGATTTCTTACTGCAGTTTTATTATTCTACATTTATCAGCCGCATCTAAACTTTAAAGCCTTAAATCTCGGAAACGTCTTTTTGTGACTTGGACCATCCTGGCTTTCAATGGCTCATATATCCATCCAATGCATATAATTATTTAGTCGCATAGAGGACTTATATCCATAAATTCGTGCGCGGGTACCCGGGTACCCGGGTGGCAGAAGCTGTAGAACTTTTTGGGTGGCAACAGAAGGGTTAAGCTCGTATTGAGATATCGTCGTCGTTCACGGTATTGCAGTTGCATCCGAGTATTGATCATAAACAACGTACCTTTCCATTATGTGTTCAACTTCATTGACGGCATTTCTGTATACTCCAAACACCTGTTCCGCCGCTTCAACTTCGATGTATTTCAAATATCATCACGCTGCTGGTAGCGAAGTAGAGGTATACACAATGCACGGTGGCGGTGTGGAAGGGCAAACACGCGTCTGTATCAATCACATACTGCACCGCAGGACAATAAACAGTAACCAATAGCACCAGCTGGGGTGTTCTTTGTGAGGGCAACATGACGTAAATGGAATTGTTCAATTAACAGTATTGCTGCGCAACGGTCCGCCACGCTTTGCTGCTGAAGACGATTCGCCCCGAGGAGATTGTTCGCATTCTGGAGATTGGATGTAGGTGTGGAATAAATCACTGGTTGGATATATATCTCGGAGGTGGTTCTCGTGAGGGGATCAGCGCTTTCGTAGTCTACGTTTGACAACACTGTACTTCATACAACAGACCTCCTTCTTGGGGTTGTCTTGTAGGAGCCTGTGCGAACAGTTTCTGAATAGAATAGAATAGAATAGAATAGAATATATATTACGTGCCAATTAACAAAACATTTGTTTTTACACTTGTCATAAAAATTGTTGGTATGCATAACACATAAAAATAGCTTCTTGAAAACCACTGATGACGTATACAATACATATAAAACTATAATTGGTAAAAATAAAATAAAATATAATATAGAGGTGTAGTAGGCCAGATCACACACAGGGGGGTCGCGAAAAACTCATTCAAGGAATAAAAAGGATGTTAACTAATTCTTGCCAAAGTGTATTTTTAAAATAAAGTAAGATTCTTAGTAGTGTTTTTTAGCTTGTTATATACCTTAACATCAAGCGAGTTTTTATCTGAGATCTTTAGCCTGTGAGCGCTAGGTTGAAGTAGATTGGAATATCTGGTGTTATATCCATGAACATCCGAGTGCATTGAGAATTTATGCTTGTTCTTATGAACCTCAACAAGGCTCTGATAGATGTACATGGAATAAACTGTAAGCATATTTAATTTTATAAAGAGTGGCCTACAGTGGTCACGATAACCAGCTCCCGCAAGAATTCTAATTGCTTTTTTTTGTAATATAAAGACTCTATTTATATGGGTAGAATTTCCCCAGATTAATAAGCCATATTGGATGTGAGCGACGATGAGGGAGTAATAAACACTAACAAGGCATTCATTACTAAGGCAAGTTTTTAGTCTGCGTAGTAAGAATATGTTTGTGGCTAATTTGCTACATAGGGTTTCAATGTGCTTTGTCCATTTTAGTGAGCTATCAATTGTTATGTCAAGCAATTTTACACATTTGTTTTCTGCGAGAGAAGAGTTACTAGTTACTACTAGCCTGTTAGTTTTGTCTGAGTTTAGGCATAAGCTATTCTGTTTAAACCAATTGTTTGCCTTTTCTTCAAGCTGTTTAGATAAGCTTTGTAATATATGAAGGTTTTTGTGACTCTTTATAAGGGTGGTGTCATCTGCGTACAATACACAACTATCTGGTAATAAGTAGTAATAAAGATCATTAATGTAAAAGGAAAAAGTATTGGTCCAAGTATGGATCCCTGAGGGACACCATACTTTACACCTTTAATTTCTGAATGTTAATTATTACTACCAACAAGCTGAGATCCTCCAGTCAGATATGATCTAAAAAAGCACAGAGACACCCCACGAAAACCATAATAATGCTCCATTTTACACAGCAGCTTTTCATGATCCACACAATCAAAGGCCTTGCTAAGGTCACAAAGGGTAATTTGTACACTTCTTCCCCCTGCAAGGCCCTGGACTATGTGGTCAATAAGTTCCGCTAGTGCATTTATGGTTGACAGACCTGGCTGAAAACCAAATTGTTTTGGATTAATGATGTTATTTATTTTTAAAAATTTTAAGAGGCGGTGCTTTAAAATTATTTCTAAAATTTTGCCAAAGATAGGAATTATGGAAATGGGTCTAAAATTGTTTACATCAGATTGGTCACCTTTTTTAAAAACTGGTACTACCTTACTAATCTTAAAAACATCAGGGAATATTCCCTGAGAAGGACAGGAGTTATATAGATGAGCAAATGGTGTTGATAAATTTATGGTAGTTAGTGATTTTATGTCTTTATCTCAACACGTTTCGAAAATATTAAGGAAAAACCATCTTTAGGGAAGCCCCTTTAAATGACCGTAGCGCCCTTAGGGGACGTTTGTCAACCTATGTTTATATAATCTTTTCTTACTATTTTAAGCTCTAGAAACCGCTGGTGGAATATTGCACACTTTTTTCGGGACACCCTGTGGAATGCAGCGGTCGCATCTCTATTTAGCGCCAAAATTTTCTGAAGTTACCACCCTGACCAAAAAGTTCCCAGATATTATTAAAAAAATAAACAAGACAAGTTTAGTCTTCAAAATCGATACCATCCCATTCAAAGTAGTACCTGACTGCAATGCACTTATTCCAACGCTTCATCCAGTCCTTTAAACATTTTTTAAACTCGATGTAAAGTATCTCTATTAGGATGATCTTCGATTTTTCATTATCTCCTCTCGGCTGCCGAAACGGGCTCCTCTCAATGGCTTTTTGGTTCGATTGTACCAGAAGAAGTCACAGGGGGCCAAATCAGGCGAATTAGGTGGTTGTTGAATGGTACACGTGTTGTTTTTGCCCAAAAACTCACGGATAATGATGGCATTGTGCGATGGTGCGTTACCGTGGTGCAAGATCCACGAGTCGTTTGCCCTTGTTGACAGTCTGACCTTCCAGCAAGAATTCACTATTTACCATGCCCAAGAAATCCATGAAAACCGTGAGCATGACCTTCTTTTTCGTCTAGAAGCGACGCGATTTCTTCGGTCTCGGCTCATTCGGCGCGCGACACTCAACGCCTGATGGCTTGACTGCGTGTCGTACTCATAAACCCACGTCTCGTCTAAACCAAACTAGCAAAGTAGTGCTATAAGCTTTGGTAAAACCGTTCAGCTGTAAAAGCTCTCTATTGTTGTTGCCTGAACACCAAAATGCTGGCTTAATGTTGTGTGGAATACAAATTTGCTTTCTGCAACATATTTGCTCTAAAATGAGGTGTTTAAAATATTCTTATAGCATAGTTACACAACCCCTTATAGGACAAATTTTTAACTGTTGCATAAACGTTTATACAACTATTTTATATGGCATATTTGTAGGTTAGTCAAAGTGGTTGTGTTGTGGCATCCATGGTAACGTTCATAAAACAAACCCGAGCCTTGTTGCTTTGCTGTGCAACTCTTGAAGGCTGTACATATGCTAAATATGTTGGTATACAACTTCACCAGAACCTAACTTTCTCCTGTCATATTTTTGTTAACATGCCATAACCAATGTTTTAAGACAAACAACGCATGCATATTGGTTAAAAATGTTTTATCAACTGTTCAAACAGAAGATAATATAGATCTGGTACAAATTCTAGGTAAATCATTCGACTCTGTCGGTATTTCATTTCTGACATTTGTCAAATTGTTGTATAACACCTGCAGGTAACACCAAAATATTCTAATAAATTAAAGACAACACGGACGATGCCATGATTATACACAATCACCCGCCATATTGGGCAAACATTTATTCGTCTATTTGATATTAAATGATTATGTTTCAGTTCGAAATTACAGATATAAAGTGATAAACATTAGTGTAATTGTGTCTAAATATATGATTTGTGGAAGATTTAACGCATATAAGTTCAGTTTAAAGACATACTTTTGGTCATTATCAAAATATGAATCAAATACGAAGCCCGTAGAAATTGCGTAACTACTTTGCACGATAATCTCAATAAAATTTGCCGCGCAAGTAATTCAATAGCCCTATTATCACAGTGTAGAAGTTTATCATATACCTGTGTATGAAATTCACAATGGCCGATATGTAAGTAAACAAGATGACTGTATTGTGTTAGTTATATATTCTTCTCTTCGTCTATACAGTACATAAGAAATAGTTTGGTTGCAATAAAGTAGAATCACGTAACAGAATAGTTGTATAGTTGACAAAAACTGAATCTTGCACTGACGCAAATGTACTATAGCGGCTGCAAGAGGCTTACACTTTTGTTGTATAACTGTTACCTACTGCCCTTATACAACCTCTTAAATGACTGAAGTGTCCTATTAGGTGAGCCCATTCCGCTTGTATAGCTGTGCTAAGAGGGTTTTGCCAATGTCCTTACAGTATACAATGCTGTGTAAGGAATACTGTATAATCATTCTTGCAACTCTAATAGGAGTGATAATTGTTAGTTGGGCAGTAACGATGCGTTTGGTAAATTTTGGGTCAGAATCAGTCATGGAAATCATGTCTTGGGCGATATCAGTTCGGTCATTTCTTTGCATGAAATTCAAGTTTCTTGGCATCAACTTGGCTACAAAACGAGGGAGACCCAAATCTTTGACCAAAGTACTTTGACCGGATCCATAAACAATGCTCAAGTCCTCTGCCATCCTTCTGATAGTTAATTTGCGGTTGGTGGCCAACATTTTCTTCACTTTGTCTACGTGTTGCTCTGTTTTCGATGTCCTTGGCCTGCCACTGCGCTCATCATCGGCGATCGACTGATGACCTTCTGTGATCCGTCGATAACGGCTGTTTTATTCAAAGTATCGTTGCCGAAGCATTTTCCTAGCATTTCTATGGTTTACGTACCGTTGATACTGTTTTTAACAGAAAGTGTAGTGCAAGCGCGTAGTTGTTCATTCAAAATTGATAATAAAATGATGTCAAAATTCGGGGGGAACTTTTTGATCAAGGTGGTATACCTAGGGACTTAAAAGATAAACATTTCGAAAATTGTTTCAAAAGAAATTTAAAAAAGTGGCTACATTCTATATTTAGGACTGAAATTCATAAACTCATAAATACGAACATCAAGTAAATACATAATCTACTGTGGCTAATTATTGTCCTTTTTTGTCATTTGCATCCTACAGTTGAACTTAAAATTATTGGTCTATGTACAGGCAACGAATTCTACTGGGCCTGCTTTGATTTTATATTTATTTGCGCATGTTGTTTGTTCTTTTTGTACATTGAGTAAATAAATATTATTATTATTAAAAACCTTGTGTCAAAGCTTCATCCGACTCCAAGCGGCGCTTTCCAGATTATAGGACCATGGATTTGCAGACACACATACCGACAAACATGTTGAAGAACGGGAATCTGCTACACGATTTTTCCTAAACATCAAATAACCGTAATATCTCATTTATATAGTTTTTCACAATCACAATTTGCGTTAGACGTAAAGATAGCGGAAAGCGCCTTTTGATTTAAGTCGAAGTATAGCTACAAGCTATTCCACCACTTAAACCCTTGACGGGCAACCGCCACAGTATTACTTTTTTAACAAAGTTTACGAGGATATTGATTCTAATAAATATGTTGCAGGCTTGTTTTTCGATCTTTCGAAGGCATTTGATATAATAGACATAAACTTCGTCGAGCAGAAGCTGTATAATCTCGGTATTAGGGACTTTCTTTTACGCTGGCTTGTTTCTTTTCTATCAAACAGACAGCTTAAAACAAGAGTGAATGGTTCTTCGTCGGGGGTGTATGACATAAGCATTGGTGCAGCCCAGGGCTCGGTACTAGCGCCACTCCTGTTCATTTTGTTTATGAACGACCTAAAACTATCTGGCCATATGGTCAACTACGCTGATGATACGTCAGTAGTAGTTAGTGCAGCAACACCAGTTGACCTGCTCCAAGCAATTGAGCGAGTTGAAACAGAAATGAACGACTGGTGTGTATCAAACCGTCTTATACTAAACGCTGATAAAACAATGTATGTGCATTTCTACAATAGCAAACCACGGTTGCACAACGATATCTTCTCAGACGGAACCGAATTCTTAGGAACTCATATTGATGGGAAGTTGGGCTGGCAGTCACATGTGAATCATGTCATTAAGAAACTCAATAGTGCATACTTTGCAATCTTGAAACTCAAACAAAACATCTCCCAAACAGCTCTAATAGATATCTACTACGCCTTGGCTTACCCGCATCTTAGCAATAATATAATACTATGGGGACAAGCAGTCATGAACAACAGAGTCTTCATCTTGCAGAAAAGAGTACTCAGGCTGATTTTCAATATCAACAAAAGAGACTCTTGTAAAGATATTTTCAGAACATATAATTTGCTAACATTAATATCCATCTATATATATAAATGCGCTCTCTTCGCATTTAAACATAGGACCAGTTTTATTCAAAATAACACAGTTAACAGGCACTACAACACCAGAATAGGTTTTGACTTAAGTATACCAGTCCACGCAACAGCCCAGTTTCAGAAATCACCACTCTATGCCTGTACAAAAATTTACAATAAACTACCAATTGAGTTCCGCAGAAGCACTAGTATGTTGACATTAAAGAAACGTCTGAGAAGATATCTATCAGAAAAGTGTTACTACACCGTCGACGAATACCTAACTGCTTAATTTTATTTATTTATTCTTTTTATTTATTTATTAAGCTTAACGGAAAAGAAACAGTCTATTTATTGCTTCTCTTCTAGACATTTTAAGCGCTCAATTGTTTTTATTTATTTAAAATAGATTTTTTTTCATGTTCGTTAGATGTCATTGAGAATTTGTTTGTGTTTGTAATGACTCCTATTTTATTTATTTATTTTTTCATGTTCGTTAGATGTCATTGAGAATTTGTTTGTGATTGTAATGACTACTATTTTATTGATTTATTTGTTTATTATTTATTATCTCAATTACCGTTTTAATTAACCACCTGTTCTTTTTTTGCATATCGCATACTTATGTATTGTATATGTAATGTTGACAAGTCTTATGTCATAGCTATTTATGACCAAAAGACAATAAAGACTATCTATCTATCTATCTATCTATTGAGAATAACCTTAAAAGAATATCTAATCAAACCTCATACGATACTCCTCACACATAGATGGTTTTACTTGTGAAACATAGATTCACTGCACTGTTGAATAATAAGCAGAAATATGGCAAAAGACTAAAATAAATGGCTTTCGAAACTAATGAGCATTCTTTAGCTACTAAGCCTCCAGTCCGAATGTAGCATAACAAAGCTGGGCTGGAACTTGTTCACATGCTATATCGCGAAGATTATTTATAGGGGCTGCTCGGCTTACCAAAGTATGACTTCGGAGCTTTGGCGTGAAATTAATAAACATTAAAATGCTCGAATAGTATAAACGGAATACGAGGACATGTAATTTTTCAGATTTAAGTTAAGCTATGCGTTTGAGTAGTATTGACCCAGTAAGCAAAAACATTGCTTTGCATGTTCTAGGAATGTCCTCTAATACCAATTTCACATTCTAAACACGTGGGTAAATAGAATTGATCGGATGTGCTAGGAATATATGACATCCCTACTAGGAGAAGATATCATACATTCAAAGAATGTGCTAACAAGGCCAAAAAATATTCGCATTAGATCATCTGGCAACGTCCTACAGCATATCCAATAAAAATGTATTCTAATAATGTGCACTTCAAGATCTTCATACGTTCTAAGAATATTCTCATCAAAAGATTTGGCAAAGTCCTCCCAGAGAATAAACGTGCATCCAATGGTTGTCTATTAGATGTTCACGGTGGATATCCAGGACAGATACATCCAGTGGATATCCAGATGTCCACGAGTCGCAATATTACAATACTGATGTTAAGTATCGAGTGGTTTGTCATCGAAACATCCAATCGCAGCTCCAGGTAGATCCAGATGATCACACCATAGGCATGCGAACCGAGCAAATCCATCTTCAAATCGACGAAGGTTAGCTGAAAGCCTGATAAGCAAATTAACCTTTTATTCATAACAAAATGTGTGTATCATATACATTTTCACGTTTTTCGTGTTCTGTCCATATACCTCATGCGTCTCTCCATCATAAGCAGCTGCAAATGCCAGTTTCTTCTCACTGCGAATTAACCAGCCATTAGACAAAGCTGCTTTCGGAGGCTGTGATTAGATATGAGTTCTCTATTGTACTAAGAAACGTCACGGTGACTAATCAGAGATATCAGGGAACGAAACTCGTATACCATGAGAACAATATAGTAGGCCACGCGGATCGAACGTCAGTACTGAATCTTATCCTCACTCTTTAGTTAACTTAAATTCAAAGTTTCACAACAATACGTGCAGTGTTCTTACTACAGTGAATTTTTAAGTGTCACCAAGTCATTAGAAAAATGGAGCTTAACTCTGTTGGGTATATGAGGGAGTTTACTAGAACTTTACAGCTTGTTGTCTGCCTTCTTCTACAAACTTCACCAAATCGAGACGGTGTCAACCTTATCTTCCGATGAAGACGCCACAAAGCACAGTCCTGTGATTTGGTGACTTGTTCGATATGCAAAATCTCATCGTCACTTTTTCTAAGTTTCACCAAAAATTTTTGCTTAGCAACCTCGAAATCGATGTCATTCATGTCAGGTTAAAACTATTATATATTTTCTTTGGAATTGCTATCCGAATTGTTAGTTATTTTTATATAAACTTGTTTTGGTCTGAGTTTCCTTCCAAGATTCTTGCGTTTGAGTCTTTGTTCCATACTAGTGATAAGCGAGGTTGGACTAAGCTTAGAACGCACATGTATGTGGACCACATAGACAGGCCGCTCGGTATTGTGGCTCACTACAGCTGCAACACATCTTCCATGGTATGACCTCTTCTTGCAATAATTTATTCGCTTACTCCAATGTATTTTGCGAGTATAGACACTATTGTTGTCCTCATCATGAATTAAACTCACTGAATTGGTAATTAAAATTGTCGCATATGACCTTTTATTGTCCATTATCAACCTTGATAAAAAATTCACTCAAGAACAATCACACCAACCAGATTACAACACAACAATTCAAACAACACAATATCGACGAGCAGTAACAAGGGTAGAACAATACTAGATGATCACTAGCTGAGTACCAAAATAGGAAACGACTTACAGGCTAGATCGCTAATCGAAATCCGACTCTGTTATTATAAAAATTTACCTCGGTTGTCATCCGCAGTTATCCTTTCCTCTAGCGCCGACCACCGTCTAAGACCAGCCCACAATCGTTTCCTCTTCACCCCCCCCCGTTACCTCAGCAGATGGTGCTCGTGATTGTGGGAGCCCCGTTCACTCAACGCTATGATATTATATTCCACTGCACATAGAACTCTTTTATTTTGAACTTTAAACCACGTACATTTTGATAATAGCAAGAAGTCCGTAGAACTGTTGGGTACTAGCGGTTTAAAGGAATAATCTTGGGTATACCATTGATGTGTTTGATTTTAAGCAGGTTATAGAAATTCTATATTCACAGTTTTCATATTGCGTTCAGGAATAAAGTCGTCGAGCATCCTCTTTTTCAAATAAAACCCAATTGTAATGATATAGTATTATCCACACTCTGTACCGCTTTTACAACTTTTCAGCTTTTCGAGCTGCCAGCATAATTAAAACGATCATTATAGAAGTGATTAAAGCCGTTGCGCAGCTCGCTACTACATTTTTAATTACACTTAATTTGCATATTTACGTTCATAATGAGCGTCGCCCATAATGGCAGTGACGCTTTGTTTTGCATTTTATTTTGACGAGTCAAATAGTCATTACTTTTGCGTTTGTGATTATGCTTCTACCCGTTCCATGAACTTTTTGAACGTAATCCTCTGAGCGACGATGCATACAACGATTACACGCTTTGAGCTCCCACTTACGAAATGACATGTTTTGTTTTCAGTGGAACAACACTCGAAAACTTATTTCTCTACCATGTCTACAAAAGCAGAAACGCCCCCAGTAGCTGTATAAATAATTCCAAGAGCAGCAAATGCGTCAGTTTTTAACAGGCCTCCGGAAGTGCGTGCGTGTGTGTATGTACCTGTTAGTCTAATCATATTATACGAAAATACCCCCGGTCTGCGACATATTGTAAAGTCTGGTTTTATTGCTGCAAGTTCGTTAAAACATGGACGCGTAAAATGGGTACACCAATTTTTACGGAAACCTTTTTGTTCCACAACAAAGAATGTAATTTTTTTTCTGGAATTCAATCGAAAGTGTTGGCAGGAACGAAAAAACCCTTCATATAAGATTTTTAGGTATTTATGAGACCTACAAAACGAGAGCACACATAAAAAGTTCCGGCCAATAGCAAAAAAGCCAAAAACTCTCGCAGATATTTAAAATCCTTCAAATACTTAGGATTCGTACTTCTAAATAACCACAATAGAATTGGAGTTGATTAGTCAAGCAGTTTTTGAGAATTTCTAATTGTTTATCCCAACACCTGTTTCTGCCATCACTAGCTTATTGAGCAATATAAGGGTTAGTTCAAATGGTATTTTATAGCAAAATACATTAGTTTACCTTGCCGATATTAATCGCAAACCATTCCGGAAGATAAATGTTATTTTTATGAAAAAATGGTTGGGTTACGTATTTTCTTCTAAACAGATTCAAATATTTCGTATTTGTGAGTAATTCGCAACAGACACACCCGCTTTGTTTTAAAATATACAGGGTGGTTCTTAATGATATGATCCAAGGGTGTGAATCAACATGAAAAAATAATGTTAGTTTGCTTTATAAACTATGGTCCAAAAATATTTCCTTACAAAAGCTCGGGGTGTCGAAGTTTTAGGAAAAAAATGGAAATTAATTAATATTTTCAGAACCGCTTCAGATATCTCACTGATATTTAGTACGTAATGAAAATTAACGAAGCTGCATATTTTTCAATTCAAAAATAATTTTTAGATTTAACAGTGGTGTGCGCACGGGTATTGACTTCGATGCTTTTTAAGAAAAAAATAGTATGCCAACGGTAATATTATATTATAATTATATATTTGAAATCACTTAGACCTATAACTAATAGAATATCTGAACAAATTTAATAAACAATGTGCGAATAAATACCCAGATAACCATTTGGTGCCATCACCTTTACTTTTTATTACGGCTGAATTTCTTTGGGGCATAGTGAACCAAGTTTTGGCAAAAATTTGGTGTAAAACAATCCCATATTTCTTGAAGCTTTTGTCTCAGTTCGGTGATTGTACGAGCAGGATGTTGTCGTTTCATCTCGTGCCACAAAGTTTCAATAGGTGACAGATCTGGACTGCTAGAAACCCACTTCAAAAGTGGTACATTATTTTCTTCCATCCATTTTATAGCCTTTTTTGAGTTATGGCACGCTGCACCATCTTGCTGAAACACAAAATCTTGGCCGGATGTCAAACATTCTTCCGTCACTGGTAAAAGCGATTCTTCTAAAATTGCCAAATATTTGTTTGTATCCACATTTCCATCAATAAAATGAAGTTTTCCCTCTCCTTTTGATGACATACTGCCCCAGACCTTGCAAGTGCTAAATCCCAGTTTGTGGGTCTATAAGCCTGACATTAATTTTTCATGCAGGATTCACACCCTTAAATATTCGCATATCATTAAGGAGCACGCTGTATAGTGTATGTTTTTTTAATACGATAACGCATTTGTTCAATTACTCACAAATACAAAATGTTTGAATTTGTTTAGAAGAAGAAAACGTAACCTTCGTTTTTCGCATAAAAATAGCATTTATCTTTCGGAATGGTTTGTGATTCATATCGGCAAGGTAAATACCTGTATTTTGCTATTAAATGCTCTTTGAACGAAAACTACTTGACCAATATAATTTTGTTGCTGTTATTAAGAAGTATGAGTATTACGGATTTGAAGAATTTCAAGTAATTTCGAGAAATCATGGTCGCATTACCAGTAAGTGCCAAAACCTGAATTTTGCTTCGTTTTTCGTCTATAACATTTTTGCTATTAGTCGGATCTTTTTATGTGAAAAGTTCTTTCGTTCCTGTCAAAGCTTCCAATTGAATCCCAAAAAACACGTTTTCTCATTCTTTGTGTCAAATAAAAAGTTTTTCCACAAAAATTGGTGTACCCATTTTATGCGTCCATGTGTCAACAACTAGCACTAATGAAACCAGACCAATTATTTCTGGGAAATTTGCTAATATGATTATATATGTGTCAAAATCAGAGAGGTGAACATTTTAGGTTTTCAGATATATGAGAAAATAAGTTTCCTTCTGAAGAAAACTTACAAGAGGAGTATTTTGTGTCATTTAACATGAATCTTTCCCGTGAAGAGGTACGCACAATAATATATATTTTCGAAATTCTACCCGTTAATAAGAATTATGCCGTGAGCCATTTCAGGAACACTTTTAAGCGAAGTCTAAATAATAATATAACTAATGTATTTAAGAATCAAAGTCAATTGTAATTAACCTGTCCCTGGACCGGAAAATGTTATTTTTTAATTTTTCATAATCAAAACACGTATTTTTTAAATTACTGTCCATAAACCTGCAATTGGTGTAAATTTTGCTCCAAAACTTCAAATTATTTTATACATCCTTGCACTACGTGGTACGGTAATAGAATAAAAACAAAAGCCCAAAGGTCATTTCATCTGCGCAATCCAAAAGTAAACCTACTACAGCTGTTGTGAATTCTCTCGAGTTTCCTTTTGTGTACGTAGTCTAAACATGGGTAATGAAGAACAAGAGAATAAGAAATGACAGACAACACAAGACTTTCGGAAAGCTTTTTTTTTTCGGGTTTTTAATTCAGGATGAACCGATTAGAATAGACGAGTTTCAAACGCATATACGTTACTCTAGATAAGAAAGAGGCATGCCGATCGAATCTCATATTTAAATCAAGGGTAACACCGAGGTTCTTGGCGTAATCCACGAAAGGGATGAGTGTCTCATCCAAAACAACACAAATCCTCCGTTTCGTTTTACGGTGGAGTTCTTCTAACAGTACAACATTGCAGTAGTTTCATTAGGATTGATCTTCAAGCAGTGTTTGTTACAGTAATCACTGATGTTAGCCAAAACTAAATTAACTTTAAAAGAAACTTCATCAACCTTTGATGGATCGAAACCAAACACTAACTGAGTATCATCTGCATACGTCTGAATACAACAGTGGACTATACAGTCTTGCAGATCGATCGTATAAATCAGATATAGTAAGGGACCTAATACTGAACCCTGTGGAACTCCTGAAGGAACTGGCTCAGTGGAGGAAATTCCCTGATCAGTTTTCACTGTTTGTTGACGATTTAGCAAGTATGACTCGAAGAAACTTAGAACTATATCTGCCATTCCATAAGGAGGTGGTATCTGGTGATTGACCATCTCAAAGGCTTTCGAGAAATCTAACAGTACCAAGACGGTGTTGATGTGATTATCTGAATTGTGAATATGGAATCAGTAAGATGTAATAAAGACGAAGTGGTGCTGTAACCAGCTCTGAAACCTGACTGATGTAGAGGAAATAAGTGATTTTGTTCGAAAAACTCCACTAGTTGTACGTAGACAGCTCTTTCGAGTATTTTTGATAGAAAACATAATAAGGTATGTGGTCTGAGATTCGAATATTATTCTGGATGATTAGTTTTAGCTATTGGAATAATAATACCATTTTTCCAACTGGCAGGAAAGTAACCTGTTTCAAGACAGACATTAATAATGTGAGTTATACGGTCTATGGTATCAGGTAAACATAAGCAAACCATGTTTAAACTTAGACCATCAGAGCCACATGCCGTAGACTTAATGTGAGAGATTATATTGACGATGTCTTGCCGAGTAAGGAGTTTAAAAGCAAACAGAGGTGCTTCCGGTGTATGACGTCTATCGCTATAAGAGTTAGAGACACTATCAATCAAATTTGGATCAGCTGCAGCTGTCTGGAAAATTGAAAGAAAATAATTATTTAAGATGTTAGGCTCAAACAGACTGGGAGGTATCACAACATGTTTCTGGGCTACCACATTCATCCTCCTCAAGTGTTTCCAAGCTCGACTAGAGTTAAGATTACCGAAACGTGACATATATGCTTTTTCTCTCTTCTAAGCGATGCAAGGGCATAATTTCTCAAATCTTTGTAGCTGGCCCAATCCTAATCAGATCTGTTATACTGATAGACAGCAAATGCCTCGTCACTGAGTTGAAATATCATTTTCAAGTTAGGAGTGAGCCAGGCCGCAGCAGGTTTTGTGACGAAATAAATATCATTAAGCTGCATTGATGCAATCTGCGTCTTAAAACTTTGAATACTGCTGCTATTAAGATCTCTATATGTTACAAATTTAGGCCCTATTTTATTATAACAAACGGAAATATCACGTTCCCGAAAATAACGGGGGAATTCCCGAAATTATCATGAAGTTCCCGAAACGACATTGACGTTCACTGAATGAACGCAACACCTGATTTTTGACATATTTTATGCATGAAAATAATATAAACGTTATAGTATTATACCTTTATTTGTACTTAGGTAGGAACATGAGTATCAAAATTCATACTTAAAATGTAATATTAAACCTTGTAGTTTTAAAATAAATAGACATTATGCATTACAAACATTATTACTATAGTCAACGCCAAACAAAGTGGCGTGCACGTCATCAAGGTGGGTGTGTTGAAAAATTTACATTGTTGCCAAACTTTTTGTAAAATAATAAAATTTATTATTTACATATCTAGGTTTATAAGCAATATTAACCTCAAATGAGAACAAAAATAATAGTATAATAAAATTATAGATCTGTACTTGCATAATCATTAAGTATGACAATTATTGATCAGATGACACTATGAAACTACCATATTTAATTGATAGCTTAAAGGTACTGAATAAAAATCCAAATGGGGTCCTCCAAATTTTATGCATGGTATTTATTTTACAGAATTCATACAGAAAAATGCATTCTAAAATTAGGTAAGCTACTGGTGTAAGCTTTTTCTGTACAATAAAGTTAGTCGGAGTTTCTTTCTTCAGCGCTGTCTGAATCTGAATCTTCATCACTCTCAAAGTTGATTATTAAAGGTTCGATGTCTGGTCGATCAAAAATTCGTTCTCTTTCATACCATTTAAAAATTTCTTGCTCAGTATGTCGAACACTATTTTTCCACATGTCTGGGGTAACCGTTTGTAGAGCCTCCTTCCACATATCCAAACAGTCTTTTTCACTGTTACCATCTCTACCAATATGTCTGTTATAGTAACCTTTTGCTATGCCCCAAATTAACTCAATAGGGTTAAATATACAATGGTAAGGAGGCAGACGAAGAACTTTGTGCCCATGTTGTTCCGCCAATTCATTAATCACGTATATTTTAGGTGGTTTGTTTCTAAAAAAGCAGTTATTTTAAGAATAGGAATAAACAAAAGAAATATAAACTGTCGACCAAAATATATATAATTAAGAAGCACTATGTACCGAGCAACAATACTCAATAGCTCTGTTTTAAACATTGTGTTTAAAAATGGTATGTTTTGATTTGTCAACCAGTCTTGGATATTTTTTTTTGTCCATGCATTGTTGGGCACTTTGTTCAATATCATGTTGTGATAAGGGGCGTTATCCAGTATAATCATAGATGGACTCTCCAATTTTTCTAATAACTGATGTTGAAACCATTTCAAAAAATTGTCCTGGTTCATCTCTCCATGGTAATCGCTCAATTTTATTTTCGAAGAAAATATCGCTTCACTACCCTCAATAAACCCATTTTCATTTCCAGCATGTAATATAATGTATCTAAAATATATTAGTTTTAAATTTTATAGTGCAAATTGTGTAAAAGTACATACCTTTTACCATCTGTTTTAATAGCTTTCACGCTTTTTTGGTTTCCATTTTGCCAAGAGCGACCTATGGTCCCATTTTGAAATATCCAAGTTTCATCGAGGAAGACAAACTGGTATAAGGCCTCAACCTTGGCTTGATTGTATTGCCTTAGAAATTCCACCCTTTTCAAAGCTATACTTGGTAGTTCCATGAGCCCTCGTCGCGGATTGTCCTTAAGCCACTTAAATCCAAGATCTCTAAGCAACCGCCTTAAAGACGTGGCACTACCATCAAATAATGCCCTATCTCTTAATCGAAACCATAAAGTTTGTATCGTAACTTGTTCTTCTGAAACCATGTGTAATATGACATTATAATTTAGTTAACAAATTAATGCAAATTTCTGATAAGTTATTATAATAAGATCTTACTTTTGTGATACATATTATAGATCACTTCTCGAATGGCACTTGTATCCAATGTCGCTGTGTTGGTTACACGTTTAATATAACTCCGCTTTTTCTTGGGCGATTCTAAATTTGCATCACTTTTCACACCCTCGGAAATACGACTAACTGTCCTTAAACTAATTTTTAAAGCAGCAGCAACACGCTACAAAAAATGAAATAAAATTTCACTATTATTAATATACATTACATATAATTATTAGTAACCTACCTCTTGAACAGCATTTAAAGGCAACAAAGGCCCGTTGTTGTCCCTTTCTTGCTCAAAGTAGTGCATTAACGAGGCCACGAGTTCCTTACACCGACTATTTAACTGTTTGGGCATCTTTATATACCAAAATTGCCTTTATCTACTCGTAAAATGAATAATTTTGTTTTGAAACAAACAGTTGTTGATTTACAGTATGCGGGGCCAAAGGATTTATAAAGATTTGAAATGCCACAAATTGATTCAGTGTCAAAATTGATACAAATGTCAGTTCCCAGTTTAAATAAGTTTCAAGGTGACAATGTGTCAACGCTGCGAAATCGGTTTAGTGCGTTTACATGTCGATAAGTGATTGGAGCGTTTGCAAAACATTTTATTTCGCATAATGCGTCTAAATTTATCAGAAAGCAACTTATGTGATATTTTAATAACAATGTTTATATGACTATTTACCATAATAAGAGAGTAATGACCATTTTACAATTTATATATCACATTAATATGAAACTGCAATAGAGCAATTGTTTGTGATAGAAACCTAGGCATTAGGTCGGGGAATTTTTATCGTGATGACGTGCACGCCACTTTGTTTGGCGTTGACTATACATGCATAACTGCACAATATCATAAAGTGACCTGTCTAAAAAAAGTTTTTATTACGTCACCGTCACCACTTCTCGTCGGCAAAGAGACCGAGTAAAAGAATTATTCTAGCGAGTGCATTTACCGGGACTAATATAGCAAATGACACACGATGTCGATTGATATCCTGTTTCCGCTACAATGAAACATGTTATCAGTAAAGCCTGTCTGCAGCGAATAAAACTCATACCAGCCCCGAGCCGCCCGATAAAACCGAAATGGAAAATTTATCTTGACAGCCCAGTGGGAATATAGTAAAATTTCCCGCGGGAGCGTCGATATTCCAGCATTTGCTAATGAAGTTTGCGGGCAAATTTAGGCGATGCCAATCCGATGCACCATCGTGACGTACATCAGCGCTTGTGGCTCTGCCAGCTTTAAAATATTGCGTTTTTAATTGTTAGCTATGTGATATACAGGTTGATACTAGCCGAGAAATAATAATTATTATATCATTTATTTTATAATAGGGTGTTTCAGTTTATTGGTGCATAACTTTAAGATTCGATAGAACTTTTAAAATTAATGCATAAAGTCTATATAAACATTGGTTGAAAAATGCGTGGCTTCCGAAATACAGGATGTTTAAATTTATTTTCTAAAATAGTTTTTTTTAAATATTTCGAACAATATTTGGTGTATAGCAGTCAAAATTGGTACACAAGGGTTTTTTGGTCCGACAAAACGAACCATGGGCATATTTTTACTGTAGCCGCTAGAGGGCGCTCTCTACTGTACCTGTAGTGTATTGAAATGACCGAAAATTTTTTCTTAGTGCAATATTTTGCTTTTTGAATGGAAAAACTGATTCCTCGCACTTTTCTGCATAAAAAAGCTCTCTTGTGAGTTTTCGTTATAGTTAACCGTTTTTGAGATATTTCGATTCCTAAGGTTCGATGCATTTTTAATTATTTATGGGAAAATAATATTTTTTTTTACATTTTCGATTTGGGCATTACAAGTAATTAAGATGATCGCTTAGATTGTGTTTTTAAACACATCAATAATTCCTGACTAGAAATAAACACAAAAAAACAGAATATTAATTTGTTTAATTTTCCAATATTATTTTTAACAAATTAAATTAATTATTTACCACTAAAATGCTACTGGATAGTTAGGATAAACATACAAAATCTAAAGTAGTTGCTCGAAATGTAAACCCAATTGTTCAATACACAATTCACATCTACGAATGATCGAACGTGGTATAGCATTAATCAAATAAGGCCTTATTTCATCACACGCATTCCTGATTCTGTCTATTAACGTATCTCTTGTGGTTACGAGAGTCTGGTACACTTTTTCTTTTAGAAATCCACACACAAAGAAATCTAATGGATTTCGGTCAGGGGATCGTGGAGGCCAAGCGACTGGTCCTCCACAGCCGATCCATCTTTCTGGATAATTTTCGTCCAGCCAGATTCTAACTATTCTCGAATAATGAGCTGGACAACCATCAAGCTCGAACCAGGCCAATCTTCTTAAATCTAACATAACATCGTCCCACATATCTGCATGTTGAGCCGTTAAAAATTCCAAGAAGGTCGCAGCATTTAACCTTGCAGGCAAAAGGTAGGGTCCAAATAGTCGATTACGGTAGATACCAATCCACACGTTCACACTAAATTGATGCTGAAAATTTCTTTCCCGAACTGCATGCGGATTTTCATGCGACCAAATATGTTGATTATGAAAATTTACCACTCCACGTCTAGTGAAGCATGACCCATCGGTCCATAAAACGTTACTTGAAAACTCCCTATTATTATCAGTTCTATCAAGAATCCACTGACAAAATGTGATTCTTCTTTCTCCGTCCCCTGGCTGTAGTCCATGCACAGGTTGCAAATGGTAAGGACATCTATGGTCATTCCTAAGAACACGGTGAACATGGCTTGCTGAAATTCCCAAGGCACCAGAAACTCTCCTAACACTTGTGATCGGATCTCTACCAAACACACGCAGAATCATACGGGTAAATCTGCGCTGACGAACATTTATGTTTTGGTCCCTTTGGAGATTTCCAAAACCATTTTCAATTATTTGGCGATGCACTATTACAAATACTGAGCGAGTTGGATGTCGTCTGTTTGGAAATCTTCGTGCGTATTCTCTGGCTGCTTCTGCTGCATTTCCATTTACAATGCCATACACAAAATGAATATCCGCTAACTCTTGATTGGAGAATAAAAATGGCATTTTTATAAAACTTACAAAAAAAACAGGTAAAAGAAGCTAAATTTCGTGCATTCACAATTGCAAAAAAACGTTTCACGTTTCAACAGACAACAAAACTAACTGTCAACTAATTGAAGTTTAACCTTATCCTGCTTTCAATTTCAAAAATATTTGCAGGCACAGCCTACTTCTAAAAATTATCGAGATACTGACTTTTTTAACGCTATTTTATCATAAATAATCTAAAATGCATTGAACCTTAAAAATCGAAATATCTCAAAAACGGCTAACTATAACGACGATTCACAAGAGAGCTTTTTTATGTTGAAAAGTGCGAAGAATCAGTTTTTTTATACAAAAAGTAAAAAAATGCACTAAGAAAAAATTTTCGGTCATTTTAATACACTACAGGTACAGTAGAGAGCGCCCTCTAGCGGTTACAGTAAAACTATGCCTATGGTTCGTTTTGTCGTACCAAAAAACCCTTGTGTACCAATTTTCACTGTTATACATCAAATATTGTTCGAAATATTTAAAAAAACTATTTTAGAAAGTAAATTTAAACACCCTGTATTTCGGAAGCCACGCATTTGTCGACCCATGTTTATATAGACTTTATGCATTAATTTTAAAAGTTCTATCGAATCTTAAAGTTATGCAACAAGAAACTGAAACACCCTGTATATCATTTTTGGTTTAAAAGTACAAACAAAAAAAAGCTCATTTGATGAGGGAGGCGACATTCAACACCGTGACTCTTCCATGCAACCAAATAACAAAGATAAATAATATAATAATAATAGAGTAGAATTTGTTTTGCTTAGTAGCTTCCGGAGATTTTGGAATTTTATCATAAAATTTGGGACACGTAACCCTCAATGTGTTTTTTACAGTATTTTAGAGGTGTATTAATTTTTTTTAAAAAAACGTTCTAACGAAATAGCAAAAAGTGTAAATTTTGAAAACAGGGGCAGGGTGCTATAAATATGGGCCCCTTTAAAAAGTGTAACAGAAAACGCTATTTTTTATTAAAAAAACTAGTAAAAAAATATTCTGATTAAAAAAAAAACTAATAACCATTTTTTCGGCAAAAACATTGTTGAAGAATACTTATACCGACTACATAAAATACATATTATTTAACGAACAAAGTCAAACGAATAATAACTAGGAAGCTGTTTTTTCCGTGTGTTAAAAAAAATTACTTTTCGTTCCTATCAAAAACAAACAAGAACTCAAACTTCAATCTAAGTAACTTTAACGACAAAAGTCACATGCGCAATCGTCTTTGTCAGCTCCTGAACATTGTTCATGTGCCCACAGGTTGCACATAATGCGACGAAGCCAAAGCTCTCTTCTCTGGTCTTCAGAAAAACGCTCGTCACAAAATAGGAAAACGGCGTCTTTACGAGGAATGTCTTTTAAGTTTTGCATATGGAAATAAAAAAACATGGTAGGTAGTTTTAAATGACTTTATTGTTTTCCGTAGTATTCTCCACGAAGATTAATACACATCTGCATGCGCTTGAACCAATTTTCTAAGCACTTATTCCACTCGTTTGCTGGCAGATCCAAAACGGCATTTTTGAATGCTTCAACTGCTTCTTCTGCTTTTAATTTTTGAGAAAGTAAAGAAATCGTTAGGACTTAGATCGGGATGATATGGCGGATGGTCCAATAATTCCATGTCTTCTTCTGTTAAATACTGCCTTGTCTTTTGAGCTGTGTGCGAGCTTGCATTGTCTTGGTTTAGGATGATTCTTCGTTCGGGGTTGATTTTTCGAAGCTCGGTGATGACTTTTGGCAAACAAATGGTGGTATACCAATCCGCAGTAGCAGTTCTTTGCTCATTAAGAGGAATTGTTGCAATATGACCCGCTTTTGACACAATTGTCGCGACCATCTTTTTCGAAACACTTCGAGAACGGATGACTTTTGTTGGCTTTTCTTCACCTTCGAACACCCAAACAGCCGACTGCCATTTATTTTCTGGTTCATAACAGTAAATCCACGATTTATCACCACTGACAATGCTGTACACAATTTTTGAGTTTCCGGAATTGAAACGCGTTTTTTGACACCAATTAACCCTGGCTGCTTTCTGCTCTTCAGTCAACAGGTGGGGTATCTAACGAGAAACTAATTTTCTTATTCCTAATTCTTCATGTAAAATTTTTTGAATCGAGGTCTTTGTGATCTTCAAGGACGCCTCAATCTCGCGATATGTCACATGTCTATCTTCAATGATGCGCACAGCATCGACGTTTTCCTGAGTGACTGCCGTTTTTGGTGCACCCATCCTGGGATCGTCGCTAAGACTCACCCGTCCTGGTTTAAATCCTCCATGCCTACGAAAAATTGTCGACTGATGTGGCGCTTCGTTGCCGAAAACAGACAGTAACTCAGCAAGGCATTCTTGTTGCGATAATTGTCTCTGAAAGTTGTAATAAATTATGGCGCGAAAATGTTCTCGGTTTAGTTCCATTTTTCTAATGGCTTGGTGACACTTAAAAATTCACTGTAGTGAGAACACTGCACGTATTGTTACTATTGTTACTAAAGGGTGAGGTTGAGATTCAGTACTGACGTTCGAGCCGCGCGGCCTACTATGTTTCTATATGCAAAACTTAAAAGACATCCCTCGTATCATCACACACATACTGTCCTATTTCATCAACATCCATGTCTTCATCATCCGTTTCAAACGCTTGCGCTTCAGAGTCAGATTCATCATCAGATTTCTCTTTTTCAGTAATTTCGGGAAAAACTTTTCTCTACATCGTACCAGTGCTTTAGCCTTTTTTGGCGTTTAACGAGTGATACTTCTAGTTCCGATTTGTATGGAGAAGAGGTGATAATTTGAGATTTTGATGGTTTTCTTCATCGGCTACCCACTTTTTTATAATGGCGACAAAATGGTGATGATGTTGAACTGCATGATCTACTACGTGAGGGTTCAGGTTGAATCTGTATTCTTCGAAGCTGAAGTAGACTGAATACCCGTAAAACATCTTTTCACTATCGGCAAGTTCGCAACATCCAAAGAATTTGAGCAACATCGTTGTTGCTTAACGTTCTCTTTTTGAGCATTGTTTTGCTTATTATTGCCCGTTGTCTTTTATTTCCAGTGAAGCAATGCTGCAATTTTTTCCGGCTTCTACTTCTTCTGCTATGGAATCTGCATCGGAGAATATGTCGCGATCAAAAGGATATACTATATGCCGGTTGCTTTAATCCCGTTTACTGCAATCTCAGCAGACTGATGATTTAAAAAAAAATTATCCAAAAGCTCTGCAAGATCAAATTGACTAAGGGGACGTTGGTTCTGACGTAACCAGTTTCTAATTTTCTCACTATAGTAGATCTTAAAGGTCCCAAGAAGGTCTTGTCCAGCGGCTGGAGTTTGTGTGTTGAATAAGGTGGTAGAATAATTATAGTTATGTGATTTTCTCTAGCCAACAGAACTACTTCCAGATTCCTGGTGTGGCTGTAGTGACCATCTAGCACTAACAGAACAGGAGAATCATCCGATGGCTTAACGAATTCTATAAAATGCTTCATCCAGTCAACAAAGAGATTATGTTGCACCCAGCCACTGGGGTGTACAGCATATATTGAACCAGGAGGTGCACCACGCATGAGTTGATCATCACGATTTTTCCATGGAAAAATTAACATCGGTGGAACAAAATGACCACCGGCTCCCATAGCTGCAATTGAAGTGACCAGGGATCCTCGTTCTGTAATGGATGCAATCTGTATTTTCCTATCCTTCCTACAACCTGCATTAATTTACTTTGAACAACAGTTAAGCCTGTCTCATCTACGTTATAGACTCGGTGCGGTGAGAAATTTTTTGCTTTGTATTGGGTTTCCAAATTATTGAAAAAGTTTTCTACGTTCGATCTGTTAAAACCTAATGACCTGGCAAAAGAGGTTCCAGTTGGTCGAGTTACGAAGCCGTCCAGCTACGTACCGCAACCCCATTTTTAAAAAGATTCTCAGTACCATTCTTAATAGCCAAAGTATAATCCAACCTTCTATCTTTTCATCTAAGTTCATAATATAGAGATTCCATTTCTAAAATATATCTAACCATCTCTTGTTCACGCTCTGATACTAATACAGTCTTTTTCCCAACTGTGATTGTACAGCAACTTGTGGAGTCAGATCTTTTTCTTTTTGGCGTTTAAGCAGTTTCGTACGCTTGGTACACTTGTTTATTTACACATTCCATGACCCCCACCATGTCTTAGTTTTTTCATTTCTTTCTTATATTTTTTGGTAAAAACTTTGGTTTCGAACGTGGCATTTTCAGTACAAAATAAAAAAAATATTAGACGTTGGTCTAAATATGGGCCCGGGCCCATATTACCTACATCAAAAGGGCACATATTAGCCACATTGCAAACTTCAAAACAAAAAATCAATAAAAAATTGTAGGTTAGGTAATTTAATATCAGTTCAAAAACATTAAATTTCAAGATATAGAGAACCTACCCCAATAATATAAGCAGTTATATTTGAGCTATTTCCTAATAAAACGAAAATTGAAAGACTATCTTAAAAAACTAGGCAATTTTCACAAACAAATCATCAACACTATCGTCGGTTGCAAAGCAGTACGCCATTGAGCGGGAAATTAAAAAACGTTTTTCACAAAAACCGAGTATTTTAAGGCAAAATTGATAGATATCGCTACTTGGGCGGCTGAGATATTGAGGGGCCCATATTAAATGCAGAGCCCATATTCGGACTTTTTCCATAACCAAATAGTGCACTGTTTCTAAGACGTCGAAAAATGACAAGGGGGCCAGCAGCTGAGTATTGGAGTGATATTTTTAAAATTAAGAAAAGTATGCGTCCGGAGACGACCGGGGCGTTGACCCATTTTTTTACAGGGTGTCCAGCTATAAATTGACACCCTCTAGCTTTTTTATATGACCTTCTAGAAGAAAAAGTTACAAGGGCTAAGAAAAAGTGTTTCATTTAATATTTTGTTTGTATACCAGGTGTTAAGGAAAGGTTGCATTTTTTATAAAGTAACACCCCGTGTTTTCTTAACTGCTTCCAAATTCACACACACAAACTTTAATTTTTTGGGCAAACCAATAACGATAAGTAAGTCCGTTTCCATGGCCTTCGCGATCACCAGACTTAACTTGTCTTGACTTTTATTGATGGTGACTGTTAAGGGACATCGTGCTTCAGACTGAACCTACAACCAGAGACGATATGGAAAACCGAATCCGCAATGCAATACGTATCATACCGAGAGCCGAAATTGAAGCAGCAGTCAACATTTTGAGCATTTTAAAGATATCGAGATGCGAACTTCTCGAGCTTGCTTAGACATCATTTAGCTACTGTTTCATAAACAAAATCACACCAATGCATTTTCAATATTTTTGAGAAAATTTACTATACTAAGTGACATATAAATCCGAACACCCAGTTTAAATGGTTTTATTTTAATAAAAGTTGGTGAATGTATTTATCTTACTGTAAATAACAAGTGAAAACATTTTCAGCCTTATCAGTTGGACATTCCGGTTTTTATACTGCTTTTTTTTAATTCACTAACGCTCTAAAAATGAATATTTCAGCCGCAGTAAAGAATCAACGTTGGCGGATTTTGGTTCTTGACATCCTTTATGATCGGTTACGATGCCTAGAGTACGGAGACCTGTACGATTTCGTCAACTTAGTGAATTCGTTAGGGGCCGTATAGTGGGACTTCGGGAAGCTGGACTTTCTTTTCGGGCAATTGCAGTTAGAGTGCAAAGAAGTGTAGACACTGTGGTTAGGTGTTGTCAGGCATGGCTTCGAGAAGGCCGTACGCAAAGAGCAAGGGGCACTGGACGCCGCCGTAGAACAACAGACCGTGAAGATCGCCGCCTAAGATTATTGGCCTTAAGGGACCGTTTCTCCACTACCAGATCCATTGCAAATGAATGGTTTGCAGAACACGGAAGACCTATTGGCATGCGAAGTGTTTATCGACGAATGAGAAGTTTTGGCTTCTTTTCATACCGGCCACATTGGGTCCCTTTAACTCGAGAACACCGACGTAATCGCCTTGAGTGGTGCAGACAACGGTCATTCTGGGATCAGGAATGGAACAGTATTGTCTTTAGTGACGAGTCTCGATTTTGTTTAGGCATGCACGATGGTCGTGCCAGGGTTAGAAGGCGATGTGGTGAAAGGAGGAATCCACAGTTTTTTGTTGAAAGACATGTTCATCACACTGTTGGAGTTATGGTTTGGGGTGCTATAGCTTATGGTTCCAGGTCACCTTTAATCTTCATCAGAGGTTATATCCACGAAGTTCGAGAACCCCATATTTTACCCTATCTTGACACCCTGGCAGGTCCAAATTTCCAACAAGATAATGCCCGACCACATGTTGCAAGAGTGACAATAGACTTCTTTCAACATAATGATGTCACATTGTTACCACGGCCACCAAGATCTCACGACTTATCCCCAATTGAGCACGTGTGGGATATGATGGGTAGGAGATTGCTCAACTTGCAACGTCCTCCTCAGACTCTAGAAGCACTTCGAGAGGAGTTGGTGGTTGCCTGGAATGAGATACCACAGGAGGACTTAGACCACCTGATCAGAAGCATGCCTAGGCACGTTGGAGAATGCGTAGCACATCAGGGTGTATCCACACATTATTGAAGGTCAAAGGGCTTTAAAGCAGTGCAATCATTTTGAAATTTTTATCATTTACTTATTATGATTCATTAAGTACTTAGACAACATTTTATTAAAATAAAACCATTTAAACTGGGTGTTCGGATTTATATGTCACTTAGTATATATCTGTCGGAATCTCGGAATAATCCCTCTAGCGGTCATATGTGAAACTGAAAAAAAAACAGCATAATAACTTTTGTAGCCCAGGAATAGCTCTTTCCAAAGTTTGTTATAATTCACTCAGTCGTTTCGAAGATACAGGGTGTTTTTTACGGAAACCTTTGAATGCCCCTCACCATATTATATTCAGAGATGGAGAAAAAATTGTCAAACAGAAACAGTTCAAAGTATCCTCGGCTTTCAAGGTCAAATATTTTTTTGTTAGGTTACTATATCGGAATTCACGGAAACAACACCTTCTTAGATTCAAGGTTGCAGTGACTCCCCCTAGCGGTCATTCCAGAAACTTGAAACTATTTTCGAGGTTTTTCGCGTGACCGTCTTCGTAAAAATTGTTTTTGTCGTAATTCTTACTTGGCGACCCTGTACAGCATAACGAGGCAACTACTGAAAAAGAAAGAGTATCATTTTTACGCCACAGATATTTTTAAAAATATAATGTATTATTTAATAAGATACGTGATATGGCATGCGTTACTTCTCATGAAAAAATTTCACCCACTTGGAAAAAACTTCTTCGGTCATTTGAACTGAAATACTGAAACCGTAATAATTCTACTCGTTTACGAGGTGTGACAATCAAAATATTATATAGCTTATTCATTTGTTTTATCTTTTTTTGTACTATTACATGTACTACTCTGTATCTAAGTGATTAATAAAGATAAAGTATTTTAGGGAAGTAATGTGCCACAATAACATATCGTCATTTGAAGGATATTCACGTCCTAGCCTTGGTTAGTGGCATTGAATTTTACAATGCGAGGATTTGCAAAATCCCATCTTCAGCCTATATCTATATGTCAAATGGGTTCATTATATTTCTCAAATATTAACTTAATCGCTCTCTACTTTATTTATGTTTTAAATTTCTACTTAATATTAGAGATGCATGCTTGGATGTCTGTATGTTTTGTTTTAACTATAAATTGCTTCACTGGATTTTGATGAATTTTAGCATAAGATTTTGCAGACAGAGACCGGCTACTTTCTGCTGCAAACATAAGACTTGAGGGGGTTGGAATAAGCGGTGAAAGTTACCTTGGTATTTGAGCTTCTGCCTGCGGGACTGCTCTGGTAAAAAGAAACTAATAGATTTAGAGTAATACCGATTTACTGTTTCGTGTTCCACCGCCACTTGTCACTCTTTATGACAGTAATGGTTACCACACCTCCTGTGTGTGCACACGTTGCTTATATTTATGCTCACCCTAACTGCAGTGAAATGTGCAAACACCGCCAGCACTCGCAAAATAGCAGAAATACCCTGAAATACCACCATGTCGACGGTCGTAATTATTTTTCCTGTACAAATGCTCGGTGAAAGCTTTAAAGATTCCGAAATCCGGCGGGCATTACTGTAATTTTCTCTTATCGGGCTGTTCCAGTAAATTTGCACTGGATCTCCTCCATAAATTAGAAGCACACATGTCTAGTATGTGGGTTTGGTTAGGCCACCGCCATGCGGTTTACCGAAAAATGATGAAGAGGGCGATAGTGCTGAAATACGAGGACTTGAGAATTTTAGTGGATCTGTGGGATTCAACAAAATGTATTGGCTGAGGGTCTAAGTCCTTTAAGTGGTCAGATTTGTTAATTCGAAATCCTCTACACTACACACAATAATATGGCGCGCCACTCTGTATTGTAAATGATCACCTTTGATGGTATGTACCCATTGGCCAGATTAGTATCTGCGTTGAACAGATCAACGACGGTAAATCGTTACTTGTTCAAATCGTAGAATAATATTGCATTAAAGATAAAGGAGCTGGGAGTGATTTGTTGTTGTTTGTCAAGATGTCGTCAGGTAATTAAAAAGTTGTTGAGAAAGAAGGCATGATTAAAGGCGCCACCACAAAAGGACAATAGAGTACTATGCGGGTATTTTATTTCACGCAAAACTCATTCAAAGGTATGGTCAAATCGTGTATGCCCAAAGCGACGATCTTACTCTATGGTCAGTCGTGGAAGACCCAATCGTCTAAGGTTGATGATATTACGCTATGGTCAATCGTGGATGAGCAAATAGTTAAACGTTGATAACATTACGCTATGTTCAATCGTGGACGACCAAATCGTTAAACGTTGACGACATTGCGCTATGGTCAACCGTGGACGACCGAATTGTTAAACGTTCACGATCTTACGCTATGGTCAATCATGGATGACCAAATCGCTAAACATTGATGATATTACGCTGTGGTCAATCGTGGATGAACAAATCGTCACACGTTGATGATATTACGCTGTGGTCAATCGTGGATGACCAAATCGTTAAAAGTTGACGAACAAACGCTATGGTCAATCGTGGATTACCAAGTCGTTAAACGTTGATGATCTTACGCTGTGATCAATCGTGGATGACCAAATCGTTAAACGTTGACGACATTGCGCTATAGTCAATCTAGGATGACCGAATCGTTAAGCGTTGACGACTTAACGAGTGGACAAATTAATTTGGCCACTTTGCATGAAAAGGGCGATTTTACGATGAGATTACGGCATGTATACTAAATGACATAGAAAATGCAACAACGACTAGAAGTGTTGTAATTTTGAGCACACTCTTACAAGTATTAGGTCTACTGATAAATAGAAATGTCAGTATATTCATCATTGATCAGTGGATCGGTATGCAGAAGTGCAGAACAAAAATATACCGAACCTCGCGATCGTAAGAAAAGGATCTATCATACATTTTTGTCGTACCAGCACCCAACGGGCTTAATATTGAGCCGGTTATGATGATCTTAAGCTATGGTCAATCGCAGATGAACAAATCGTTAAACGTTGACGATCTTGCGCTATGGTCAATCGTGGATGACCGAATCGTTAAACGTTCACTATCTTACGCTGTGTTCAATCGTGGAAGACGAAATCGTTAAACGTTGATGATCTTACGCTGTGTTCAATCGTTGATGACCAAATCGTTTAACGTTGATGATCTTACGCTGTGGTCAATCGTGGATGACCAAATCGTTAAACGTTGAGGATCTTACGCTGTGGTCAATCGTGGATGACCAAGTCGTTAAACGTTAACGATCTTACGCTGTGGTCAATCGTGGATGACCAAATCGATAAATGTCGACGATTTAACGATATGGTCAAATTTAGTTGGCCACTTCGTATGAAAAGGGCGATTTTACCATGTAGTTACGACATTTATATTAAATGACATAGAAAATGCAACAACAACTAGAGGCGCTACAATTTTAAGTGTACGCTTACAAATTTTAGGTCTACTGCTGAATAGAAATGCATTTTATATATCACTTAGTATATTCATCATTGAACAGTGGATCGGTATGTAGAACAAAAATACACCAAACCTCGCGATTGTAATTGCAAACATTCACAGTTACAGATAAGAAAAGGACATATCATACATTTTTATCCGTCCGGCATCCCAGCGGGCTTAATATTGAGCTGATTATTTTTTCAAACTCAAATTATACGACTTTATCTTCGCGTTAACCGCACTGCAACATATTTATTTGCTCTAAATGCCATCGGGAACACCTCATAAATTATTTGTTTCACCTCCGGCATGAACCGGTGAAATTCATATACCCACCTTGATAAAAGTTGCTAATTAACTGCCGCGAAATGTACAGCGGCGCTAATTTCTCCCCGCCGTTCCATTTTCCACTCTCTCCTCATTCCACCGCTTAATCTGCATTTTCATCTTTTAAGACAAATGCCACCCCGGAGCGTAATATTTTCAGGGTATTACTGAAAATGCAATACACAAAGTGGGCTTTGAAAACTATAAATCACGGCTCGCTCGATGTTGGAATCTGCGTATAAATCCCCTTTCAGCGAAATTAATTATTACAGCGCTGCCCCTCTGTTGTATAAATCATCATACCGGCGATCTTGACGCTGTGTAAAATATAAGTGGTATTTGTTAGGCATCTACTTACAAGCCATATGTGATGTAGCAGTTGGTGGAAAGAAGCCGCAGAGCATCACCGAATGCGACCAACGAATTTAGACTAAACCCTGTTCGCCCAAGGAAGAAAGTAAACATAAGCAATGATCGACGCGTGATCAACGCATGATGAGCACGTGAACGGCAGCTGTCTGACGCGCACCTTGCTATTGGCTAGCGGTGATGGGTCTCCAAATCTATTGAACGACGCGCATGAATAGAGCATCATCCCGGGCTTTGCGTTTGTGTTTGGTCATGCACAGGACAGAAATCAAAATCATCGGTCTATAATGTCTGACACGGATACAGCTGACGATATGGTTATCGTCAACATAACCTCACAAACAAAAAGGACTAACACGCTGCATTGCAGCGTAAGTACAAAGCAACTTATGTTAAGTATACAGGGTGTTCCTTAATGATTTGCGAATATGTGAACCTTTTTTTAAGAAAAAAATGGTACGACCATGGTTTTTTGCCAAATAAAAATTAGTTTTGAATTCTCCGTTCAATTTAAAACAAATGATCGCCCCTGAATTGTTTTCCTTCGAATCGCCATTTTTGAGTAAAAAAATAAACACCGTTTATTGTCCGAGAAAACTAATGTAATAATTGAAGAATGTAATTTAACAATAAATATCTAGTTGTTCTGGAATATGTCACTGGCTTTTGAAATCTGACAAGTCTCTGTTATTCAAAACTGTTCGCTGTGGCATTTCATATATGGCCTTGCCGACGATAATGGTGAGCAAGCCAGACGGATTTATCAACAGAGATATCCCGATCGTGCTTTTCCAGATAGTCGAACCTTTTCTAATATTCATCGTCGTCTTGTTGAAACTGGTTCTGTCTGAAAAGGAAGATCTGACGCTAGACCTCTAGGTGTGATAACACCTTAAATTGAGGAAGCAGTGCTGCACGAAGTGGAAGAACATCCTCAAACGAGTACGAGGAAGGTCGCTAGTCACTTAGATATTTGCCATCAAATGGTTTGGCGAATTTTAGTGGATTTTTTATTATATCCTTACCATATTTTAAGAGTACAGGCATTACTTCCCATTGATTTTCCAAGGCGTGTGACCTTTTGGCAGTGGTATCTTCAAAAAATTACACAGAATCCGCAGTTTGAATCAATGATTCTGTTCACGGACGAAGCTAGTTTTTCTCTAAATGCCATTCAGAATTTCCACAATAATCATTTGTGGGCAGAAGAAAATCCCTATGCCGTAACCGAAACCCATTTCCAACACCAATTTCGGTTTCTCAATTATCAAGGAATATAAAAGTACTTATTCACTGTCTGATCCAAAGCCATACCCTGCACGAAAACGAAACACCGAAAAAGTAGATGACTTTGTTGGAAATGAAGTAAGAAGACACAGTTTTCTCTTCAGGAATGAACTACCTAGACAAGATACTGTAGGTTGTTAATGATGATGAGGACCTGCCGTATTTTAAAAGAACCACATCCTACAAACTACTCAAGGATCTAGGTTTCCAGTGCTTAAAACGGGAAAGGGATACTTGTTTGATAGAAAAGAAAAAATAGTTCTATGGAGAAGGAACTACCTTAGAAAAATTAAAAAAATTCACGATAATGGTAGACAAATTTACTATTTGGATGCATCGTGGGTGAATGCTGGATATACTCACCAGAAGGTTTGGGTAGACAAATCTGTACGTTCCTCAAGGCAGGCTTTCTTTGAAAGTCTTTCGACTCTATTGAAAAATCATGCAGGTAAGCTTCTGCAATCTTGATGACTTTTGGCACATGTTTTGTTGTATTGGCCGGTAATGGTGCAACATTTTTCAAAAGCAATGCGTTAGCAACAGAGCTATCAGAATTAGGTGAAACTAAATCATCTAAAAGCTCTAGAACTTCTTTATATACTAAGTGACATATAAATCCGAACACCCAGGTTAAATGGTTTTATTTTAATAAAAGTTGGTGAATGTATTTATCTTACTGTAAATAACAAGTGAAAAAATTGTCAGCCTTATCAGTTGGACATTCCGGTTTTTGTACTGCTTTTTTTTAATTCACTAACGCTCTAAAAATGAATATTTCAGCCGCAGTAAAGAATCAACGTTGGCGGATTTTGGTTTTTGACGTCCTTTACGATCGGTTTCGATGCCTAGAGTACGGAGACCTGTACGATTTCGTCAACTTAGTGAGTTTGATAGGGGCCGTATAGTGGGACTTCGGGAAGCTGGACTTCCTTTTCGAGCAATTGCAGTTAGAGTGCAAAGAAGTGTAGACACTGTGGTTAGGTGTTGTCAGGCATGGCTTTGAGAAGGCCGAACGCAAAGAGCAAGGGGCACTGGACGCCGCCGTAGAACAACAGACCGTGAAGATCGCCGCCTAAGATTATTGGCCATAAGGGACCGTTTCCCCACTACCAGGTCCATTGCAAATGAACGGTTCGCAGAACACGGAAGACCTATTGGCATGCGAAGTGTTTACCGACGAATGAGAAGTTTTGGCTTGTTTTCATACCGGCCACACTGGGTGCTCCCTTTAACTCGAGAACACCGACGTAATCGCCTTGAGTGGTGCAGACATCGGTCACTCTGGGATCAGGAATGGAACAGTATTGTCTTTAGTGGCGAGTCTCGATTTTGTTTAGGCATGCACGATGGTCGTGCCAGGGTTAGAAGGCGACGTGGTGAAAGGAGGAAACCACAGTTTTTTGTTGACAGACATGTTCATCACACTGTTGGAGTTATGGTTTGGGGTGCTATAGCTTATGGTTCCAGGTCACCTTTAATCTTCATAAGAGGTAACATGAACGCGCAGCGTTATATCCACGAAGTTCTAGAACCCTATCTTGACACCCTGGCAGATCCAACTTTCCAACAAGATAATGCCCGACCACATGTTGCAAGAGGCACAATAGGCTTCTTTCAACATAATGATGTCACATTGTTACCATGGCCACCAAGATCTCCCGACTTATCCCCAATTGAGCACGTGTGGGATATGATGGGTAGGAGATTTCTCAATTTGCAACGTCCTCCTCAGACTCTAGAAGCACTTCGAGAGGAGTTGGTGGTTGCCTGGAATGAGATACCACAGGAGGACATTGACCACCTGATCAGAAGCATGCCTGGGCGCGTTGGAGAATGCATCCACACATTATTAAAGGTCAAAGGGCTTTAAAGCAGTGCAATCATTTTGAAATTTTTATCATTTACTTATTATGCTTCATTAAGTACTTACACAAAATTTTATTAAAATAAAACCATTTAAACTGGGTGTTCGGATTTATATGTCACTTGGTATATTTTGAAGGTCTAAATCAAGTTTTGACGAAGTCAGAATATCTCTTTGGTGGGTTTGACGTTTGAAAAATGAAAATTTCTGTTCTTCTACCTTTTACAAGTTTCCGATCATTTCAAGATTATCATTTCATAGCGCTCAATAACTGTTTTTAGGGAAAGGAAAACGACTGGTCATTTGCCACATAGGGAGTGAAGACGGCTTCGTTCCTGATGCATTGTGGGCATTTGAGTCTAAGAACAAAGATCGCGTTGCTTGAAATGCGATGCTACAATCAGACATCGATTATCTCATTTTGTTGATGTCTAGACGTATACAGGAGTGTATTCAGCTGCGGGGTCGCCCAACACATTATTAATTTTTTTCTTATTACTTGTCAATAAAACGTCGTGATGATAATGTTATCGTTTCATCCTTGATTTAAGACGACCGCATTGCCAAGTTGTATAAATTATTTTTTCTGGGCGTAACACTTCCAACGTCACTATGTATACAGGGTGTCCGCAAAGTTGGGGTTTTCCTTTTCAGAAACAACTAACCTTGAAATAACAAAGGTAATGTGTAGTGAAACGAGGGCGACCAAGTAAAAAAAATAAAGGAAAAAATACTCACTCTCCAGTTGACGAGAAGGGCTAAGTACTTCTCTGCCCGAAATCATACCGCTCCAACAGAAAATGAAATCAGCTGATGCTTTATCGAGCAGACGCAGGCAAACAAGGAAGGCGTAAAAAGTCTAGGTATTGCATCCCGTCCAATCGATTTGGGAGAATAAATGGTCCAATGAGCATACCGTTCACTATGCCAGCCCAAACATTCACCGAAAATGTTTGTTGAAAATGTGCCCGACGGGCAGCGTGCGGATTTTCTACTGACCAAACATGAGTGCTGCGAAAGTTATTCACCCCATTACGCGTGAACGTAGATTCGTCTGTCACCAATATGCACTTCAAAAAGTCCGGATTATTGTCATGTTGATGCAACAACCACTCCACAAAACCGCACTCTTGCTGGAAAATCGTCAGGCTGAAGGGCTTGTAAACGTTGGACGTGAAACGGATACAGCCCCTCTTCACGCAGCGTTTGCCACACTTTAGTATTTGATACTTGCACTTCTCCAGCCACGTCTCTAGTGCTTGTTGAGGGATTCTCGTCTACCTGATTACCTCTGCACGCGTGACCGTAACCGTAGGTTGAAGGTTGCATACTGATCTGGCACACTGACTCCGACCCAGTTTTGTCGTCGGGTTGAGCTAGTGTCCTAGTACCACTCGGGGATGTCGCGGCTACAGGACGGTATTCAGATATTTTTGATGTTGCAGAGCCTTTTATCTCGGTTCCCTTAAGACATTGGTGTATATGGTACAAAGAAAAATTGCTTATGTTTTCAGGATCTACACGTCGTGTAAAGGAAAACCCCAACTTTTCGGACACCCTGTATATTGCAAAAATTTCATAATTATGACCAATTTGTAATTTTAGTAATCCTCGCGACCGAACGGCCATTATACGAATGATCCTTTTTAATGCTATTTTAATAACCACAGAGACGTCGTAAGCTTGAGGTCTTTATTAACAGAACTTGAACCACCAGAGTTTCCATTTCTTGTGCCGAAATTAAACCCGCATTTCAATAGCGTATCCACTAGGCTGTCTATTCGCCCTTAAACAAACAATATGCATGAAATGAAACAACTGCGAAACACGTGCCTTAAAAAAATAAACCCGATAGGCTGACGCCGTCATGCAGTGTATCGGTTCGATCAGGATTCCATTAAATTATTGCTTTTTTTGGTCTGCAAGTGCGCGTTTTTGCAATTTGTTAGGTGAAAAGAGCGCTACGTTGTTCCTGGAATACTTTTTTTGCTGCCGTCCGATAACAATACACTCTGATAGGTATTTGTGTTAGCTTATCGCATTGCTCGCGTTTTTCAGCTTGTTTTTGCTGCTGCTGCAGCTCTTGCGAGGTCGACAAAGTAGAACCGGGAGAGAAAATTGCAGGATAAATGAATAACTAATGGTATTGTAGGTATTTCGCGAGCAAAATAACAAAAATGAAGGTTCTTCTTAACCCTTAAGTATACTTTATCTGAAGTCACTTGAAACACTGTGAAATACCGGGTGCGTTTTATATATCTATATTTAACACGCTCTGTCGCTGCAAAAATCGCCAAATTTCGCAGCAAATATCCCCCGTATAAGATCAAAGGCAGTTTCACCGGTCCACGTGGAGTAAAGCACGCCTATGCGTGGACATAGCCAATGAGAAAGCGTGTATTTCAGAGCTCCGAACAAGTGCAGGTGGCTACTGAAAATTGAAACAGTTTAGCCAGTGCCGTGTAGCGGTGAATAAACGTGTTTTCTTCAGTCTGTCCGTGTTTTTTCATAGATTTTATTAGTTTGTGTGTTTTTGACTTTTGAATACTCAGTTTACTTGTTGATTTAATTGTTGTGTTGGTTGTTCTTGTGTGTCCTAAATATGGCTCTTTGGAGACCTGGGGAAAATGCTCCAAGCCACGAGGAGATGGTTGATGAACCTGTGCAGGCAGAATTCTTTCATAAAGATTTAGAGGAACAAACCCAAAGAGTAATCCTAAATATGTATGATTGTCTGAAAAACGAAAATCCAGATTCCTCGCAAAATCAAATTTTAAACAGAATTTCTATCCTGGCAAAAATCAGTCGGTCTACCATTTATCGGGTTATAAAAAGGGGAGATGTAGTCAACCATTCCTTCCACAGAAAGCGCATAGGGCAAAAATTAAAAAGAATATACGTGGGTTTTCAGGAAGATATTCGTCGTATAATATACGGATTTTATAAAGAAAATTTGGTGCCTACGTTGGAAATGATACGGGATAAATTAAAAGATTATCCTGAAGATTTTTATAATTACAAATGCTTAGACTCACTGCACTGTATTGTAAAACTGTGTGGTTTTCAATACGAAAAATTAGATAAAAGAATGGTGATTATGGAGTCGTCTCGAATCGTTGAATTGCGCCAAGAATTTTTGCACAAAGTTAAAATCTATAGACAGCAGAAAAGAAATCTGATTTACATGGATGAAACGTGGTATGATACCCACGATGTTGTGCAGTACGGCTGGGTTGACGACAGCAACAAGAGCATTTTAAATGCACCATGCAACCGTGGAAAACGAATCACTATTCTCCATGCTGGCAGTGAAAATGGATTTATACCTAATGCCTTGCTGTTATCTGCCAAAAATATCAAAGAATCATGTGCCGACTATCATGAGGACATGACCTCAGACTTATTTGAAAAGTGGATAGAGCAGCAGTTAATACCAAACATTTCCCCAAATTCAGTGATTATTATGGACAATGCGCCATACCATTCCCGACAGAAAAACAAAATTCCGAATACAGGCACAAAAAAACAAGACATTATTGATTTTATGAAGGATAAGGGAATGGAAATACCACAAAAATCAACCAAAGCCATATTATTGGATCTTATTAAAAGACAAAAATTTGAAAAAGAGTATGTTGTTGACAATCTGCTTCAGCAAAATGGCCAGTATTACGTCTACCTCCCTATTACTGCATTTTTAACCCGATTGAGTTGGTCTGGGCTGCTTTAAAAAAAAAGTAAGAAAACATAATCAGACCCCTCAATTAAGTGAATCGCTATTGGCCACAATAAGAGATGCAGTATCTCATATTGCTGCCACAGACCTATGGAAGCAGTGTTCTAGGCATATTATTGAAAAAGAAAATGAATATTGTGTTTTGCCTCCTGTAAATCCCGTTGTAATTCCTCTACAAGATGACTCTAGCGACAGCTCCGAAGGCGAGGATGATATATAAATACCTATAATGTAAGTCTTTATATACCTTTTCATGTACCTACCTGCTATGTAAATATTTGCCTATGTCAAACGTTGGAATTCTGTAATTTTTCCATTTCCTAACTTTCAGTCAACATAAATTAAACTCCCAATATAAGTATTTTTTATCAAAAATCAAAAAAATAAGAAGATAGTAAAATCCATTTATTGTGATATAAAAACATTATTATTATCGTTCTAAATAAATGACCGCACGCCTATGATACGTCATGAAATTACAAAGGACGCGCCGACCAAAGGTTTTTATGCTATTTCAAGTGACTTCAGATAAAGTATACTGATATACTGGTTTCGTTGCTCTTACAGTAACAGACCGTCTGAGGGAGGTGTTGTTGATCTGTTTTTCATTTTTTATTTAAGATCACTGAATGGTTTATAATTATTAGAATCTTATGTCAGTACTAAACCCATCTGATATCGTACATATGCTGTTTATTTATCTGAAAGATAATTACTTTAAATGTGAAATAAAGGATCTACTGTTCGTTTTTGAGGTATTTGCATTTATCGACAACAAAAGGAGAAAGCACAAAAAAGTAAATGAAAAACAATGTATTTCTACTTTCTACACACATATTAGATTATACTAAAATTATGAAGCATACAACCAGAAAAACTGCAAATCTCAAAGTTGAGCTTGTTTGGTGCAATCCTTACACACCTTTCTTGCGCGTTCTCAACAGATTGGCTTGTGACAGTGGTAGCAAATATAAGCTGTCGTTCTTCTCTTGTGCAATGGCAGAGTGAACAGTATTTTCTTCTTTCTAGTTTCTCAGCTCGATTTTCAGTTTCAATGCCTAGGATTTCTTGTACGCTCAACTTCGGTTTCCTCGGTAGAAAACTGCTCTCCAGTCTTCTTCTGAGATGAGGCTCTACCATTTGAAATGCCAAGTTTTCAATAAACTTTGAACGTTCTGGGGTATTATCATGTTTATAGGACTGGAAAGGAATATATGCGTTCACTGTGCTTATGTGAAAAAGTCTAAAAAAAGAGCCAACGACGCGTTGGACTGCAGCTAAACTTGCTACATTTTTCGTGTAACGAATCTACACTTCCATTAGTGTAGTTGTAATCAGCAACAATATAAGGCTTGTTAGATGCCGCATCTGTGCTGGCATGGTGGTGTGAAGACGAGAGCAAAAGGACTGCCTTATTGATTTTGTTGTATAAGGTATCAACGTGGTATTTTTTGTATAGCCATATAGGGTAGTTCCTACTTCACGATTTTTTTGTTGGTAGAAAAGCAGCTGGTATTTATTTTTTGTTTTCCTTCAAGGTGCCTGCACAAGTGAGTCCTCTTTCTTTCATTGCTGGTACTAGCTCAACTGAGATGAACCAATTGTCAAACGTCACTGACTTATTGGAGCCTATACGGAGTTTTGAGAGTCGCAAAACAGCCTGTGTAGGTTTTGTTCATTTTTTTTCTTCGCTTCCGCCAAAAATTTTACCAGTGTAAATATACTAAGTGACATAAATCCGAACACCCAGTTTAAATGGTTTTATTTTAATAAAATTTTGTATAAGTACTTAATGAAGCATAATAAGTAAATGATAAAAATTTCAAAATGATTGCACTGCTTTAAAGCCCTTTGACCTTTAATAATGTGTGGATGCACCCCCAACGCGCATAGACATGCTTCAGATCAGGTGGTCAATGTCCTCCTGTGGTATCTCATTCCAGGCAACCACCAACTCCTCTCGAAGTGCTTCTAGAGTCTGAGGAGGACGTTGCAAATTGAGCAATCTCCTACCCATCATATCCCATACGTGCTCAATTGGGGATAAGTCGGGAGATCCTGGTGGCCATGGTAACAATGTGACATCATTATGTTGAAAGAAGTCTATTGTGACTCTTGCAACATGTGGTCGGGCATTATCTTGTTGGAAAGTTGGATCTGCCAGCGTGTCAAGATAGGGTAAATGATGGGGTTCTAGAACTTCGTGGATATAACGCTGCGGTTGGTGACCTGGAACCATAAGCTATAGCATCCCAAACCATAACTCCAACAGTGTGATGAACATGTCTTTCAACAAAAATCTGTGGATTCCTCCTTTCATCACGTCGCCTTCTAACCCTGGCACGACCATCGTGCATGCCTAAACAAAATCGAGACTTGTCACTAAAGACATA
Organism: Acanthoscelides obtectus; assembly: GCA_963669975.1. Lineage (NCBI taxonomy): Eukaryota > Metazoa > Arthropoda > Insecta > Coleoptera > Chrysomelidae > Acanthoscelides > Acanthoscelides obtectus. The sequence goes on from CAVLJG010000003.1 coordinate 114,406,781, forward strand.
CTGTTCCATTCCTGATCCCAGACTGACCGTTGTCTGCACCACTCAAGGCGATTACGTCGTTGTTCTCGAGTTAAAGGGAGGACCCAGTGTGGCCGGTATGAAAACAAACCAAAACTTCTCATTCGTCGGTAAACACTTCGCATGCCAATAGGTCTTCCGTGTTCTGCAAACCATTCATTTGCAATGGACCTGGTAGTGGAGAAAATCTTAGACGGCCATCTTCACGGTCTGTTGTTCTACGGCGGCGTCCAGTGCCCCTTGCTCTTTGGGTACGGCCTTCTCGAAGCCATGCCTGACAACACCTAACCACAGTGTCTACACTTCTTTGCACTCTAACTGCAATTGCCCGAAAAGAAAGTCCAGCTTCCCGAAGTCCCACTATACGGCCCCTATCAAAATCACTACGTTGACGAAATCGTACAGGTCTCCGTACTCTAGGCATCGTAACCGATCGTAAAGGATGTCAAGAACCAAAATCCGCCAACGTTGATTCTTTACTGCGGCTGAAATATTCATTTTTAGAGCGTTAGTGAATTAAAAGAAAGCAGTATAAAAAACCGGAATGTCCAACTGATAGGGCTGAAAATTTTTTCACTGGTTATTTACAGTAAGATAAATACATTCACCAACTTTTATTAAAATAAAACCATTTAAACTGGGTGTTCGGATTTATATGTCACTTAGTATATTATGCGTTCAGTAGATAGTTGGCTTTGGCATCAGTGCAGCACATGATCTTGATTCCATACTTCACCTGCTCATTTTTGATATATATACATCGACCTCTAAATCCCACGAGCATTTTATCTATGCATGCTGAATGTCCTATCGAGTAACTTGTCTGGCAGTTGTTGATGAAAATGTCGACAATCTCAGATACTGGTGCTGCTGGATTCAATGCTTTCCTCACATCCCTGGTTTCTGGGTCGTCAACCCTCAAACATTTTAGAAGAAAAGAGCATCGTTTCTCTACCAGTTCTGTTGGTTACAAATATGGTATCTAAATTTTCATTATTTGATTTGAACGCGGAGGTAAATGCTAGGAATCTCATGAGTGTTGGAGAAGTTTGTGTTCAATACTTGGACCTTTCTCTCGCTATTCTGACATTCGTCCACTTCAGAATTCTAGCACACAAATCATCATTGAACAAAAGTTTCCAAATCGATAAGGGATCAACAGAATCGGTTTCTTGCTGCCTGTCGCAAACCAGGTAACTGCAAGGCTATGTTGTGTTGTGGTCGTCTTCCTCTACTTGACGTAGCAGATTCTTTAGATCATTTGAACCGATTTTTTCCATAATAGTAATTGGACTTTGGTCCACCTTGACTTCCGTTTTCTTCACTACCTCCACTATCGCTTTCTTCGTTCTGATTATTTTCCTTTTCAGCTACAATAGGGCCATTACAGCTATATACAGTATGATAGGATTTAGAAATGTGTGTTACCTTCCAATTCTGATTCCGAGGCATGATCGCTTTCTACAACAAAATATTCGATTCGACGTCCATGTCATCACTGCTAAGCTCGTCAAACCACTTTAGGAGAGTCTCCGCATAATTTGGATCGCCATACTTCACCCGCTTTGAATTGCTGGGTCCTTGATCCATTGGTCAGAAATATATGATGAACTAACGTAGAGACTAACACTCCGTCTGACAGACGCTATCAACGCGTCTTAGCGAATCGTACTTCTGACCTCTACGACGTGTCTCCGTTTGGGAAGGCGGCAGTGAGGATATAGTACACGCCCACTCCTGCGCTACCGCCTCTGAGACGGTGCGTTAGTACTTAAAGGTTAAGCCGCATATAGACCGAAATACGGAGATGAAGCTACTCCGGATCGCCACCAGTGCACCATCCTACGTAAGAAACTCAACCTTGCGTAGAGACCTGCATTGGGACACCATTCACGAGTACATGAGGAAAAAAGCGGAGAAGACCTTCCAGAACGCTCAGGACCACCCGAACGAGCAGCTACGATTTCTCATGGACTACGATCCGGACGAGAGGCCTCGCAACCGCAAAACCAGGTACCCTAGACCCAAGTCACAGTTGGCAGACGCTAACTGGAACCTTGACTAGGAGTACCCGCGGTTGCTCTCCCCTTACCCCTCCACGACGTGGATGCAGAGGACCAGGAACCACCGGGACCAGGACCCACCGGAACTAGGACCCACCAGCACCAGGACCCACCGGGACCAGGACCCACCAGGACCAGGACCAACCAGGACCAGGACCCGCCACGACCAGGACCCACCAGGACCAGGACCCATCAGGACCAGGACCAGGAACAATACATAGGTAAGAGGACTTGAAACTCTTGATTTTTCGAAAACAAGAGTTTCGAGAGAACCTAGCAGACCCTCTATCGATGATCGCTTAACAACATCGATAGAATGTGCGAGGTAAAGGGAACCAACCCGGCGTTCCCAGAGACTGAAACACATGAGGAGACGTTGTAGCAGACCGCAGGTCACGCACAACACATGGCCTACCGAGACGCTGATGTGTCGGGCCACGCGGAGGTTAGGGTTTAGTGGGTATTAGGTGGTCTCCTCAAGACAACCAGGAGTTCCCAACCACGCCGTAGCTCGGGCTATGGTATGGTGCATAAACGCATTCCCCCCTCACCAAAAAAAAAGACCGGAATCCAACGCAGAGCAAACGAACGCAAGTCTATGTGACGGTATGGAGCCATGTGGAAGGTCTTGAGTTGGACCGCGTCGGGTTAAGTTCGGTGCTAATGTCGATCGACGAGACTCCTCTCGTCGAATGCAGTCTTAATCGAACGCCAACGCTGGTATCGGAAACCGTTGGCTTATCGTTACTCTAATATTACAATGTGGCATGCAGCATTGTTCCTATTTTGAGATAAATCGATTTAAAGATTGCTTTAGGTTTAAGCCTTAATTTGTACAGGGTCCGTCAGAACGAACGCATGTTCTTTAAATGCGTAGTAAGTATGGGACAAATATTTTATAACAAAATACTCAGAAATACATGCCATTTTTTTGACTAAAACAAAATTTACGCTCTAAAAACTATGTCGGCCATATGGCGCCCTTGAGCCGAAATACAGGAATCAAGCCTCTCCCGAAATGAGTCCTTGGTTTCGGCCAGCATCCGTGCAGGAATATGGGTTACTTCTCTTTTTATTTCCTCCTTCAAATCGACGAGTGTCCGAGGCTTGTTTTGGTAAACTTTTGATTTCAGGTAGCCTCATAAAAAAAATCACACGTTGTCAGGTCCGGGGAGCGAGGAGGTCATGGAATTTCGCCATGACGTGAAATTAGACGTCCTGGAAATGTTTGCCGAAGAACTTCCATCGAAGTGCGAGCTGTGTGAGATGTTGCCCCGTCTTGTTGGAACTACACGGTTCTGAGATGGACACGTCGATGTCGAAGTTCCCGAAAAAAAAGATGTTCAGCATGTGGATGTAACGCTCTGAATTAACAGTAGTTGTGTCTCTATCATAATAAGGGCCTACTGCATACCAATCTGTAACTTTCGGGGTATGCAGGGGGTGCTCATGCAACTGTTGGAGGTTCACTGGAGACCAGTATCGACAATTTTTTTTATTGACGTATCCACGTAAATGAAAATGTGCTTCATCACTCATAAGCGACGTCATGTCACTGTTATCCAACTGTTAAATCATGAGCTGTGCAAAATTAACACGTTGTTCATAATCCCCTGGCAACAGTTCTTGGATTTTGTAAGGATGGAACACTAAATCCTTCTTCAAGATTCGACGTACAGAGGACGCGTGGATCCCTAGGGAACTGGCACGCAAACGGACGTGTCAGCTCTCACTCTGTCTACGTTTTCGGGGGCTCTGACAGTACGGTTTCGCCCTGGCGGATTTTTTTTTCATCACATTACCTGTTGTGTTGAATGCTTCCACCCATCTAAAAATGGTGTTACGGTCTGGTACTGTCCCACGACGTGGAACACGAAAGTGAACGCGAAACTCACTTTGCGTTCAAATGACAGACTCGCCATTTTGAGAGTACCAACGTACAGTGAACACACGATGCTCAACGTTCCAAACCATCTTGCCAACTTAAACGGCACTTCTCCCACTATCCAACACGCCCTTCCCCAACGACACGGGACCAGCCCACTCGATCGAAAAACATGCGTTCCTTCTGACGGACTCTATTTACGGTTTCAATTTACAAGTAGTATTCATAGTGGTCAATTTAAAGGTTTTTAGTGATTTTTTTTCCAAAAAATAAAACAGTATCGAAAAATGTATTTATTTGAAAACATGGAACTTTGGTACTCTTAAGGTCAACAATTTTTCTTATCTACGTAACATAGAACTTTGGCTCTTAAAATAATGTTAGACTTTATTTGTTCCTAAAAATAGACTCGTAATATTTTCTAAGAAATCCAGTTGTACATCGATCAGCATCCAGCTTTGTTTGAGGCAGTTCAACACTGCTGTCACATTTTTCCAGTTTTCCAGTTTCAGCCGTAACGAGTTCTTTTCATCGTAGTTTTTGCTGGTGCAGGCGAAAGATTTTGAATGGGTTAGAATCGTCTTCCATTTTATAAGAATCTTTTGCTTTAGGTATCCACGTACAAGAAGTAACCGCAAGCCATTAGGTCTGGCGACCTTAGCGCTTGGCGGCCAGTCAATGTCTCCTCGTCTAGAAATAACATGTTGCGGAAACAATATTTGCAAGTAACTTAATGACGCTCTCATGGTGTGTAGTAGCACCATCCTGGTGGAACCATGTTTGATTATGTAGAAATCTGCTCAAACGGTGACTGAAAAACTGGTTCATCATATCGGTATAACGCACAGAGTTAATGGAAACAGCATTCTCAGTTTCATCTTCAAAAAAGTATACTAAGTGACATATAAATTCGAACACCCAGTTTAAATGGTTTTATTTTAATAAAAGTTGGTGAGTGTATTTATCTTACTGTAAATAACAAGTGAAAAAATTTTCAGCCTTATCAGTTGGACATTCCGGTTTTTATACTGCTTTTTCTTAATTCACTAACGCTCTAAAAATGAATATTTCAGCCGCAGTAAAGAATCAACGTTGGCGGATTTTGGTTCTTGACATCCTTTACGATCGGTTACGATGCCTAGTGTACGAAGACCTGTACGATTTCGTCAACTTAGTGAGTTTGATAGGGGCCGTATAGTGGGAGTTCGGGAAGCTGGACTTTCTTTTCGGGCAATTGCAGTTAGAGTGCAAAGAAGTGTAGACACTGTGGATAGGTGTTGTCAGGCATGGCTTCCAGAAGGCCGTACGCAAAGAGCAAGGGGCACTGGACGCCGCCATAGAACCGTGAAGATCGCCGCCTAAGATTATTGGCCTTAAGGGACCGTTTCTCCACTACCAGGTCCATTGCAAATGAATGGTTTGCAGAACACATAAGACCTATTGGCATGCGAAGTGTTTACCGACGAATGAGAAGTTTTGGCTTGTTTTCATACCGGCCACACTGGGTCCTCCCTTTAACTCGAGAACACCGACGTAATCGCCTTGAGTGGTGCAGACAACAGTCACTCTGGGATCAGGAATGGAACAGTATTGTCTTTAGTGACGAGTCTCGATTTTGTTTAGCCATGCACGATGGTCGTGCCAGGGTTAGAAGGCGACGTGGTGAAAGGAGGAATCCACAAGTTTTTGTTGAAAGACATGTTCATCACACTGTTGGAGTTATGGTTTGGGGTGCTATAGCGTATGGTTCCAGGTCACCTTTAATCTTCATCAGAGGTAACATGAACGCGCAGCGTTATATCCATGAAGTTCTAGAACCCCACCTTTTACCCTATCTTGACACCCTGGCAGATCCAACTTTCCAACAAGATAATGCCCGACCACATGTTGCAAGAGTCACAATAGACTTCTTTCAACATAATGATGTCACATTGTTACTATGGCTACCAAGATCTCCCGACTTATCCCCAATTGCGCACGTGTGGGATATGATGGGTAGGAGATTGCTCAATTTGCAACGTCCTCCTCAGACTCTAGAAGCACTTCGAGAGGAGTTGGTGGTTGCCTGGAATGAGATACCACAGGAGGACATTGACCACCTGATCAGAAGCATGCCTAGGCGCGTTGGAGAATGCGTAGCACATGATGGTGCATCCACACATTATTAAAGGTCAAAGGGCTTTAAAGCAGTGCAATCATTTTGAAATTTTTGTCATTTACTTACTATGCTCCATTAAGTACTTATACAAAATTTTATTAAAATAAACTGGGTGTTCGGATTTACGTAGTCGTGCCATAAGTTCTGTCCCATGATAATCTCATGATAAAAATGAAACAAGATAAGATATATTTATATGAAAGATATTATTTATTCGACAACATTTTTAGAATTCATAATCAAACAGTTTTATTCAAAATGTCCCCCCTTGGCCTTCACACACTGCTTCAATCTCGCGGGCCAATCATCTATCACTGCACGCACAGCTTCCAAAGGAATAGCTGCCGCTGATCGGATCAAATCCGCTTTCAGGGACTCGATATTACGGTGGGCTTTGGAGCAGGCCAACTGCTCTAGCAGGTCCCACAACTTGTAGTCTAAAGGATTGAGGTCTGGACTCCCTGAGGACCAATCTTCCGCAGCAATGAACTCTGGCACATCGCTTTCCAGCCAGCGCTGCGTACTCTTAGCCTTGTGAGCGGGGGCGGAATCCTGCTGGTAGACCCAGTGTTGGTTGGCAAACAATGTACCACTTAAAGGCTTGACGATAGGATCCAGTATGTCGCTCTGATAGTTTGCCGCTTTTGTTTTCACGCCCTGTTTACAGAAATGGAGCTGAGTGACCCCTTCGTAGGACACCCCCCACCAAACCATGACTGACGCAGGGTGGTGGCCTCTCTCAACTCTCGGAATGATCTCCGAAGCTTCCTGTGAACTCCTTGCATACACTTTGTCATTTTGTCGGTTGAATTTTTCTTCTATGGTGAAGATTTTCTCATCCGTGAACAAAATCTTTCGGAATCCCCCAGCTGCGTACCTCTCCAAGAGCTTCTTGGATCTTGTCGCCCTGATGTGTCGCAAGGTGGCCGTAAGTCGCTGGCCCGTACGTCTCCGGTAAGCCCCTAGCCCTAGGTCTTGTTTAATGATGCGCGACATCGTCCGGACAGGAATCTTCATTTCCCTGGATAGGATCTTCTGCTTCCGGAGTGGATTCCTTTGAATCCTGGCTTTTACGGCTTTGATGGCTGCTGGAGTCCTTACTTGACGAGGTCTTCCGCTTCTTGGCCTGTCATCAACAGAGGACGTCTCATTGTACCGCTGAATGGTCCTAGACACAAATTTACGCGATATTTGAAGGCCGCGTAAGAGTTCAAAAATCTGACTAGCACTGTGATTACACTTATGTAAAGCTATCACTGCAATACGGTTCTCTGCCTTGCCCCACTCCATCGTTATGCTTCGAGAGATCAATACAAACTGAGGTATATGTAATTACCCGAAAAGCGCTTAATCAACTGACACCACAATGTAAACAATCGGACAAGTATTAACAGGTCTACACTTGTTTGAAAACGAGGGACAGAACTTATGGCATGACTACGTATATGTCACTTAGTGAATAATTCCCACTGAAGGCATCGAACACCATACCGTCACTTTTAGACTAGGTAATGGTTGTTCGTGGAGCTCCTGTCGATTTTATGAACTCCAATAACGACAAGTCTGCTTGTTGGAATAGCCAGATAAATGGAAGTGTGCCTCGTCAGACGTCCACAAATTGTGTGTATCGATTTCATTCTCATGCAGGGTGTCTGTTAGTTTTGATGCTTGTACAATTTGAATCTCTTATGGACAACGATTGAAATCTGTATGAAAAGTTTAATTAAGGTATCTTACAGATTCTTAATGCTTTGGCTTGTTTTCGGGTTAAACGTTGTGGACTGTCTTCCACAAATATTCTAACACGATTGATGTTTCCAGGCGTTCGTACACCTTTCTATGGTCCTTTATGTTTGACATTGACAACAGAACCTGACCGTTCAAATTTACGAATCCCTTTCTCATAGCATGAAACGAAGGAACTCTGCCATGTCGGCCAATTTGGAAATAAAGTCAGAACTGTCGCTCAGCGGCAACCACACAGTTAGTGTTTTTATAGTACGACTTAATCACAGATGCAAGTTGCTCATCAGACCACTGCTCCACAGTGACAGATAATTTCAAAAAACAATCCATAGCCAACTATGCATAGTTACGGAATAACAACATCATCAAAACTTCCCGCTCCCAGGGTCTAGCTTGTACATACCATGATAAGCACATCCATTCAATAGTGCATTCCACCTGTCACCCCAGATACGCAGGATGTATCTATATCCTATTCCCTTTGACCTACCTGCTTGCGCGCACCTTATCAAAGTGTAAATTCCCTGCTACCGACAACCGGCACATCTCCATACGTCCGCCATGCGGAACGTGTAAATATACATGTAAATGTATCTGGTTAACATTCAAAGCACTCGTACGTATTCGTCAAGAAAATTGCCGTACACTGAACTTGGATCTTGTTATTTCTATAGCGTAGTTTAGAGGAGTGAAGCAGTGGCTTGGAAAGTCTTGCAGGGTATGATGTATTATTCTTTGGAGTAACATATTTTTTTCAGTAAATGGTTCGAGCTTATTGATCTGAAGGCATGCGGTTCTAGACAACGTCTTAATAGCCTCCAGACCGTTTTAATAATTCAAAGAACTCTACCTCGAAAAGCAGCGACTAGTCTACTACCCATGGTGCTCTAACAATCTACTTAATATTAATATTTCAAAATGCAAGGATACCTCATTTACCAGAAAACTTCGTCCTACAGTGTACGATAATTATTACATTGATGACAACCTGCTAGAGCGGACCAAGAGTTTCGAAGATACTACTGTTCATCATTACCATTAGTCACTATCTAATGTACGTTAGTCGAATCTGTCAGTCCTGGTTGCCCAGAAACCAGACAATGTCAAAGAAAAAGAGAAAGGGAAAGAGAAGGAAAAAGGAGGAGAGCAAATAAAAATAGTGTTTCGTTTAAGAGGAAACACAAAGGCTTTTTTGGTACACGGATTAATTTTGGGGTGAACTAAACGATTTTGATTCGGTTTTGTTAGAGTGTAATTTTAAGTTTTAAGTTCGCGCTAATTTTTTATTACAGTGCGAGCCGTAGCCTCGAACGTTTATGAACTTGCTCCACTGTGTAGTACGAGCTTTAAGGATTCGGGTACCATTTTAGACGCCAAACTGATATTTAATCACCACATCCTCCACATGGTGACTACGACATTCACAGAATCAGGCTATTGCGTCAGAAAGTGATTGGGCCTCTCTATTATCATAACACTGAAGCTCCTGCATTTCAACTCTTATTAGGAGTAACCTGACCCACACATCTATCGTTTGGTCTCCTACCTATCAAAACTGCAGTTTTAAATGTTAAGGCCACTATCCTGAAAGAGGTTTTGATCATTCGGCACTGTTAAGAATATTTCAAGTCAAACCGTTACAACTCAAGCGTGATTTATCATTGCTAAGATTTTCACAACAATCAGATTAACAAACAAACAATCAACAAACATTAGATAAAATAAATTTTCGCGTTCCTAGGCTAGGTAGCCGCTGTCAGCTTTCGTTTTACCCTGACACTTGTAATACAAATATCGAGTGTAAATCACCTAAACTATATGTGTAAGTTGACACGTGACAAAATCACATAACCCTTTTTTTACTATTTTGATTATTTACCTGTAATATGAATTGGTTTTCCTAGGCCAAACCCTTTATGATGATTTTTTTCTGGCAAATCTCATAATGTATTGATTGTTTAATTTCACACGTGATATATATATATATATATATATATATATAATTTCTTTCTCAGCGATTCAGTATTGTGTTGAAATCTTTTGGACACAAATGTTATAGTCTTATCAACAACTATTTTCGAAATTTCCTCACAGAATATTGTTTGACCCTCGTAGAGGTGGTTCTGCCCTTTGGCAACGCCATCTTGTGATTTCTGTACGTACTAGCCGTACAGGGATATTAGATCCTATCAAGAAACCTTCTTCAAGGCCACTCACTTAACCTTCTTTTAAAAAGTCAGGTTTTTTGCGTCATTTACTTTCCTGCAGAGATTGTGGTGTGGGTGTCGTTTCATTTCTGGGATGTTAGACTACAGAACACCAGTTTATGAAGTAGTAAGGACCCTTTTATTTTGTGCCTTACATTTAGCTGTTTTGAATTGAGTGCTACCTCGACCATTTTCTAATGGGTTTCTAACCTTCATCGGTGAGTTCTCTTTAGTATACCATCGGACCACGTCCATTAATGCATCTCCTGAAGAAGTTAGTTCAATATCTGCTTCCTGTAGGGCATTGCGAGGAACCACCATTCTTTCTCCTCCAGCTTTATTTTGTAGTTGCCTTGTAGCTGTTTCGCAGCCGATTTTGCTGAAAGCATCCCTTTCCCTCGACGAAACAGGTGAAACATCATTTTAATTGTGTATTTTATAGATATTAATATATTATTATATATTATTGCTGACTGAAATTCTTAGAGTATACTTGATTTTGTTTGGCATTTTTTGTATCCAAATAGCAGCCATAACTTTGGAGCAAGGGAAAAATTTCTAAGGGTATGTCACTTTATTACACTTTCATCTTTTCTTACCTTCGCTTTACTTTTCTTGTGAAAGAGAACGTACATGGGCTTTTCTTCAAGTTTTGAGTGTTTGAGTAGTTATGTGTCAGGCAGAGAATAGAGAGTAGATTTTTGAGCAGTCTTTCTCTCTCTAGGTGTTTTTTTCTAACGTAAATTTTGGAAAACGAGGCAAGTAGTCCCTACCTTGTGTCGATCCTCACGACACTGCTCACTACTGGCCACTGGTTTTTGACCTGAGCTTTTGTGAGCTGAGAACATCTATGCTACGCCTAGAGCTGTAACTGGAAGAAGACCGTTACCCAGATAAGTTAAGGTTTAGGCGTTAAAATATTTGTGAAGCCTATATTTGTGAAGCCTTCGTACATGTACCATGGCAAACGGTTTGCAGAGTTAATTATCACGGTCTAATAATTTCATTGTCAAGTACTTTTGAATAATATCCTTTCTCTTAACTTGCAGCCCAGTGGTGGATCATACGTGCTGCTTGTTTTGAATATATTGTGATTCTTTTTAAAATATCTTGTTTTATTTTACTTTCTGTGTACAAATAACACTGGTCAACAAAATTTTAACTTTGTCGTGCCACACGGACTTTTTTGATATTTTTCACTTTAATTGGTGATTGTAAGAAAAAATAAACAGTTAAAAAAAATTTGCTAGACAAGGATTTTATTCTATTGAGTAGTTTAAAATATTAATAAAAAACACAGATCTCGTAAATCAAAAGTTATTTTTTTATAAATGACTTAATAATCTAAGATTTTCTTGAATATTTAGCTTCTGGTTGGTCCCTTTTAATTGTCCAGCAGTAATCTGCTAACATATTTGGGCTCCATTTGCCCTGGTACCGCTTTTCCATATTAGAAATGCCCTGATGGAACCTCTCACCGTGCTCGTCGCTGACAGCCCCTAAATTGTCAGGAAAAAAAAGCCAGGTGCGAGTCTAAAAAATGGATCTTAAGTGACATGTTGCAACCCAATGCTTGATATGACAATAATAGCTCGCTAACCAACTCTCTGTAGCAGTTACTCTTGTGGTTACCCAAAAAATTTGAAACAAAAAGCCTTCCATGCAGATGTTTCTAAATCGCTTAATTTTTCTTCAAATTTTGAATCTTTTATTAACTCCCTAATTTGAGGGCCAACAAAAATACCCCTTTTTATCTTTGCATCACTTATTTTAGGGAATTTTTCTTTTAGATACAAAAATCCACTCCCATTGCGATCCATTGCCTTCACAAAAATTTTTATTAATCCTAATTTGATATGCAATGGTGGTAGAAGCACATTATTTGGCTGTACAAGGGGTAAATACTTTACGTTTTTTTGCCCAGGAACTAACGATGCACGCGTAGGCCATGTTTTTTTATATATAGAGATTAGTTCTGTCTCGGCTATCCCATTCACATAAAAAGCAGCAAAACTTTGTATAACCCAGCTGAAGTCCAAGTAATAGTGCAACAACTTTAAGATCACCGCAGATTTTGAAGGAATATGTACTGTAATTTATTTTTGCAAGTAAAAGTTTCATATTTTCACAGGTTTCTTTCATATTTGCAGCATGGGCCAGAGGTACAGACGGAAGCTTATTTCCATTATGCAATAACACTGCTTTTAGACTTGCTTTCGAAGAATCAATGAATAAACGCCACTGAGAGAGATCAAAATCTATGTCCAACATTTTCATAATCTCATTTATGTTATTGCAAAACACCAAATCTCCATCCTGAGAAAAATACGTTCTGAAGTGTTGATCACGGTTTCGAAAATAGCTAACTTTTGTATTATGATGTAGTAAATTCCATTCTTTTAGACGTGATCCTAATAGTTCTGACTGCTTTTTTGACAAATTTAAATCCGGAACCAAATCATTTAGGTCTCCTTGAGTTATCAAATGTGGCTCGTTTACAATTCCTTTTAACTCAAAGTCATCGTCCTCGTCAACACATTCACCTGAAGTGGACGGTTGTGAATTGTTCTCAACAGACGTAGCTGCAACTGGTATTAGTTCTGGCAATTTTGTATAATGAGAGACTGGTCTTATAGCCGAAGATACGTTAGGGTAAATAACTGTGTTTTTTTTCTTGTAATTTATACCTTTCATGTCTGTGAGACAAAAATAGCAATCTGAAACGTGATCTCGCTGTTCAGTCCATATCATGGGCACAGCAAACGGCATAGGTCGTGCACCTTTCTACCAGTCAGTTAAATTTTTCACACACGTTATGCAACAGACATGAGGGGCCCAGGATTTGTCTTGATGGGCGACAGAAAAACCAAAACATTGGTGATAACACTCCAACACAAGATTCGTAAAATTTCGTCTTTGTTTTTTGAATGTTAGTTCTCCGCAGACATAACAAAAAGAGTTAGGATCATTATTACACTTCCTCGACATATTCACAGGGTTAATAAATCACAAAAAAGTGTTCAAATTCAACAACAAATATTTTTATAAGGATTTACTTGTAAGCGTTTCTGTTAATTTACTGCCGTAGTACTAGTTATGAGTATTACCGTATCACAACAAATATGAGGCTAATAGACATATGACGGCTGTCATGTAATAATGAGGGTAGACTGTTAAAATAAAATTAGCTGTCAAAGTTCGTGTGGCAAAACCAGTGTTGACCAGTGTAATTAGGTCTCGTCTTTTCTTTTGGGTGGTGGTCAGTCGAAACAAGTTCAGGCTAACATCTCGGGGACTTGTGGCTTAATTGAGTCACTGGCGATGTTAGCCCCGCCCCTACTCCCCGCTTCATTGACCTGGGGCTAAGTTTGCAAGCCATTTTGCAGCTGTTTTGCATTGGCTGCCCTTTAGATTTGATTTATAGTGTCTTATTAGTTCAATAATCAATTTAAGAAAAAAGTAAAGAGGAATCACACCACCATTGCCCCATTAAAAAGAGCGACTTGTGCCGCGTGTGATATTTTTCGTGATGGAGTAAGCTTTGTATTGGGTTTTTACTGCGTTTGGTACCCTCATGTGATATAGAATGCATTATGTTGAAAGCTATTTCCACGTTTCAGATACTGGCATACTCGTACACATTTATTTTAGTTTTTCTTTTCCATCTTCGGCCGTTGTTGAACTATTGATTCGTTTTAGTTGTTGGTATATTTCCTGTAATTGGTTGTAACCTGCTGGGAGTTATAAATACATAATCACTTGATACACAGAAGAACAACACTATCGGTGTCAGTATATATAAGAAAATTTTTGGCCATAACGATATATGCAGATCTACAGATCAAATTTTTTGGATATATTTCTACTAGTGGTATGTTTAGCGTCACCTCCATAGCCTACGTAGGTGTCGCTCTAGAATTTGACTTTGCTGTTGATTAGCTGTGAGCTGATGACATTTCGTTATCCGAAACTCTGCTCCGGTGAATATATATATATCATCAAGTGGCTTCACGATGTAATGTCATGTTCTAAAATTTTTTAATCTGTTTTTAACTTGTTCTTGTCACACAGTTGTGTGTATTTTATATAATTTTGACCATTGTACCATTCATCCAGCTTTAACCATGTTACTGGGTGTTTCCCTCATCCTGAACGTAAACAACAATTAACAACATCCTCAAATACCACTGTAAGTCGAGGGGTGAACCGCTGAGGCATTACGGTGTACAAATTTTGGGAATTACTGGGCATTATATGAGAATTAGTTGGCATTAGTAGGCATTACTAGGAATTAGTGGGCATTACTAGGAATCCGTGGGCATTACGGGGCATTGACAAGGAATTAGTGGGCATTAATAGGAATTTTAGGGAATTAGTAGGCATTACTATGCTATTTTTAGCAATACCATATTGTGATGTGCCGCCACTGGCGCTCCCAGGGGGGGGGGGGGGTAAAGGGGGTAATTACCCCCCAGACGACTCGAACAATCCTTGTATAGGTTGTATAAAGTAAACGTGTAAACGTCTTATAAAACAATCTGTAACTCTAAGAAAGGATAGCGGCAACACTGCAAACCCGCTTAGCGCGCATGCGACTAGCGAATACTCTCCCACCACTCTCCCACCAACAGAACAGCAACGGTGTGCGCTTCTTCCTGTTGGAGGATGTATTTTTTGTTGTTTTGTCTGACATTGTTATGCAGAAAAGTCTGAGAAAGATTATATTATTTTGCATTTTTCTTTTAATATATGAAGATTGCTCGAGCTCGGTTCGTTTTATTTAACTTCAATTTCGTATGGTTTAAAATTTATAAAAAATTATGTATTTTCTACAGAAATTACTGTAACAAATTCATATGTTTGCATATTTCCATGCTTTTACTGTTAAATCATTATAACACTTCAGTACGCCACACTGAGAATTTACTTTCCATTTTACCCCCCCCCCCCAGACTAAAATCCTGGGAGCGCCACTGTGTGCCGCTTAACAGCGGCAACAGTGCTGAATTGATCGCTTTCCGTAGCGCTGCTTCTCATGCAACAGGATTGCGTGAGCATTTTTAGGTTAGGTGTAAGAAAATACCGCATAACCGTCGTAAGCAAAGTGTGCAAAATCTGTGAAGTATTTTTTTACGAATTGCATTTGTTTTGTCAGTTAAAATCTCGGTTAAAATATTCTCTGTGCGCTCTGTATCGAGTTCAAGATAATTACTTATTGTGATCGAGGTAAGTGTATGTGTTACAGAAAATATTCGATTTCAGGCCATTCAAATTAGCAGATGAAGTTGGCAGTGTTATTAATACTTCTAACTTAAGATATCGTTTAATTTCTAAGTTTTTAAAACCAAAACTAGCGGAGGCGACTCAAGAACTTGCCACAGAGTCCGCAGAAAATATAGGAAATAGCTTTCTCAAGAAACTTCTCGAAATTTCACAGAAAAATATACAAGGACCCAAAAACAAAAATTTCTATGACGTGGCTACAAAAAAATTTGCGATCTACATTTTTTATGTAGGAGGTAGATTATTATATGAAACACTGTACGCAAATTTACCAAAATCACTTCCGTCAATAACGACTCTGAACCGGTACCTCATCAAAAATCGAAATACAATTGAAGAAGGAGAATTTGATTTTGAAGGTCTTCTACAATTTTTAATTAATAGAAATCTACCTAAAATAATTTGGGTAGCTGAGGACGGAACGCGAGTTAATAATAAAATAGAATATAACGAACGAGCAAATAAAGTTGTTGGTTTCGTACTACCACTTAAAAATGGCGTACCCATTATTAACAAGTATATTGCTACATCTGCAAAAAAAATTCAAACTTTTTTTGAAACTAGTGCAAAGTCTAATTATGCGTATGTAATAACAGCACAACCGCTTTCATATGATGCACCAGCATATTGTATATCCGTTTATGGGACCGATAATAAATTTACTGCCCAAGAAGTTCTTCAGCGATGGAAATATATGAAACAGACAGCTAAAAAATATGGTATTACAATAATTGGATTTTCATCCGATGGAGATTCTCGCCTTTTAAACGCCATGAGAATAAATTCAGGCCTGCCAAAAGCCGACGACAAAACTAACTCTAATGATAGTTTTTCCAATACTGACCCTAGTAATTATTCCGATGTGCAGTTTAATGATGATTATTTAAAATGGAAGTGGTTTCATACTGATGTAACATTGGTAGATGAGTGCCATATTCAAGACAGTGTACATATTATAACGAAACTACGCACCCGATTTTTAAAGCCAGGAATTGTTTTACCTCTTGGTGAGTATTATGCCACTGTAGAACATCTAGAAAAAATAATAGAAACATTTTCTAAAGATCAGCATCTATTAACAAGGTCTGATTTAAGGGCTGAAGATAAAATGAATTACTCATCTGCTGAAAAAATGTGCTCCAATACTGTTCTCGAACATCTCAAAAATGATCCAGAGTTTAAAGGGACGGAAGTGTATCTAAATGTGATGCGCTGTATTATAACAGCATTTTTGGATGAAAATACTGATGTCTCTTCTAGACTATATAGTAGTTGGTATTGCGTATTTTTTCTAAGAATTTGGAGAGCAGACATTATCCGAAAAAAAGACTATAAAATAAAAGATAATTTTCTCACCAGCAATTGCTATCATTGTGTTGAGCTTAATGCTCATAATCTGATAAAACTCATTTTAAAGTTCAAAACGGTTTCTGATTTAGCGCCAGAAATGTTTTGTTTGCCAATATTTAGTAGCCAAGCGTGCGAAAAATTGTTTCGATCTGCTCGCTCAATTACATCAACATTTTCGACTGTTATAAATTTTACCATTAAAGGATTTCTACAACGAATTGAAAGAATTAAAATGGTGAATTCTATTCTTAGTGACCTTTCTGGCCAGTTTATTTTTCCACGAGAAGGAAAAACCTTAAAAAAAAATATTTACTTCCCTACTACTGACGAGTTTCTAAATTTAGATATTGAAGAGATAGTATCAAAATCTTTAAAAGATGCAATTTCCAAAGCCAAAGATTTGGGAATAGAACCAACCGAAAAGGATTGGAACGAAATTCACATTCCATTGCGTTTCGATGAATGTTTAAATTTAGAAGAGAGCAGCAGTTTTGGTGATAATACCGACCAAATAGAACAAGAAATCGATGAAGGTTTCTTTTTACAAGATGGAACTGATGATTTAGAGATACATTCTATATCGGAAAACGAACCCGAAAGTCAAGCAGAAAGTAGCAATAGAATGGAAAAATTAGAACTCCGAGACTATTCAAGAAAAATCAAAAAATGTAGATGAACATTCAAATTTTTTAAAATTAGAGCTGAATGAAAAAACAGTGGTAATAAAAAAATCGTCATATATTTGGTTGCTTGATGAAAATGAAGGAAAAATAAGCAATGATAGGTTGAAACGGTTTATTATCAATAATAAAACCAAGAATAAAACAAATACAAAAAAAGAAATCAAGAAAAAAAATCCAGGTACAAAAAAAGTTTACAGAAAGAAGAAAAGAGTAAGCGCCGAATCAGACTCTTCGTCTAATGGATCGTTTTCGGAAGTTACACTCCATGACAGTACATCAGATGATTCTGAAACGTTTTCAGACTTAGAGACTGAGTTAGAGACCAACCAGGAGCTGAGTGAGCAAGATCACGAAATTATTAATATAATAATAGATACTTATTACGCGGTATTTTACGATAGCAAGTATTATATTGGCCGAGTTATAGAGATAAATGATTCAGATGTAAAAATGAAGTTTCTTAAAAAGGAGCTAAACGTATTTTCTTGGCCCAGAATAGAAGATATTGCATTTGTGGAAAAAGAGTTTATTTTTTACGGACCTATAAATCTCTCTGGCTCAGGACCCTTTCAATTAAAAACATATGATCTTTTAAATATAGAAAAGAAATACAAAGAATTTAAAAGTAAATAGATATCTTCACACTGCTTTTATAAAATATCTAAATTTGTCAAAATACGTTCATTTTCAATTTTTCATTATGTTAATGACATTTAAGTATACTATAATAATTCAGGACTTGTTCGTTGATTTTATTTATACATGTCTTATGCATAGATTATTATTATTTTTGTTTACATCTAAGAGATTCTTTGGGGACATTCGCTATTCTATTATTAGTTTAATGTATAATAAAATAAATGTAAGGACTCTTTGAGCAATTAGTGGAACGTAAACACTGGAATGTTAGCAAACATTTTAAAGGAAGAATATTACACTGACTGGCAAAAAATGTGGTATACGTCACCAGGGGTTATAATAAAAAAATAGTGTAAATGTGTTATATAATCTTATTTAATAAGTGTAAAATGTTCTTATTTTGTTTGATACCACTTATTTCTTTTGTAGGTGTAATAATTATTTAGTTATTATTAAGTACCTATACTTTGTTACTTTTTTTGAATCTTGAATTCAAGGATATGGAATTCCGCTGGAGTGTTTTAGTTATTGAATTCTGATCATTATAATAACATATTAGACATAATCATTTTTATTTTAAAATGTTTTGTAATCGTTTGCGTTCATAAAATATATATATATATATATGTATACAGGGTGTCTCTAAAAGGTCTGTACAAAATGCTATCACAAATTCCTCGGGCCAAACTACAACGATCTAACGCAATTTACCTTAGACCAAAAGTTGATGGTTTGCGAGATACAGGGTATCAAAGTTTCAATTTCATTTTAGTTATTTTCAAATAATTTTTTTAATAATAGAAATATTTGCAACTAAATTTTCCTGCGGTATTTTATATGCTGGATATAAGTTTTGGATTTTTGTATAAGGCATTACATGGTATTATTAAGTAGGAATTACTGGGAATTTAAGGGCATTACTAGGAATTACAAGGCATTACTGGGTATTAGTGGGCATTAGAGGGCATTAGTAGGAATTAACACAGGAATTAGGGGCATTACGAAAAAAAATCGAGAGTAATGCCTAAATTGTGCATTGGTGTACACAATTTAGGTCTGCGGATTGCCCCTCGCTGTAAGTTAAGTTAATTTAAATTCATTTTACACTATTGTTGCTACTGTTATCAATGTAATTGCAGCTCCTGATGATGATGGCAAAGTCCATTGAAAGTTAGAGAGAATAAAAAAGTATAAAGAGTCCTCCCTGCTTAAAATTTTTGTCGAAGTACCCAACAAAAGGCGGAAGCTTTGATTTTTCACCTAACTGGTCTAGACGACAAGTTATATATATATATATATATATATATATATATATATATATAATAGACATTATTTCTACAATCACATATCCTTTATATATATTTGTGATTTCCTATACTTGTGTTTGCAACTGAGATCCCGATAGCTTATCAGCCCTATTTCAAAAAAATCCTGAGACACTGGTCCTTCAACCAGCGAAGGCTTTACGCACCTTTAGCTAAAATGATAATTTTTTCTCAAACCTTTGGTTAAACCTCGTAAATTGCCTCGATGCCCTCGCCGTGCACGTCTCTGTATCAAAGAATCCAGCGAGGACCGTTCCTATACAAAAGCAGCAGGAAAGTTCACAACCGTGCATACTAATAGACAAAATTTCGTGTTGCGGCGAAGTTCTCTATGGAAGATTTCGGAGTATGTGCATTATATATTCGTACGGTTATTACTTGGGATGATACTTTTCAAATTATTGGCTCTCGTGGAAGGGGCTCTGAATTTTAATATACTACTCTTACTCCTTGACAGTCTGTATTACGTCTTCTTCCATCTGCTTTCAGGTAACGTTCTTGTTGAACGTATCTTTTTATTTCACGACGTAGAACACATGATTTTTTGTACTTAGGATGTACTCTTAATAATACACATATGGCCTTGCATATTATTGCTAGAAGCTCCTGACTCTGTGATGGGCAGCAAACAAGTCTACTCTCATCTTTGATTTCGCCTATCCTTGAAGCTAGTTGAGTCTTATGCCGTTTGTCTCTGATAACATCATAGTTTTTTAGTTACAGCTTAAAATGGTATACTTATACTTTATGCGGGATCTGTGCCTACTGCATAGTTGGTAGAATCGGAATGAACCTTATAACATTTAATTTCTTGTTAGTGATAGATACAGTGTGATTCAATTTAGAGTTTCCCTTACTTGTTTGTTGAAGGGGTCAAGTTGAAGTTTAGGATGGTTAAACTGATCTTTAAAGTAACGAAAAATTACTTAAAGTACTGGTACCATATTTATAGAGAACTTTGTGTGCTTGAAACAGTGCTACGTAATATCACAGTAATTTCCTTTAGATAGTAGAGTTTTTAAATGCAACAATTATTACACGAAGAAGTATATGAGTAGTAATGATACTCGCGCGAATTCGGATACTTGATATCTATGCTCCTCGTTCTGATACAGATCTAAAGGTTTCTGGAAATCGGACTGTCGATCAGTCTTTCTTTCGAAAATTGCTATCAGGTTCACAGAAGCACGAGGATGTATGCAAATGCCACCCTGCTGCTGCCATGAAATAAGCACTCAATTCAGATCCATGGCATCGATACCTCTTGCCGTTTCTGCGATCCTGACACATATCTATAGGTTTCTCGAAATCGTACTGTCGACCAGATTTTTCTCGTAAAATTGGTGAACGATGAGTTGCTATCAGGATCACAGAAACCCGTAGAGGGATGTGAATGCTTGTTTTTATGATGTTGGCGTAAAACCTTGATCCTTGACATCTCTACTCCTAGTCGTTTCTGAAATCCTGATACAAATCTATATGTGTCTGAATATCGCACTTTCGACCATAGATCATCTGTAGAATTGGTAGATTAGAGAATTGATATCAAGTTTACAGACGCGCGAGTAGGTGTACAAATGCCCCTCTGCTGCTGCTCTGAGATAAGCACTCAATTCAGATCCATGGCATCGATACCTCTTGCCGTTTCTGCGATCCTGATACATATCTATAGGTTTCTCGAAATCGTACTGTCGACCAGATTTTTCTCGTAAAATTGGTGAACGATGAGTTGCTATCAGGATCACAGAAACCCGTAGAGGGATGTGAATGCTTGTTTTTATGATGTTGGCGTAAAACCTTGATCCTTGACATCTCTACTCCTAGTCGTTTCTGCAATCCTGATACAAATCTATATGTGTCTGAATATCGCACTTTCGACCATACATCATCTGTAGAATTGGTAGATTAGAGAATTGATATCAAGTTTACAGACGCGCGAGTAGGTGTACAAATGCCCCTCTGCTGCTGCTCTGAGATAAGCACGAAATTCAAATCCATAGCATCTATACCTCTTGCCAATTCTGCGATCCTGATATAGATCGATAGGGTTTTGAAAATCGTACTCTCGTAAAAGTGTGGCGACGATGCTATCAGGATCACAGACACACGAGGAAGTATGTGAATTGTATTCTTCTTATACAATGACGTAGGTGTAAAATTTTTATCTTTGACATCAATGCTCCTGGTCGTTGCTGCAATCCTGATACATATCTATACGTTTCTGAATACCCCACTGCCGAACCCCAGATCCTTCGTCATATTAGTAGATCGGAGACTTGTTACCAGGTTCACAGAAACGAGAAGAGGTATGTAAATCGTATTCTGCTCCTGCCTTGAGATAAGAACGAAATTCAAATTCACAGGATTTTCTTCACAAAATAAGCTTCTAATTACATTAAGTACACTGCCAACTATCTTTTGAAGGGTCAAGGTGAAATGTGGGATCATTAAACTGATCTTCAAAGTAAAAAAATTTTACATTGGAGTACTGGTCTCATAGTCATAGAGGAGCTTGTAACTTATGTTTTCTCTTAAAGGTGGTGGGAGACGAGTTGCTATAAGGATTACAGTTACGTGAGGAATGTGAATTCTGCTCTGCTTATCCTACGATGTTGTTGCGAAAATTTGAACTGTGGCCTCAATGCCCCTAGTCGCTTCTGCAGTCTTGGTACAGATGTATCTGAACATCGCACCGTCGACCTCAGATCCTTCGTAAAATTAGTAAATTGGAGACTTGTTACCAGGTTCACAGAAACGCGAGGACGTATGTAAATCGGACTCTGCTCCTGCCATGAGATACGAACGAAATTCAAATCCACAGAATTCTTTTCATAAAATAAGCTTCTAGTTACATTAATCACTCTACCAGCTATTTTTAGAGGGATAAAGTTGAAATTTGGGATCATTGAACTTATGATACTCTTTCTTTGTAAAATCCGTAAACTGAACACTTGTTATCGGGTTTGCAGAAGCGCGGCGGGGGTATAAAAATACCAATCTGCTCCTGCTATGAGATAAGCACGAAATTCAAATACATGTCATCGATATTTCTTATTCTGCGATCCTGATTCAGATCTATAGGTTTCTGAAAATTGCACTGCCGTCCAGATTTTTCTTGTAAAATTGGTGGACGACGAGTTGCTATCAGACTCATACATACCCGAG
The DNA here is from genome assembly GCA_963669975.1 of Acanthoscelides obtectus. Taxonomy (NCBI): domain Eukaryota; kingdom Metazoa; phylum Arthropoda; class Insecta; order Coleoptera; family Chrysomelidae; genus Acanthoscelides; species Acanthoscelides obtectus. Next base: position 114,429,303 of record CAVLJG010000003.1, read on the forward strand.
TAGGTATGTGATAGGTGCTTATGCTATGATGTTTTGCGCGAAATCTTTATCTTTGGCATCTATACTCCTAATCGTTTCTGCAGTCTTGATACAGATCTATATGTTTCTGTATATCACATTGTCGACCACAAATACTCCACAAAGTTAGTAGATTAGAGACTTAATACCAGGTTGACAGAAATGCGAGGAGGTACGTATGTAAGCCATACTCTGCTCCTGCTATGAAATAAGAACGAAATTCAAATCCACTGATTTTTTTATAAAATAAGCCCTTAACTACATTAAGCATACTACGAGCTTTTATTGTCATTCGAGAACTGTCAACGCACATGCTCGCTTTCAACAAGACTTTCACTGATGAAAATAGGTTACATGCGTGGAGAAAGCTCTTACATATTTAAAGCACAATTTCAGATTACAGATTTGTAATAAAGGCTCTTATATGGAAGGTTTGAGATTTTCCTTTAGACTGAATCGCGAACTTTCTAGAGAAGGTCCGCCTATACAGCTATTTTTCCCACCAACAGTCAACAAACGAAAATCTTACAAAACGGCATTGATTACTTAGACTATGAGCATCATTTGATGTGGAACCTTCGGACACACCAAAAATCCATTTCCTCTTGGGCACAGAGCCATAAACGTTTATCGTTCTCATCATTAGTAAGAACATGCCAGGAGGCAATAAAACTTGATATAACAATTTATATTGACGGCGCATGCTAACATAATTTCCGTTAGACACGAATGGAATAATCTGCATTTCCAGAATGCCATAATAAATTCTCAATGCTTATTACTAATATAAACGAAAATGGTGTATCTGAGACATCAATCAACGGTTAAATGTGAGTATTATTCAATATTTAAATTTCAGAGGCAGAAATGTAGGGACTTAGTGACAGCCGTGAATTATTTAAAGGAGACGCGAAAATGGTACAATGCAAAAAAGATGATGTATGTTACCCTAGATATCAACCAGTCAGTGGCACTGGTTGATTTTAGGTCAAAGTAAGGTGGGACTACAAATTTGCATGTTTTATACTCGTACTTTTCTCCTTAGGTAGCCGAAGTTCCCGACGACACTACAAGCGTTTGAAGCCTATTGTACCTTGCTATTTCCAAAATGCCATTCACTAGCAGAATCGACCACTACCAAAGTGAAAACAGGAAGTCATCTGTTGGACTGTGGCCTCCAGATGCCGGCAATTCTGGCGCTATAGCAAATAAGGTCTACTCGCCACTGAACAAACTACTAATTTCGTCAGACCACACATACTGAATGGAGGAAGGTTGTTTACACAAAACATATATAATGAAGAATGTTTAATTCCATGTTGTTCAAAGGCAACACGGCTGACTTATGACATTGTCAGCTGAGGGTGTGTCATGGTTGCCAGATTGTGCATTCATGCCACGCAATGTTGCCAGCTCTACATATGAATATGTATAACAGCAGGTGTTGTTAACATTTTGCGCTGCGGTGACGAATAAAATCACTCATATCTACATGATAACCTGGAAAGGGTCAGAAGAAAAGCATATATCGCAAATACCTAAATATATATTTATAATATAAATCTTAAACATTTTCCCACAAACAAATCGGTGCTAACATCTTTATGGTCCAGATGTTTTCATTTCCCAGCCATGGTTGGCCCCTGGGTAAATTAAAAATTAGGAAAAAAATGAATTGTGTCAACTACGTTTCACAGAATTATTATTTTTTTTATTAGGAGTTTTTGTCACGGGTGCTGATCATCTTGAAGAGAATAGCTTTTTGTGAAATTGAATCTGCCCCAAAACTCTTTAAGGAGCAGAGGTAGCAAATTTTCTCAGGGGGGAAAAATCCTAAAAAATCCCAAAGGTGTATAGAAAATAATGCTGAATATGCAAATTTTAAGGTAAAAGCGGACTCTGAGGAGATGCCACGGCCCTCCTGATACCTCCCTGAGCGCCAATGCTATTGTCCAAAAACAACAACATTTAGAGTCCAGAAGGTACCACGCGCACAATTTGTACACATTTGCAAAAATCTAATACATTTGTCACAGTAACAGCATTCTCGATTCAATGTAAGGTGTATTTTGTTAACTTAAGTCTATATTTAATGTTGACTATCAATTATCAAGATATCTCAATGGTCAATATTATATTTTCATTCTTAGTAAATTGTCATTAAAAAATCAAACTTTGATTTACTATTACCTGTATCTCTGTAAGTTATTACTATGGACACTAGCTTCCCTTATTAAGTAAATCTAAAATAAGGAACAATAAATTGATTTGCATCTCAGTCATGTTTGATACCTTCAGCAAAGCTTCAATTTTTTTGAAATTATAGTGCGCCTTGCGCGTGTGCCTCTACTCTGAAAAGGCTGATTTAAAACGAAATATGCAAACTACCATTGACAAAAAGCAGTACAAATCATCACTGGTTAGTAAATCATATAAAAACATACTGGTTTTATTTTCTCAGGTTTACAGAAGCGCGAGGAGGTATTTAAATGCCATTCTGCTCCTGCTATGAAGCACGAAATTCAAATCCATGTCATCGATACTTTTTGCCGTTTCTGCGATCCTGCTACAGATCTATAGGTTTTTGAAAATCGTACTCTTCTCGTAAAAGTGATGGATGACGAGTGCTCTTTGGAATCTATACTCCTAGTCGTTTCAGCAATCCAGATACAGATCTGTACGTTTTTGAATATCGCACTGCAGACCACAGACATTTTGTAAAATTAGTAGATTGGAGATTTGTTACCAGGTTTACAGAAACGCAAGAAGGTATACAAATGCCACTCTGCTCCTGCTATCAGATAAGCGCGAAATCCAAATCCATTGCATCGATACCTCTTGCCGTTTCTGCGATACTGATACAGATCTACAGGTTTTTGAAAGTCGTAATGTCGACCGGACTTTTTTCATAAGAGTTCTGGACGACAAGTTGCTATCAGGATCACAGATACACGAGGAGGTATTTGAATTGTACTCAGCTTATGCTATGATGTTGGTGCGAAATTTTGATCTTTGGCATTTATGTGCGCTTTGCATATCAACCCTGCTGCTCTTAAAAAGAGCTGATTTAAAACGAAATATGCAAACTAACTTTGACATATAGCAGTACAAATCATCACTGGTTATTGAGTCATATAAAAACTTACTAATGTTATCATCTGCAAATATCATCCCACAGAGCTGTGCGTTTTGGTTAGATCACAAGTAATCTCCGAACCTCTGATTATTCTCAAGGCCTAGGGGGTTGTCAGGGGCGACTGTTGAACTTTTCTTAGTGCTCCACTGTCCACTCCAAAGTCATGTGGCGATGTCAACAGGTATGATCTTCAAATATTACATTCCTCAAATAAGTACATGCTGCATCTCTGACCTTCCTCAGGATCTGCCAGAAGCCTGGACACTGATTGGGATCACTTTGTATCACCTTAAAGAAACAGTTATGGTTTGGAGTTTGTCTTGTACTATTTACAGCATTTTGTGCTTGCATTTTGATATTTCACAACCCTGAACAGAAAGTATATGGCTCAGATAACACAATAGGGACTTCATTGAATAAAAATGAAATGTTATGAAAAAAGTAACGTTATTTTTGCAAAGGGCGAGAAGAAATCCTGAAATTTAAATCTGGCCAATCAGATAACGTCAATTGTGAATAGGCCGCCATTTTTTGAGGGTGTGCCATGATTGTCATATTGTGTACCACCAACGCCGCTATTTTTACCAGCCTCTCGTATGAGTTTCACCCTCCTGGATGCTCAGGTTTCGGTAGTTGTCGGCCAAACTGATTAGTGGCCAGGTACCATGAAATGGGCGTCCGTGGTTGGTATGGGTTGTTTAGTTTCCTGTGTAGATCTTCTTATTTCTTTATATTCCCAGAAGTATTTTCAGTATCGTCCTATTCAAAAAAAGGCTAGCTTGTTTTTTTCTGGAATTGCTTTTGAGGTTGTAGTAGTTCATGTTTTTCCTTTCCTATTCTAGACTTAATACCCTTCATTGAGTACTTGAATTTGCTGATTTTGATTACTTTATTGTTCGTTTATGTCCCTAATATTATCTCTTGTTACCCTATTTTGGATACAGTTTTTCATAACTAGTTCGTTTTTAGATTTTTAACTTTTATTTCCCATACTATCTTTACTTCTTGTCGCCTTAACAGACATTCCACAACGACTTTTCGGTGGGTCTAGCTAAATATAAGCGATTCTTTCGTCCCTATGTAAAAGAGGTTTAGAAAAATGCAGCGCATTTCAGCTGTGCATAAGTCATTTTGATGGAGAATAGATGACTCACTAGATAGTTAAAGGCGTTCAGAACTCATTAGAGCAAATTCAGGGTTTTGACTCTTAAAATTATGCGACACGCTAACAATCTGTTTACTCTCAAGCTGCTCTTGTTACCTTCACAAGCGGATTTTTCTTGCCTTTCTGAAATTTCATCAAACGCAGGTTCCTGTGTTCTGTAAAATTGACTCCTGATTGGCTTAGATGCCGTTGCTTTAGACTTGATCCAAGAAGCTCTGCCTTCAACTTGACAAGTCAAGATCCCTCGTGAGATCACTCATTTATCTGTGTATATACATAAGAGACATTAGCATCTTATCCTGGGTAATCCTGTATACAACGGTCAAACAAAAACCGATTTTCCTGCAAAAATATTAAGAGACATTCCGATATTTCCTATAAACAACCCGTCTAACCACTAATGCTACCTTAAAACGCCCAGCTGTATAATCACCCAACGATGTCCAAACTAAAACCCTACTAGAATCAAAGGGACAATTGAAACAGAGGCGAAGAAAATACACGCGCCAGAAATCCTTTTCACTTGCCCGACGGGGCGATTTCTTAGCTGCGGAGGCATCGCAGAAAATGCACTTGGGTCCTCCTACTCAGAACATGACAATTGAAAAATGTGCTAAGCCTTTGTTCAAGCTATTTCCTCTCCATGACCGCAACCTTAATTGAGAACTATGGCTTGCAGGAAATGTCGTTGCATTAGAGCGAACCCACGCATTTGTCAAATGTGTTCTTTTTTTTCCTGCTCTCTACTTGGATGGTAAGCAGCAATTCGTATTACGTACAAAACCCTATGTAAGGTCAAAAAAAAATCTGATAAAATGTCAACTTGTGCACTAGGTAGCCGGTGGTGTGCCGCTAGTTCGTTCCGCTGCCACTACAAGTGATCATAGAGTGAATAGTCAAAAGTGATATGTTATAGAATACAGGGTGGCGCAACGAAAACGGAATAGACGCATTTACTGGCAGCTCAGTTTTTTTTTGGAAAACCGCTTAGACCCGTCGATTTTGTTTTCGAGGGGACATAAGTTTGGCAAAAAATCACGTTAACACGTGCGGGGGTGACACCAACCCTAAAATCTTCAATGGAAAGGGGGGTCGAGTGATACCTTATTGTAAAGCTCTTTCAATTCCCTTTATAATGATGTAAAATACATGAGCTTCAGTTCAGTAGTTTTGAAGATTTATTGATTTAAAGCTTAAAGCAGACTTTAGTAGGTACATCAGATTAGTTTGTACTACTTTCAGAAGAAATTTGACTAAAAGAATTTACTTAATAAGTAAATGCTTTTCTTCACTACGCCCATTGTTTGTTGTTGAAAATAGCTATTGGAGCGTTTTTTGTGGCAAAAAAGTTATTTCTTGAAGAAGGATAAGGAACTATCTCGTACTTATTTCAAATTGGAATTTAGTACACATTTTGCGATTGATTTGACCAAACTTTGTTGCTAAAATAACTTGTAATGCTTTATTACATAAATTAGCCATGGCATATTCCACAGCAGAAAGAGTTGAAGTTATCGAAATATTTTTCGGAAATAATAAGCGCGCTAATAGAACAGCAGAAATATTTCATGAGCGACATGAGAACAGTAACGTGAATCGAAAATAATGTTCTAGAACTTGTAGATAACTTTCGGGAAACTGGGTCAGTCGCCAATAAAAGACGCAACATTGAAAATCCCATAAGGAACGAAGCAATAGAAGTGGGGGTTTTAGGGCAAGTTTATGTAGATCCTACGTTAAGTACCCGCAAATTGGAGACTGTGTGTGGTGTTAGTCGATGTACTGTCCAGCGGATTCTAAAGGCCTATACTTTTCATCCGTATAAAATTCACCTGGTACAAAAACTTAATGAAGACGATTTTGATCGACCATTACAATTTTTTGAAGATATGAGTGAACGAATTGTAAACGATGAACATCTTCTATTCAACACTTGCTTTTCCGGCGAATGTTCCTTTTTCTTAAATGGCGTAGTAAATCGCATAACTGTCGGTATTGGTCCGATTTTAATCCCAGAATTTATCATGAGGTTCATACACAGCAGCCACAAAAGTTAAATGTTTGGGCTGGTATTTTTGGAGATCATTTAGTTGGTCCTTTTTTCTTACCTGGATATTTGACCGTTGAAATGTATTTGGAATTACTGGAAGACATAGATCCTGCATTAACAGCCATAATTGAAAATCAGAATGATCGGCGGTACATTGCGGATAGATTGATGTTCCAACAGGATGGTGCCCCACCACATTACGCATTACGTGTTCGACAATATTTAGATCAGAAGTTTCCAGATCGATGGATTGGTAGAAGAGGTGCCATTGAATGGCCCTCAAGATCGCCAGCTTTATCACCTTTGGATTTCTTTATGTGGGGTCATTTAAAAAGCAAAATCTATGCTCCTCAGCCAACATCATTAGAAGACCTGCGACAAAGAATTGTGAATCAGTGCCTTCGAGTTACTCCTCAAATATTGCAAAATGTGTGGCAACGTTTTTAGCAAAATCTTTATTATTGCATGAAGTGTCATGTTGGCCATTTTCAACATTCACTTGCCTAACGGGTCATATCACAGCCGACGTCAACTACGAGCCGTGAACAAAGAAATCTGGCAACGTAGGTGGTAGTGTTACTCCCGCCGCTCAAAACGCTGAGAAAACATAACCTTTTCAATTTGTGATTTTGGAATCGCAGAGGCTGTAATTAAGAGATAAGCTTGTTTTTTAAGCTTCAAAGTGTGTGTATGTGTTCAAAGTGATCGGTGACTATAATATATGAGAAATAGACTCCAGTTGTAGTGCTTCTGTGCTTTAAAAATAAACTAAGAAGTGAGACTGTGGCTGTTCGCGCCTCAGGACGCTAAGGATTTCAACTATTGAAAACGTGCAAATTCTGGTTGTATTTTTCAAATTTCAAATAAAAATGACATGGCTAAAACTGCTTTAGCCTTTATGCTATCTTCAGCATTTGGAAACATAACAGAAATTATCAAATTACTACTAGTTTCAAATCTAACAGGTGATGAAATGACACCTTTGGTTGAACATGTGATAAATTTAGTTCAAAAATGTGGATTTGAAGTTATTTGTGTTGTTACTGATAATCACCGAATTAATAGAGCAATGTTCAGGAAATTAGCAAAGGATTCATCAGAAAATTATTCTATTCCAAATCCACATAATCCTGATAAGAACATATATTTAACTTATGATGTTGTGCATATTTTCAAGAGTATCAGAAATAATTGGATTAATTCAAAAAACCTAGACAAAACTTTTGTATATCCTAATTTTGACAATAATGATATTATTCAGTATGCTAAATTTGAAAACATTCGTGCTGTATATCAATTGGAAAAAGAAGCTGTAGTTAAGAAAGCATATAAATTAAATTATAAAACATTGCATCCAAATTCATTTGAAAGGCAAAATGTAAATAATAGATAATTTATTCCATCACTCAACAATAGCTGCTATGAAAGAATTAAAGTTTAATGATGCTGCACACTTTTTGGAAATAATCAGGAATTAGTGGGATATTGTCAGTAATACAAGTCTAATAAAAGGAGAATTGAAGCGAAACGAATTTTGTAAGCCTATTACCAATAAATATGATTATAGAGTACAATTTTTAAAAAAATTCCTGATATAGTTAGAAAAATGGCATAATCTAGAGAATAATAATGGACACCTGACACCAGAAACGTATACAGCTCTATATCAAAGCACGCTGACTCTACTTAATATAATTGAATATTCATTTAATCAATTTGACATTGAGTATGTATTGCCTGGAAAATTCACCACTGATAATTTAGAAAAACGATTTGGCAATTATAGACTTTTATGTGACTGCAATTACAATGTCATATGATGAAATTTTAAATGCTGAAAAGAAAATACGGCTGAAGCATATTTTCAATGAAAAGAAATCATCATTTTCTTTAGCAGAAATTAAAACAAGGTTCCAAAACTGCTTAGAAACTCAAGAAAATTTTGATTTCTTGGATACCAAACAAAATCCTGAAGTTTTGGATATATTCAATGAAGTATTTGAGACAAATTACTTAGCCAATTGTGACATAGAGGATAGTACTAAGACTTATATATATCTGGATATGCTTCACACGCTATCTCTAAAAACCTAAACTGCGAGATATGCAAATCGCTAATAGTTAAAGAAAAAGGTTCATTAACAACAAATATTTATTTTGATCATTTGCAAAGAGGAGGACTGTCAATTCCAACCAGTTATGTACCAATCATATTCTACCATATGTATGCCATTTTTGAATCTATTATTAATGTAGATAGATTGGAAATTTTCTTCTTGAAAAGCAATAATCAAAAATTTATTTTGTGTAAGTTAACCTTGCTCAGCATTCAGTCTGACTTTATATACAGTGAATTTTCTTTAACTTGCATCTGTGGCCGCAATTATGCAGATATTTTATCTAAGCTTTTGTCTATTTTTTCAAACATAATTTTGAATGATTATGTAAAATTGAAAAATAACAGTAAAACTGAAAGTAAATGTATTAAAAACAAACAGGTAACTCCACATTTCCAAGCTGGGCCTGTTGGAACACAGTGTGCTGACACCAAAAAACGTAAACTAAATACTTTTAATTAGGTTAACTGCATCAGCGACTCATATATCACGATTATTACGTATTTTTAAATTTTTTAGAGCTATTTCATATTCAGATGATTTGTATCGAATCGAACTGTCCTCTTTTCCAAAATTAAATTTAGTTCTTGAACGTTACACGTAGACGGAGCACACAGCCGTTGGCGGCCGACGTTCACAGGTAGCACTACCATGCCGTCCGAGCGCGGTGTTGCCTTTCTTTCATCACGGCTCGTAGTTGACGTCGGCTGTGGTCATATCATTCTTCATTTTTAAATTACTTTGCTGCCAAATGTATTGGTCTCCACTAATGATGATGTATTAGTTTTATTTAAGCTTTAAATCAATAAATCTTCAAAACTACTGGACTGAAGCACATTAATTTTCTATCATTATAAAGGGAATTGAAAAACCTTTAAAATAAGGTATAACTTGACCCATTTATGATTTTGGGGGTGGTGTCACCCCGGCTTAGGGGGCTGCCCGTGCTAACGTGATTTTTTGCCAAACTTGTGTCCCCTCGAAAACAAAACCGACGGGTCTGAGCGTTTTTCAAAAATCTGAGCTGCCAGTAAATGCGTCTGTTTCGTTTTCGATGCGCCACCCTGTACATAGCAACTACATAGCGAATATGAATATTCTCAAAGACACTGGGTTTAATGTTTGTTTCCAAATTCATATATTCCCTCTAGTATAAGAGAACAGCATGACGACCCTTCCAAACGATTCACAATAAGCTGTGAAGGCGTCGACTGCTAAAAGACTGAAAGTGGCTTAGACGCGGAAAGTTAAATTAAGCAACACGGAGACGTACATAAAAAATGCTGGTAAGTCGCAAAACAGATTTCATAAAGTATAAAATGGTTTCGCAACTCGCAAAGATTATCGAAACTGCAAGTCGTCCGGATAATAAATTTAAACTGTCCAACTTTTCCGAAACTTCCATTCAACGAACGAGTCGCTTAAACGGGAAGATGGCTGCATGTTTGCTGCCGAGATTGGTGCACTTAGCTCTTTGAATCACTTGTTTATGGTTTGACGGATACCGGCGAGTCATGCTTCTCCACTCGAAGAACAAAAACTCGCTGATCCTGATAAGCGTTCATTTAGAATCGAAACTGTAAGAAATACGCGCACCGTAGACAAGTTGCTTGTACAGTAGTAACTTGGAATTAATAAACAAGAGTTGCTAAAATGCTTTTCAATGTAGAAAGAAGTATAATAGTGTGTGCACGCGAGTGTATTTTACGGCAACGACGATTAATGGGCAATAACGTTAATGACCGGGCATTAACGTTAATGTCCACTGCGGCAGGGCAGTTTCATTATTTGTTCGTTTTATCACCTTTGCCAAGCCATTGACGTTCACCAAGGAAGGCTGAGCAATATTGATTTAAGATTGCATGGCTGAAGAACATTAATAATTTGTAACGAAAAGGAGCTTGCAAAATACAACCATGACAAAGTCTTTGATTTTCTAATATTAGCAATACTATTGCTATATTCCTCAACCTTGATCCATTTTATTCGAGTTCTATACCGATTTGATGTTCAAAAGTTTTCATAACTAAGTGCCTCCGTGGGTAATACAGGCGACATACATTATATGTCATGCTTCTTTGTATCATTATTGGTTGCTACTTGATGAATATCAACCTGCTTTGGCAGCCAATGGTGCTTACAGCGCGCTCGACTTTTTTTTATCTATATTGCCCAACTTGGAATGAACAAATAAGAGTCGCCAAAATGCTTGACAACGTAGAAAGAAGCGTACTGAGTGTGTATACCATACGGGCAACGAAGATAATTGGGCAATAACGTTAATGACCGGGGATTAACGTGAAAGCCCACTGTAGTGGGGCAATGTTGTTAATTTCTCATTTCAACGTCTTTGCCCAGTCATTGACGTTAATGAAGGAAAGGCTGACCACTACTGCTATAAGGACAAACTGATGAAAATTGATATTAGGCAGTAACAAAAGAAAACCCTTAAAAATAACAATCAGGATAAATCACTCATTAAAAGCCTGGCACGCGGAGCTGACGTCGAAGTCTTGGCTTGTCTAGTCTCAGCAATACGTTCCAAACAAGATTTGCCATCATAGCGTTTACTTTATAAAATGTCATTAATGCAACCCCAAAATCGATGGAATATTTCATGGAAGTTCCATAACGGTTTGATTACGAAAACTGACGTAAAGTTGACCCATCTAATAGTGCCTCTATGCGCCATACATTATTTGTGTAAAACCTTACCTTGCATTTATCATCATCGTCCGTCGCTCCGAGAGGGAAATTGAAGTGTTTTCCTAGCCAGTGATGTTAGCAACCCACTTTTATAATGTTTTTAACAACATCGCCCAACTTAGCGGGGTACTCAGGTTATCGCCCAGGCATTAACATCAGGGCAACGTCGCAGCGCAAAGACAGTTGCTTTTGTAGGGCCATGAGGAAGCTTCTACCTCTGACATGTCAAGATGGACCTACTGGGACCAACTCCAAGGTTGACGCAGAAATACCATAACGTCTCTTCCAACATCCAAGTGTTGTCGATATTGGGAGTCTAGACAATATGAAGGACCGTTGAGCATGAAGCAGATGGAAGGCAATGATGTCACCCGTCTTGAGCTAAAGTTCTGGTACTGATCCCATCCATGCAATCATCTTTAGGGGAGATACACTGGAACCTCAGACTTGTTACAAATTTGACATTTTCATATCCAACGGAAGGTTTTTTATACTCAGCTAAACAAATAATGATCGAATTTCAATTATACCATCTGTAGGCAGCGACCCGCAAGATGATGGAAAAGTGCTTCCGCAGTATCGAGAGGAAATAAGGCTTGCGACATCAGCACATGACATGAGACCTCTTAGCTTACGTCACACAAATGAGGAGTACTTAAGCCTATTGAGCCACGGCCCTTGATGTTACAAAGCTCAGCGTCGCGTAAAAGTGCTACAAACTCGTTCCTGGTATTCGGATTTTTAGATATAACGCACTAGGTGTCTAAAATGTGTTTTGCTAAGTGACCCAGGTCAAGCTGCTTACAAAGCTGGAGAAATATGGAAGGTGGTTCCTCTCATTGCCTTCCCACGCCAAAGAGGTTAAGATCTCTTGAAAAGGGACGGAGTGGTACCGAACGACATCCAAAACAAAGGTAAGGTGATTGGGGCCCAATATCCCAAAATTTGGAAACCAAATGGAGGGCCGATGTACCTTCTCAGTCAAGGCTTCAGCAGAAACCGACGCCAATTTTCAGGAAGCTCTGTTCTAGTCCGTTGACTGTCAATCAATGTCAAAAGTACCAAAATTCGACACTCCAAAAATCTGGCTCAATACTACATCGAAACCAAATGTGTGCCAAAAATAATAATAACGAATGAAAAATTGCGATTCCCAAAGCAAACTGTCTAATATTCTATCTGGACATAACGTAACAAAGTTTCACTCAAGAAACAAAACAATCCCAAAAACCTGACAAAGGCGTTCAGAATTGAAGAAAAGCTCGCTAACCGAACCTACAGACACCATCGTTGGTTGCATATGGAAAGCCAACTTTCATGCTCGGGAAAAACATTGATTACTGATGACAAGTATCTTCGTTCATAATAATCAAAGGTTGTTACTAAATGTATTGATCTACTAAAATAATATGAGCACAATCAGCGGCAATTGCATAAAAATAAGGTTGTGTTAATTCCCAAGATTGTGGTGTTTTATCAAGTGAGCCATGTAAAGGTTATTAACAATGCAGGTAAAAGAAATCAGCTTACAAGGAACTGACGATGTTTTATGAGGATATTTCCGGGACAAAACGAGCAAGTCTTTAGTAAAATACAACAATGTCCACAAGATCTCGACACAATATTTAGTCGCTAAGAAGGAAAGATATAATATAAGTTATGGTATCCTGATGCCATTACCTTAAAGCGTTAACGCCATCCAACTCCAAAGTTACTGAAGTATTTCTCTAACATCCTTTGGCGATTATAAGAGAACTAGGAACGCGAATGATAATTCCTCAGTGCAATCAATCACCCACGATCCACATGTATTTGATTGGTGCTGCGAACAGGATGCCCAGCCATCATCAAGTAGTGTGACTTGGTCAGAAATCAAGAAGATTCACTGAGAAGCCAGCTGAACTTAGAAGGTAAAAGTTTTCGAACTTTTGCAATTGGGTATCGCTACTGAAACCTGTGAAAGAGTTCCGAGGCCGGTAGGACCTCTCAAGTTCCTGTTCCAAGTTTATCCTAGTGGCCGGTAAGACCACACCAGTTCCAGTACCTTTTTGGAGAAAACGTTTGCATCCAGAACAACCAGAAAACAGAACGAATGGGTCCCTTGGCGACATCGACGCTGATCACCTCATTGTAAGTAGCTTTAAAAAGTTTATTATAAGAAGATTTTTGTTGAATTTGGAAAAAAAATAAGGAGATCTTGCTATTCATTGATATTGTACAAAGAAGAGATACCATTTGGAGAGCAAGACGACTTATTTGATTTCTGCTGCATTTTTGCTTGTAAGTATTTAAGATTGTATTTTTGTGCCTCTTGTTAGACGACCTACTACAGATAGTTCATACTCCCCTTACACTTATCCACGTTCAAGTTCTAGTACTACTGATTCTTCTCTTAACCAAAATATTTCAAATTCTGAAACCACAATGGCACAACCAAATTGTAATGAACGTTACGGAATGCTTGAACTACGATTCATGCGTCTTAAAGACTCTCTGCCAAAATTTTCTCCTAACCAAAATAATTTGTCTACCTTTATCCGAGAAAGTGAGTTGTTCATTTCAAAATTCCAAAACACAGAATTCGAAGAACCTGCTGACGAATTGGTCATGTTAAATACTCGAGATCAACCTCTCGAACATGTCAGAAATCACGGTGCTACTTCATGGGTCGAAGCTCGTGATGTTCTTATTCGAAGTTATAAAAATACCAAAAATGAAACAGTCCTGTCAAATGAAATGACTATGTTAAAGCGAAGTAACACCGAAACTTACCGTCAACATCGTCTCCGAAAATTACTTGCAACCAATCCAGCAAATCCGTTTAGGAAATGCTAAGTTAATTAATCATTATCATAAGGTCTACTTTACTATTAATCTTACTGACATTCGCCACACCGTGGAACTCTTTCAAAATCTAATTAAAATTTATCAAATGATTCCCACACCTTTAGACAATCCAATTCGAAATCTGTATAACGATACCATGTTCAAATTTGAAGCTCTCACTCGACACAGAGTAAGAAGAGGTTTAATTAATGGATTAGGGTCTGTTATTATATAGATTCATTTCTGGAAATTTAGACCAAGTTGATTTAGAACGAAATACTAAAAATCTAGAAGCTCTCAGAAATAATTGGTGTTTCAACAAAAGACTATTTCATTTTGTCAGTCTCTACAGAAAACTTTTGAAGAAAATCCTAAACGTATTCAGTCTGTTAATCTACACAACGCTCAAACTATTGAACAGCAAACTTTACTCTCGCTTCAAAGGGTACATCAAGTCTCTATTATTACTAACAGGCAACAATTTAACAATTATCTAAATTCTTTATTACTTGCCATTCAGTTGAACCAACAATATCGTCTCAATACCTTGAAATTAAGGCATCATCAAGTAAGTCTACTTATTGAACATTTACAAAACATTTATAAAAAGGAACAAGTATTACCATTTGATTCCATTCATTTATTCGAAATCCATGATGTCTATTATTTGTTTACAAGATATAATTATATTTGTAATCAAGTTTCCCATTTTAGATATTAAGGAATTTACATTGTATAAATTATTTGCGATTTCTATGCATCATGAATTTATTACTCTGCCAAGTGAGTATTTATTAACTTACGAAAAGAATTATTATTGTTCTGACATTACTAAACTAAGTATTCAACTGTATGTTTGGAAAAGTACTTTCCTGTCTTCCTGTCAACCACAGAGGTTCGACCTGTGTGAGTCTCAATAAATCATGGAAAGAGAAATTCAAATTACTGGTAAGTAATCAAAATAGTGCTTTTGGTACGTTACAATGACAAGAATGATGTAAATAGGAATCCACCCAAACCACAATACGATATAATGTGGGTAAAATGCTAACCATGCAGCTAGTTCAAACATAACTATGAGAACGAAGGATTATAAGCCGGATTTAAATATTGCATGATTGCATGAAATGTTCATTGGCATTCTAATTGCAAGTATAATTATTGTTTGCCGCAAACATATGCCTGCGGCATCGGGCAATATATTGACGTACGCACATTTTCCGTGTAGATGATTGCAGCTTTCGAACCATGTTATTTACAATTTATGAACATCACGAGATGACATGTGATAAAAAAATGTTAATGATCGCTTACGGTGCTTTCAAAACTCGCCCGGCATATTTGAGGTCGCGAATATTCAACGGTGCGTGGTGGAACAATCAGATCAACAAGAAGTATTGGACTACGTAGCAGCCCAGACCAACTCAATCGGGTTAAAAATGCAGTAATAGGGAGGTAGACGTAATACTTCATGGCCATTTTGCTGAAGCAGATTGTCAACAACATACTCTTTTTCAAATTTTTCTCTTTTAATAAGATCCAATAATATGGCTTTGGTTGATTTTTGTGGTATTTCCATTCCCTTATCCTTCATAAAATCAATAATGTCTTGTTTTTTTGTGCCTGTATTCGGAATTTTGTTTTTCTGTCGGGAATGGTATGGCGCATTGTCCATAATAATCACTGAATTTGGGGAAATGTTTGGTATTAACTGCTGCTCTATCCACTTTTCAAATAAGTCGGAGGTCATGTCCTCATGATAGTCGGCACATGATTCTTTGATATTTTTGGCAGATAACAGCAAGGCATTAGGTATAAATCCATTTTCACTGCCAGCATGGAGAATAATGATTCGTTTTCCACGGTTGCATGGTGCATTTAAAATGCACTTGTTGCTGTCGTCAACCCAGCCGTACTGCACAACATCCTGGGTATCATACCACGTTTCATCCAGGTAAATCAGATTTCTTTTCTGCTCTCTATAGATTTTAACTTTGTGCAAAAATTCTTGGCGCAATTCAACGATTCGAGACGACTCCATAATCACCATTCTTTTATCTAATTTTTTGTATTGAAAACCACACAGTTTTACAATACAGTGCAGTGAGTCTAAGCATTTTGTAATTATAAAAATCTTCAGGATAATCTTTTAATTTATCCCGTATCATTTCCATCGTGGGCACCAAATTTTCTTTATAAAATCCGTATATTATACGACGAATATCTTCCTGAAAACCCACGTCTATTCTTTTTAATTTTTGCCCTATGCGCTTTCTGTGGAAGGAATGGTTGACTACATCTCCCCTTTTTATAACCCGATAAATGGTAGACCGACTGATTTTTGTCAGGATACAAATTCTGTTTAAAATTTGATTTTGCGAGGAATCTGGATTTTCGTTTTTCAGACAATCATACATATTTAGGATTACTCTTTGGGTCTGTTCCTCTAAATCGTTATAAAAGAATTCTGCCTGCACAGGATCATCAACCATCTCCTCGTGGCTTGGAGCATTTTCCCAAGGTCTCCAAAGAGCCATATTTAGGACACACAAGAACAATCAACACAACAATTAAATCAACAAGTAAACTGAGTATTCAAAAGTCAAAAACACACAAACTAATAAAATCTATGAAAAAACACGGACAGACTAAAGAAAACACGTTTATTCACCGCTACACGGCACTGGCTAAACTGTTTCAATTTTCAGTAGCCACCTGCACTTGTTCCGAGGTCTGAAATACACGCTTTCTCATTGGCTATGTCCGCGCATAGGCGTGCTTTACTCCACGTGGACCGGTAAAACTGCCTTTGATCTCTTGATATTTGCTGCGAAATTTGGCGATTTTTGCAGCAACAGAGCGTGTTAAATATAGATATATAAAACGCACCCGGTATTTCACAGTGTTTCAAGTGACTTCAGATAAAGTATACTTTATTTATTTAAACTCTTACAAACACATTTGAATGTAGTTACATGGAGCGCTTACTGGCTAGTAGAGAAACAGAGGGAATGCACAAAAACTTATAACTAAAAAATAACGACCAAGAAAAACTATAAAAATTATCAAACGAATAAAATGAGATAAGTATGTTTTACTTAAATTTAAAAGTAGTCTTGATTTGTCTTACAGTAGTATGCCAAACTTGTGTCCCCTTCGAAAACAAAATCGACGGTTCCGAGCGTTTTCCAAAAAAAAAACTGAGCTGCCAGTAAATGCATCTGTTTCGTTTTCGATGCGCCACCCTGTATAACTATTACACTCATACATCATTCTATTGATAGAAGAACAACTTACAGCTGAGCAGTAAAATAGTGTGTGGCCCCTTATTCTCAAGTTGATTCTAGGAACAGCAAAAGTATATTATTTATTAGGGAACACTTCTTATATTTTAAATTATTAATTATGTAGTAAATGAACAAGATATCATTCAAACGACGCCTAACGCTCAAGCGCACAATTTTAGATTCTGTTAGGGGTCCTACATAGGATTCGAAGGGTTGACGTCAGAATTATGAAAACCTGGGGCTATGGTGTAACAGATATGAGAAATTCGGCTGAAATATTTTCAAAGTGACAGTATGGGGTCCCAAAAAAGATGAAGATTTCAAACGCATACCGTGTAATTTCGCTCGAACAATGTCGAAACAATTGTAAATGAATTTTATCTAGAATTAATAGAACTCTCAACGGCGGAGATACAGAGAAAAGATTCGAGCACCAGGCGCCATGCATCAACCTCGATGGACGGTCAGAGCAATCTAAACTCTGGGCGCTGAAGAAAGACATTAAACGTAAACAGTGATCAGCACGTGAACAGATCCCTCGAAAGCATCCACGGATATACTCCAGTCACTTTGGACTTGTAAACGTGATTGTAGATGACACGACAGGCATCTAACAGTTAATTCACGCACAGGATTGCATTGCATACGCATTACGCATTCAGTAGCGTATACTCGTTTTTCGCGAGTGGAACGTTTTGTTTATATATTGCCTAAGATACGATGTCTGACACAGATACAGCCGACGAAGTGGTTGACATCAGCGCAACCCCACCCAAAAAAAGGGCTAAGCTACATTTAAGTGCAAATGAAAAACAAATAATATTAAATATATACAAAAACCAAATTCAAGAAAAACCCGATTTGGTCGTGGACGAAGTTATATGTAAGGTAGCACATATTTCTGGAGTATGTCGGTCCAGTGTTTATAGGATCATTAAGGAATATAGGAGCACTCACTCAGTAGATGACTTTGACAGAACTGCCATCAGGAGGAAAGTGCATAATTTTTTCTTCCGAAATGAGATACCTACAGTAGATAAGATATTAAGATTAGTTAATGCTGATGAGGATCTTCCATCATTTAAAAGAACCACATTCCGAAAACTTTTGAAGGAACTTAATTTTCGATTCTTGAAACGGGGAAGAAACAGTATGTTAATAGAGAAAGAAGAAATTGTTGTGTGGAGAAGGGAATACCTTAGGAAGATTCGGAAGTTTCGCGATGAAAAAAGAAAAATTTACTATTTGGACAAAACGTGGGTGAATGCTGGACATACTCAAGCGATTGTTTGGGTCGACAAATCAGTAACATCATCAAGGCAGGCTTTTCTAGACGGTCTTTCGGCTGAATTGAAAAATCCTGCAGGTAAGCTCCTTCATCTATCCGGCAATTTAATTTTGATAAATTCGGGCAAATAATATGCTGTGATAGCAGATAATGTGTGATATTCTCCAAAAATGGTGCATTCGCAGTGTAGTCATTAGGAAAAAAACTTCGACCCTCTTTTAAGCGTTATTTTGAAATTTATTATCATTTTTGGGTGCAGTCAATTTGCTTTGAATGGGTTTTGAGAAGTTGCAAACTTCAATTTTCTACGTTTTTCAGTTTTTGATCAGCATTCCGTGACTCTTAAATTCAGCTAAATGGACTCAATTGCCTCATTCCTTCAAATTTAATCAATCCATAGTGTAAGGAATAATTTATTTCCAGGAAAAGGCAAACGGCTGATCATTTGTCACGTAGGTAGTGAAGACGGCTTTGTTCCCGAAGCACTGTGGGCCTTTGAATCAAAAAAGACAGGGGACTATCATGAGGAGATGGACGGCAATTCCTTTGAAAATTGGTTCTCCAAAATGTTACTAAAGCTGGAGAATAACGCTGTTATTGTACTGGATAATGCCCCGTACCATTCTAGAAAAATAGAAAAAATTCCCACAATGGCAACTAAAAAAGCAAACATACAACAATGGCTGGCCTCAAAACAGATCGATTTTGATGAAACAATGGTCAAGGGTGAATTGATAAGTATAGTCAATAGACATAAATACAAATACGATTTTAAAATGATCGACGAAATGGCCAAAAAACAAAATAAAACTGTCTTGAGACTGCCACCCTACCATTGTGAGCTGAACCCTATTGAGCTGATTTGGGCCAACATAAAGCAATACGTGGCGTCGAATAATAATACTTATAAGTTTTCTGATGTTAAAAATCTCTTTCACATCGCAGTCAATAGAGTTACGGCAGAGGAATGGAAAAACGGTATCCGCCACGTTCGGGAGAAGGTTGAGGTCAAAATGTGGGATTTGGACAATGTCATCGATACCCAAATTGAACCTCTAATAATTCATTTAAACGATTCAGATGATTCAAGTTCCTCTTCTGAATGAGTGCGCGCAGCTTACTTACTAATAATTAAAAAGTGTAGTTAACTCATTTGTGAATCTCTAACTGAAATTTACTGTAAAAGATAATAATTATCTTGTATGAAATTTTTGATGACTACCCATAATATCTTGATGCGGTCCTGTAATGTCTCCTGCGCCTAAACACTCACTCACGAGCAATATGCGTGTATTTGTTTGGGTTTAGTTTCTTTCTTCAGCGCCTAGAGTATATCACACAGTACTGTATTTTGGAAGAATTACACTGTACAAGATCGTTGCGTCCTAAAACAGTGATAACTTCCCGATTGTCATGCCTTGCTTGGCAATCCAGTATAAAGAAATAATGAAACGCATGCCATCTGATTCCTTTCTCAAATCTAGATGAGATGAAGTCAAGCTACCAGTAGTCCGCAAACATTGTAAATTCTCCTCATATGATTCCAACTAATTATTCTTGCATGCGCGCTATGCTAAAACTGTTAAGTGGGAAATGCAACTTCGAGCCGAAGAAATAAAACTTTTCATTAGCGCAGCATTGCACGAGTTGGAGACGGTACCTCGACAACGTGAAGTATGTAACAATTATGTTAATTTCCCGTAAGACATCCGCAGACCTGAATTAGAAACGCGCTCGTTGCTACGGTATTTCCGCGGGGAATTTAATATGGCGGCACATCTTCGCCGTGCAGAGATTTTGAACTTAGTAGGTACTATTTAAAGGTACATTTGTCTGAGCTGCTTTTTTGGCAAAGGAAAGCCTTGAGCATGCGATAGCAATACGTTGAGAAAGCGATAAGGTCAGGTCTTTAATAACTTTCAACAGGGAATCCAACTGTGACTTTGAAGTTGTCCTTGATCTTGACTTTGAAGTCCAATTTATGGCCAACTTTATTTTTCCAAATGAAAGTCCAAGGTCAGGATGACTAAATAAGGTCAAATGAAGACCAAATGTGTGCTGTTAGGAAAGCCCCTATAAATCTCACAGGATTAGTGACGAAAATAACTATCAAGGTCAGGTCTGTAGTCAATTTTGACGGGTGATCTTGGGTTTGAACTTGAACCTCACCTTCCAGGACATTGCAGTGTCAGTTTTCTTTTCCAATTAAGACCCACAGGACGGTTCGCTTGCTAAAACTTATCCAAAGATCTGACCTTGCCAGTTATTTTCATCGCTATTCGTGTGAGATTTGTAATAAACATAAGATGTCTCTGGATTGTCGACATCAAATAGGAGTATCTATTCAGATAAACAGTTGATCTTAAATTAACTTTGAAGGACGGTTTCAAGGTCAAAAGGTCACCTCTACATGTAAAATTTAGAGACCTATAGGTTTACCTAGCAGCACATATTTGACCTTCATTTAACATATTTGACATTGTAACGCTTCCTTTCCGCAAAAAGTCCAGAAAAGATGGAATGCAATAGAGATTCCAACTTTTCTGTACAATCACAGAAAGGGGGTTACCATTAGCTTCCGGTAGCTCAGTCGGTGGCATGAAGACATCTACAGGCGTGTAGCTGTGTGTCGACCATGGCATGGCTAGAGGATAGAAGAACAAACAGAACACAAAAATTTAACAGATTTTATTTAACAAAAAAAAGGCATTTTCATTACATTACAATTTTACAGTTTTAAAGAACAAAATAAGTGAAAGGGAAAGGGGGTGGCCCCAATCATTTTGTCCTATACGGACACACATTCTACAAAATTCTAGCACATGGTGCTATATGACCTTGTGCTACAGAGAAGAAAATTTTTAGCTCTTGTTCGATCGGCGGCTCAAGTCAAAAGGAAGCGCGAGGAAGATCGCAGATCAGGAACTCCGCATCAAGCGCTCCAAGCGGAAAATTTTCCAAGCAAAAGAGCTAGAGATGGGATTAATGAAATGATAATCGAGAAGTGATTTAATAAATACGATCGGACGGTGAAACCGTTACAACGTCCCGCGGTTATCTTGGTGTTGAATTTTGATACGTGTTCGAATATAAAATTTCCCACACATCCGATTGCCAGCATCAAGGATAGGGGTTTCCATTACAAAAATTAAATCGAGTTTGGGTAAGTGCTCTTCCTGCGAGTTTATATTAAAAAATGACCCTGAAATTATCTTGAAGGTGAAGTCATAAGTCAAATCCAACTTCACTTGTCATAGCTTAGTTAAACGTTGACCATACCGGACAATTTATTTTTTGTAGCATTTATCATACCATGAATACCACTGAACACCCAACTACACGGGTAATTAGAAATTTGAACTACAATTCATTGAGGGAATTTCGCTATTTATTACTGAAGCATGGGTTTGGTGACATTCAGAAGTGTAACATAAATTACTGTTTCGATGACTTTCTAGAAACGTGCTTGTGGTCTTTCGACATAGCCTTTAAACGTAAAATTGTTCATAATGAGCGATACAGCTCTCCTCATAGGAAAATTAAATTCTCTAAGTCACTTCAAGAAAAAATAGATCAATTGAATAACCTAGCATGGCTGCGTAAAGAGATTCAAGATACTAATTTGGAAACAAAATTTAAATCTTTAAGAAAAAAGGTTGATAAGACTATTCGTGATGAAAGGATCAGTTACTATCACTCTATAATCAGCAAATCTTCAAACAAACAGAAAACTACTTGGAATACTGTCAATTCAATAAAAGGTAAACAAAAGAATGCAGTTATTACAGAATTAGTCTGCGATAACGTAACTATAACCAACCCTACTGATATCGCCAACTTTTTTGGAAAATATGTATCCACTGTAATTTTCAAGAAAATGGCCAAAAATTTTACCGTTTTGTCGGATTCCTGCACTACTGGTGAAACAGCCAAACAACCAATGTTTTTCACCCATGTCACTACTGATGATGTTACATTTGTCATAAGTAATATGCCAGACAAGAAATCTACAGTGCCTGATGAAATTCCAATCTATTTAGTAAAACAGAACATTGATATCCTTGCCCCAGTATTAGCAGACATCATTAATGAATCGGTTGCTGTTGGTAAATTTCCAAAATCTCTTAAACTGGCATCGTTAATTATGATATTTAAAAAAGGTGAAAATTGTGATGTTGAAAACTATAGGCCAATCGCGCTATTAAGTTATTTCTCGAAAATCATTGAAAAAGTGGTTGCAATGAAAATTGAAAATTACTTTCTTAAATTTGCTATTATCACGTATGCTCAACATGGTTTCAGGGCAGGCTACTCAACTGAAACAAGCATTATCGAGTATGTTCAGTATGTTTGTGATAAACTTGATTTAGGTAATTACGTAGTGAGTATCCAATTTGACTTGTCTCAGGCCTTTGATTGTGTAAGTTCGTCATTTGTGGCCAATAAACTTCATCATGTTGGCATTCGCGGATGTTTGAATCAATGGCTAGTGAGCTTTTTAGAGAATAGAAAATTTTATGTTACTGTCGCTGATAAAAAATCTGATGAATTCAATTTAGATTGGGGCACACCTCAAGGCAGCCTCCTTGGACCACTTATTTTCTCGATTTTCATAAATGATTTGCCTGCACACTTATCCTACGGAAAATTACTTTTGTATGTAGACGACACAAATATCATTTTAGCTGAGTCATCGCAAGATCGTCTTCAAGAAAAAATTAATGATTCGGTTAATGAGTTCAGTCAATGGTGCTTCAAAAACAGACTAATAATAAATACAAAAAAGAATGTTTCAGTTGGATATTTTATGAAACCAAAAATTCCGTCAAATTTTAATTTCAGTCTTCAATGCAAGACAGTTGTAACTTCCAAAAAAAACTGTTTTTTTAGGTGTCAACTTGGATTGCACTTTTAGATGGACAGAGCAAATTGATTCCGTATGTAAGAAACTTGGAAAAAGTCTGTATTTAATACTCACGCTAGGGAAGATGTTAAACACCTCAGCATTAATGAATGTCTACTATGCATGTGTACACTCTGTCATTTCATATGGCATTACTACGTGGGGCCAGGCTAATGAAATCTCTAGAGTGTTTGTCTTACAAAAAAGAATCATTCGCATTATATTTAAAATACGGTCCAGATCCTCCTATAGTGAGATATTTGTTAAACACAAAATACTTGCAGTAGCATATATATATCTTTATAATCTTTTAACATATATTTTTCAGCACAGAAATGATTATCTTAAGCATACTGACATCCATGACTACAGCACTCGTAATAAAAGTAATATAGTTAGGCATGTGTCATATTATACGTTTCATCCAAAATCTCCCATACCAGCAGGAATATACTTTTTTAATTTATTACCTCCGTAGATCAAAAACGTAAACTCCGTAGGGCTTTTCAAAAGTCGTTTGCGGAATAAGCTATCGGACTGCGGTTTTTATGACCTAGGTGAATTTGTCACATTCCACAGTGCTTCTGATAGATCTTAACAAATAATTTATTGCCATGTGTGTATCATATGTTTTTTTTATGTTCTTATTTATTATAGTTATTTGTATGTTACTTCCTTTTATCTATATTTTAATCTGAATACACCGACTTATCCAATATCTACAATGTAGATCTAACTGGATCAATAAATGAATCTGAATCTGAATCTGACTGACCTTGACAGTTATTTTCATCACTTATCCTGTAAGAGTCATACTGGTTTTTCTAGCAGCATATATTTGACCTCTATTTGACCTTTCGTAGTCACCATGATCTTTGTCTTCAATTCGTATTAGAACGTAAGAAATCCAAGATTACCGTTCACCCGCTCGTTAAAATTTGCCAAAGATCTGACCTTGATAGTTGTTTTCATCACTGAGCCTATGATATTTATAGAGGTTTTTCTAGCAGTACACATTTGACCTTTAGATTACACCCTGACCTTGGACTAAAATTTTCCGCTACTTTGATTGCCGGCATCAGAAGTAAGGATTTTCATTAAGCTATTTTCAACAACAAAATTATAAACAAACCATCGGCGAATTGAAGAAAAGCATTTACTTATTAAGTAAATTCTTTTAGTCAAATTTCTTCTGAAAGTAGTACAAACTAATCTGATATACCTATTAAAGTCTACTTTAAGCTTTACCTCAATAAATCTTCAAAACTACTAAACTGAAGCTCATGTATCTTACATCATTATAAAGGGAATTGAAAGACCATTAAAATAAGATATCACTCAACCCCCCTTTCCATTTAAGATTTTAGGGTTGGTTACATCACCGCCCAGGGGGCTGCACATGTTAACGTGATTTTTAGCCAAACTTGTGTGCCCCTCGAAAACAAAATCGACGGGTCTGAGCGTTTTTCCAAAAAAAAAACTGAGATGCCAGTAAATGCGTCTGTTTCGTTTTCGATGCGCCACCCTGTATAACATTCTGCTCAAGCCATCTACAAATGTCAGTGATCATCTTAGTAGTAACTAGAACTAGTTGACTGGAATGGAACCAGTATCTATCGGATTTGGGAAGGATCTGTCTGTCAATATTTCTTACATACCAGCAAGAAGAAGCATCGCTACACTTCCACCGAGGAGAACGCAATATTGGAAAAGTTATAGTCGTTACAACTTTTCCGGAAATATAAAATATAGAAGGAGAGCCTTTATTGTATTCCCAATAATTCACTGCTTCGTTGGTCATCTTTTATACGGGCCCGGGCGGCGGTGGTTCGCCCCGGTTTATATAGAAAGCTTTTCTGATTTTAAAGACATATCCGGGAGAACGTATCTCAAATAATGCCATCGCATACTCTCTTCTTTACGCTCCCTTTCCGTTTTATATTTATAGATATTGAAAAATGAAGTGTCCGAACGGATTGTTATAGGACCATTGTTGGATATTGCACAAACTCCGGGAGATGTATGTGTGAGGTTTGTGCTTTGCGCAGTATTAGATTGCTACGAGTATTACCTAGAACTGAAGCAAGGTCTATCCCAGAGTTCCCCAAACTTTTTTGTGTCGTAGACCCCTTGCCATGTTTTTCCGTGTTGGGTAGACCCCCTACTTACCTGATATTGATTTCCTGTAAATTTCTAACTGTAGTGAAGTTTAGTGTTAAAAACTTAAAGTAAAAACACATGTTAATTTATATATTTATTTATTGAATTTAAATTAAAACTAGTCAAAATAAAATTTCGTATCTGTTATGTAAAATATATGTAACATCAAATAAACAGGTGTCTGACCAGTAAGTGCCCGCAGTGGAAATAGGTGATCGCATTGAAAAAAAATGAGAGGGACAAAATAAAAAAAAAGTGAAAAATAATAAAAAAAAAGTTTTACTTAAAATAGTACAATAAGCGAGTTCGTTTATTAATTATAACATAAACGTATGTTCTACAATAATTTCACTGTTAGTTTAATTAAATTTCGCTTCTTATACGTTTAAGTTATCTAAAAATAGGCAAATATTAACGAATTTTAGTGTGTACCTATCCTTGAATTTTCAGAATAATTTAAGAAAAATATATTTTCTATAAAGGAGGGTTCTTCAAAAAAATCAATGCGGGCACTTATTCCCAATACGGGCATTTATTGGTCAGACACCAATAAACATAAAATAAACTATAAATAAAATAACATAAACAATAAGTCAATATTTTGAGTAAGAAGGGTGAACCTGATGCTTTAATAATAAATTATCAACATTTGGCGTCAATTTTGTAAGGGTTAATCTTAAATCTCCTCGGCTAATGATGTCCAGTCTGTTTCTTTTTTTCCTTAGGAGATTGGTAACAGCGCTGAACCCCCTTTCCACTAGGAATGACGATGGAAAGGAAATTAAAAATTTCCTCGCTGTATTCCATAATGCGGGATAAGTAACGGGTATGTCGTTTTGCAGCCAGAATTGCTGATATCCGTTTTTAAACTGAACCTTAAGTTCTTCGTTTCTACTTAGTTCAGTCAGTTCCTCTTGTATTATGACATTCGTTTCTTCTATGTCACCATATGGATTAATTATCCACGGTGGTATTACCATAGTCAAAATATCCTCAAACCTAGATTCAAAATCTGAATAGAGGGCATTTAAATGTTGAACGTAAGTTGAAACGTCGTCTTCCTGGCAGCTTGTCTGTGACAAATTGGGGAACTGAGAACATTTGCCCCGTCCAATATTTTGCTTCATTAGTTCACCTCTGGCAAGATGGACTTTGTTTTAATCAAATTTAAACTGTCGCCTTGTAATTGCAAATTAACCATATTAAATTTTGTATACAAATCTGTTAAATAGGCGATGTCTGTTTTTCTCTTCATTAAATTTTCTTTTAAAATTTTATCTTTAGTATCCAGAAATTCTAAGATAGTCTCAAAAAGTGCAAAAAATCTTGTCAAACATAAGCCTTTCGACAGCCAGCGTACTTCAGTGTGAAGGAGTAATTGATGAAGGTGTTCGTCATTTTCTTCACACAACTGCGCAAATAACCGCGTATTCAACGCGTTGCTTCGGATTCGGTTTACTGCAACAATGACTAAATGAAGTGATTCATGCAATCTAACACTCAAATTTTTAGCAACTAAATGTTATCGATGGATGACGCAATGTATTGCTAACACCCCTGACTCATTTTATTTTAAATAGCTTATAAATCCACGATAACATCGAACCATGGCAGGTGCTCCATATGTAGCTACCGATATTATATTTGATAAAGGAATTGCTTTTTCAATGAAGTAATCCTTCAAAACATGAAATATTGATTCACCTTTAGTGTCTGTTATCAAAGTTCTTGCGTAGAGCAGTTCTTCGTAGATTTCTTGATTCATAATAAAACGAACATATGCCAATAATAATGATGCATTATCAGGTAAAGTTGACTCGTCCAGTTGTATAGAGAAATGGGTCATTTGCAAATAATTACATAAGAAGCTTTCAATATCAGAACTCATTTCATCAATACGTCTTTCAACATTATTGTTGCTTAAGGGAATTCTTTTAATGATATCAGATGCAGGTTTGTTTAAAACAGTTTTTAAAACCTCTTCAACGGCTGGCAAGATTAACTTCTCTCCGATAGTATGCGGTTTTCCGGATTTTGCTATAAATAACGAGATATTGTAAGACGCCCGCAAACCATCATCATTTCTTTGTCACGTCGAAGCGAACATTCTGTCCAGTGTAGGTCTCTTCTGAAATTTATCTTTGAGTGTTTGAAAATATTTTAAATATTTATCGGTTTTATCAGGGTGGCATCTTCTCAGATGATCTTGCAGTTTAGATGGTTTCATAGCGTCATGGCCCAAAACTTTGTTGCATAAAAGGCACATAGGCGATTGTTTGTCCGGCAATGATGGAATGAAGCCAAATTTCAAATAATCAACATTGTACTGTCTACATTTCTTTTTAGGTTCGGACATGGCATCAGTCATCTGTGGGCAAAATTAAATTATTTAAATAAGACAGAAAGTCCAGCAGCTGTATATTAAAAATATTTTTCTATTTTTCCGAAAACATTCCATAATTCTAACATCTTCTTGCAACAATTAGCTTGAATTATGGAGATTGCTCTGTAATTATATTACCGATTGCTAAAGCTTTCAAAAAGAAACTATTGAGGAGTACTCGTGTAATTTTGCATGATTGAATTTATCTATCTTTGCTAACTACGAGTACAAAACTAAAATTTAATAAAAAATAATGTACTTATTTTTCTCCAGAACTCTCAAACAAAATAACACCGACTCACTATAATTTGTGTGATATACTATCTGTTTATATTTTTTAAAATATTTTCTTAGCACTTTCCTTTTCAAGATTCAGGAAACGAATAAACGTATTTGTCCCACATTCGTATTTATAGAGTGACGAATTGAACAAGTCAGTGCAAGGTAGCGAAGCTCTGAGACTGCGACTCTCAAGTTCAAAGTGTATTGCGACCACAAAGCGAATACCAACATCCTACAACTTCACAATTTTATAAACAAATATAATAAATTTTTTATTTCATAGGTACTTTTATAAATAATGTATATGTTTTGATATTATAAGATAGTATGATGTAAGTAAATAGGTACTGTCAGTGTATGTGTTTAGGTCTACTATCGTGGACCCCCATATTCATTTCATGGACCCCCAAATTTTTTTTCGCTGAAGTAGACCCCTTGCAGGGTGTCATAGACCCCTAGGGGTCGATATAGACCACTTTGGGAATCAATGGTCTATCCGCTATGTGCGAAGTAGATGTGAAATGTATATTAAAGACCTTGGAAAATTTAGTGGAGCCACGTATCAACTAATAAAGTTGTTTTGAAGACAGGAAACAATGTATGAATATTAACAGTAAGTGAAAACATGACAGTTAGTTGCGGAGTTCCACAAGGAACCGTATTAGGACCAATGCTGTATAAGTTGCATATTAGTGACCTTTCCAAGTTGAAAAGGCGAGACTGTCGTTATTATTTATATGAAAACTTTGTAGTTAGCCCAATAAACGTTATTGTTATTACAGTATGCCAAATTGTTATATTTTATACAGGTTGTTAACCTTTTTCATGTAAAAAGCTTAAAATTCTCGGAATGGATCACGATTAATAGTGCGTCGTAAATTGTAAGAACAATGGCAAAAATAGTTGGTTAGTAAGTTTATTCACTTTATCAATGATTTAGTAGGATGTTATGTTATTGACTTCATAGTTAATTGCCTACTAGGAAGTACAATGGGTCTTGATAATTTTCTAATATTAAGTCCAACTTTATGCTATCTGTTCAAAACTACTGAATCTTACATCGCTATTGCCAGACATTGAGTATTGATGTTTGTAGAAAAAAATCGAAAGAAAACTGTTTTCTTGGATTAGAGACTTCTCTGAAGAATTTAGTGTATGCAGATTGGCAAGAAGTGTGCGATGAAAATTTTGTTGACACGAAGTTTGAAGTTTGTGTTTTCCTAACAAACGTATAGTGACCACAAAAACCAAAGCTCTCTTAAAACCAGAACTGATAAACTTGGGGCATATACATATATGGTCACATTATATCAAACAATGGCGGAAAGGGATGACAGATATAGAGACATCAGTAGACATTTAACTAAATCATACCGAGAAAAAATTTAAGACGTGAAGATATTGATCAAAAATCCGTGACTCTAACAACAAATTTAAGCGTAAGAGGCAAGTCATTACCAATATCCAGAAGAAAGATTCTAATCAAAATGTCATTATCACCGAAGAAGGACAGATTTTTATTGTAGCTTCTAAATTTAAAGTACAATTCATTGTCAGTAGAAACAATGTTCAATTAGATCAGAACGTTTCGGCATGTGACATTTTCCATTTGATATCTCCGTTAAAAAATTCAAATTCTTGTGGATATGGTGATGTCTTAAATAAACTCCCTTTCCCCTGTATCCCCCTATCGTCCCACGGTACCCAATGGGTGCTTAGGCCTTAGGCCTTCGTGGTAGTTGGAGTGTAAAAAAAAACTGCAAAAAAAATTGTTTATGAATGTGTGTCATGTGGACAAGGAAAGTTTTCAAGCTTATCAAAACTAGCATTAGTTATACCAATCTATAAAAGAAACGATCCAAATGACTACGCTAATTACAGACGCAGTAGCATGCTATCAAGCTTTTCAAATGTCTTTGAGCTTAATAATGAAAAAACAACATGTAGATTTTTGCAGTAGAAATATTGTGATCTCGGACAATCAGAATGGTTTAATCAATGGTATAAATACTGAACGGTGTACGGTTTTACTAATTAGTCCCTGATAAATACAACATATACTAAGTGACATATAAATCCGAACACCCAGTTTAAATGGTTTTATTTTAATAACAGTTGGTGAATGTATTTATCTTACTGTAAATAACAAGTGAACAAATTTTCAGCCTTATCAGTTGGACATTCCGATTTTTATACTGCTTTTTTTTAATTCACTAACGCTCTAAAAATGAATATTTCAGCCGCAGTAAAGAATCACCGTTGGCGGATTTTGGTTCTTGACATCCTTTACGATCGGTTACGATGCCTAGAGTACGGAGACCTGTACGATTTCGTCAACTTAGTGAGTTTGATAGGGGCCGTATAGTGGGACTTCGGGAAGCTGGACTTTCTTTTCGGGCAATTGCAGTTACAGTGCAAAGAAGTGTAGACACTGTGGTTAGGTGTTGTCAGGCATGGCTTCGAGAAGGCCGTACGCAAAGAGCAAGGGGCACTGGACGCCGCCGTAGAACAACAGACCGTGAAGATCGCCGCCTAAGATTATTGGCCTTAAGGGACCGTTTCTCCACTACCAGGTCCATTGCAAATGAATGGTTTGCAGAACACGGAAGACCCATTGGCATGCGAAGTGTTTACCGACGAATGAGAAGTTTTGGCTTGTTTTCATACCGGCCACACTGGGTCCTCCCTTTAACTCGAGAACACCGACGTAATCGCCTTGAGTGGTGGAGACAACGGTCACTCTGGGATCAGGAATGGAACAGTATTGTCTTTAGTGACGAGTCTCGATTTTGTTTGGGCATGCACGATGGTCGTGCCAGGCTTAGAAGGCGACGTGGTGAAAAGAGGAATCCACAGTTTTTTGTTGAAAGACATGTTCATCACACTGTTGGAGTTATGGTTTGGGGTGCTATAGCTTATGGTTCCAGGTCACCTTTAATCTTCATCAGAGGTAACATGAACGCGCAGCGTTATATTCACGAAGTTCTAGAACCCCATCTTTTACCCTATCTTGACACCCTGGCAGATCCAACTTTCCAACAAGATAATGCCCGACCACATGTTGCAAGAGTCACAATAGACTTCTTTCAACATAATGATGTCACATTGTTATCATGGACACCAAGATCTCCCGACTTATCCCCAATTGAGCACATGTGGGATATGATGGGTAGGAGATTGCTCAATTCGTCACATCCTCCTCAGACTCTAGAAGCACTTCGAGAGGAGTTGGTGGTTGCCTGGAATGAGATACCACAGGAAGACATTGACCACCTGATCAGAAGCATGCCTAGGCGCGTTGGAGAATGCCTAGCACATCAGGGTGCATCCACACATTATTAAAGGTCAAAGGGCTTTAAAGCAGTGCAATCATTTTGAAATTTTTATCATTTACTTATTATGCTTCATTAAGTACTGATACAAAATTTTATTAAAATTAAACCATTTAAACTGGGTGTTCGGATTTATATGTCACTTAGTATATTTGCGGCCTCTTTTTAGACTTTCGCTTTATGTTGGTCATGAGTTGCTGCTGTGTAAGTTGTGCAACTTTTATTGAGGCAGGTGTTCCCCAAGGGTCGGTCCTGGGGCCTTTTTTTTCTCAATGAATGCAGTTTCAAGTTGTAAATCTATATTATATGCGGATCTTATTGCCCAGAACCAGTAACATTGAACTTTTTCGTAACAGGGAAGCAGTATTCACAGCCGTTCAAAAATGGTCGGTAAATAATGGCCTGATATAAGATACAGATAAGACCCAATTAATGAAGTTTTCGCTAAGGGATAACCAATATTTCAGTATTTTTAATATCGTTTCAACAATTGAAACATCTCTTTCTGTTACGTAGTAGGGTATTAGCATTGATTTTCATCTAACTTGGCGGGCACACGCGGAAATACTGTGTCATAAAGTACGTAAAAGTATATATAAACATCATTAAAACGACAATAATTAACATTTCATTTGATACAACTTGTGGGGCTATTTCTAAGTTTATGAGGCCATAGCATTTGGAATAAATAATAATGCTGAATAAATGCTATACGAGCCCCTTCTCTCTTCAGTTGGCCCACTTCAAGATTTGTACCAAAATATGCCTTTATAAACTAAACATGACAAAACTATTTACTTCTAAAACAATTTGTTTTCTCAAAAATATTTTAGATACACCCTAGTCGTAAAACATACAGAATTGAAGTGACTTAGATCCATAACTAATAGAACATCTGACCAAATAAACAATCTGTGAAGCAACAATTGAAAGATTACCTTTGGGTAACATCACCTTTATTTTTTATTACGGCTGAAATTCTTTGGGGCATAGTGTTAACCAAGTTTTGGCAAAAATTTGATGTAAAACAATCCCATATTTCTTGAAGATTTTGTCTCAGTTCGGTGATTGTACGAGCAGGATGTTGTCGTAGAACATTTTTCATTTTGTGCCACAAAGTTTCAATAGGTGACAGATCTGGACTGATAGAAACCCATTTCAAAAGTGGTACATTATTTTCTTCCATCCATTTTATAGCCTTTTTTGAGGTATGGCACGCTGCACTGTCTTGTTGAAACACAAAATCTTGGCCGGATGTCAAACATTCTTCCATCACTGGTAAAAGCGATTCTTCTAAAATTGCCAAATATTTGTTTGTATCCACATTTCCATCAATAAAATGAAGTTTTCCTACACCTTTTGATGACATACTGCCCCAGACCATAATGGATACTGGAAATTTTACTTTTCTCTTCAGACAGTCAACATTTTTTTTGCGAATAACTCTACTGCGACTGTCACCAACACAAACTTCGAATCGGGCCTCATCACTCCGTTGTATTGCGCACCATTGTTGAGGTGTCCATTGTCTATGTTCTTTAGCCCATCCAAGTAATTTTTTTGCAGTGGAGTTAATAGTGGCTTTTCTTTGGCCTATAAACAAGTTGTGCAACTTAAGGGTTTTTGCTTCACTTTTTTTATAAGAAAACTTACCTTGCAAGTACCAAATTCAGTTTGAGGGCCTCTCTATGAGTTGTGGACATCGAAATTCTCCTTCCAACAGCGTCACTCCACAGAGCCCTTAATTGTAAATAATTGGCACGCACGATTATCCTTCTTAATGCTCTTCGGTCGGTATTTGTGATATTACTTTTTTTCACATATCGTGGCTTAATATTAACTGAACCAGTTACGTTATATCTTCTAACAATATTTCTCACGCTGTACCGCGATTAGTCTAACAAAGATGCAATTTCTGAGTTTGATATCCCAGAATTAAAAAATTTAATTATCAGCAACCGAATTTTCTCACTAATAACCTTTCCTCTACCCATTTTGAGAACCTTAACTACCCAAAACTATTTTAAATGTACCTATTCTGACAGCTGTGATTAATAAAAACAATTGTCATGGCTTTTATTTTTCACAGCCACCTATGCGTTATAGACTTATTTTGCATTGAAATGTAAATAGGTTGATATGCTGTAATTGCAACATGTGTTATTTTTATGCTTCAAATTGGATTAGGGAGTGTTAAAGTTGGTGTTTTCTACTGTATATTATCAACATATTCATTGTTAATATTTTAAACCTATAACACCCTGCTACATTTTTATTATTTGTGTTTGATAAGAAAAAAACTAAGATTTCAATAGTTGGGCCAACTGAAGTGGGAAGGGGCTCGTAGCATCCGACCTGAAGGAGGTGTTGTGACCACTTCTGGATTAAACACAATCCCGTGATCTAGGCCACAAAGACTCTTTAACTATTTGGAAAGTACCTGGCGCTGTATAAACAGTGTTGAAAACTTTCTGTATGCTTCGTCTTCATACTTCTTGTCCGACTTGTGATATCTTCTTTTTTGAGTTCACTTAATTCGAAATCCTAAAGAACTTCGAGGACAAAAGGCCGATAATCTCAGAACTAAAATAATAAAAAATCACTCAAACTGATTTTTATTTTCAACAAACAGGAGAATCTAACATAGGTATTACCAGGAGAAGTGATTTATGAAAACCAGTGGCGTGCATAGAGACGGATATGGTTCAATTAACGTCGTAATGAGGTGCCATAGATTTCTCAGTGTTTTCAATATCCAGCTTCATAATGTTTCCAGAATAGGGGAGGATAAACCTTTTCCTAAGGATATTTTAGGATTTTACCTCAAATATTCAAACTTAAATACATATCTCCAAAACGAGTGATCTCCCAGAAAGACAAAATTCATAGAAAATTGAATGCTAATTTATAAAAGTTACAAAATGTACATCTTTTCTCCGAAAAGCCAAGTGACTTAGAACATATATCCTATTAGGTTTCCAGATACCCCAATCTCTACGTACATGGCTTAGTTTGGGCCAGGAAGCTCTGTCTGCAAATGTTGCGCTCACTGAACGTCCCGAATCTTTAGTATCTTTATCCGTAGGAGAGCATTTTTAGATCCGTATTTATATGGACTTTTTGTCATATTTAAATGTACTCTCTACCATAGAAATATTGGCAAGTCTTTCTGAAACACCCTGTACACCTGCTACTGGTGAGAACTCCGGCTCAATAGATTTCGGTCAAAATTTCCACAACCCGTCACATTGCTGCATTGGGTGTGAAATCATATTCACTAGCGTAGGTTGTGGCCTCTAAACTACTACACGAGAGCACACGAAACAGCACTATTAAAAATGACCTTTAAAGAGTACGATTTTCTACTATAGAGTTATTAGTGTTTTGCTAAAGAAATAAAATTCAATGTTTTAAAGAACTGTTATAAAAATTATTCTAAATAAAAGGAAACAGTAACAAGATATTAGAAAACTACGGAGATGAAGCTTGAATTTAACCTATTTTTCATGTATTTAAACTGCATCATTTCACGGGCACTGTCCTCGGTTGGAGGAGTCGTCAATACATCTCCAACATACCCACGCGTATGTAGCTCTAATTGAACGCAGTCAGTGTTAGGGAGCACTTGCGGGCTCGATTTCCCATCTCCCGTCGTCGAATGACGACCGTTCGGACAGAAATCTCATTTGAACGTTTGTAACCGCGTTGAGAGGCGTACAAACATTATTTACCTTTGCACTATCTGCACCCAGCTCAGCCGCCGATGGCATCGATGGAGATTTGAACTACGGATCCGAGGACGCTAGCGTAATTTTGGCATGCAATCGGTGGATAGCTCAATTATTTTTAAGCATATCTAAAAAGGTAGCCACGAAAATTGTAGGTAATTATTATACACCTTGTATATATGGTGGCTATACAGACATACATTTTTTTAAATGGAATGTGCTGCATATGCAGCCGGCCTATGCATTAATAAGTTCTTTTTTATCTGAAAGGATGCAGCGCGTGACTTTGGACGGGAACATATCAGATACATTTACAATTACATCAGGGGTACCCCAGGGCAGTATTTTGGGTCCATTGTTGTATAGCGTATATACTTTTAATTTCATGAAGTCGCTAAGTTATTGTCAATATCATCTTTATGCTGACGACACTCAAATTTATGCCTCTTTTAAACCAGATCTGTCAGAACTTATAACAAACCGACTGAATACCGACTTGAATAGCCTTCATAAAACCTCTGAAGGTCACTTGTTAAAGATAAACCCTAGTGAATCGACGGCTCTATTGTTTTGTAGTGATTCCTACAGAAACGTATTAGAAAATAATACTAAGCTCAAACTAGAGGACAATATACGTATAGTATCCTTTAGGGATTCCATGAAGGATTTGGGTTTAGTGGTTGACTCTAAACTTGAGTTTAGAGAGCACATTACTCTGAGCCTAAGAAAAGCATATTCAATGTTAAAAATAATTTACCCCCATAGACACTACCTATCACAAAATACTAAAGCCACGCGAAGCTTTAGTGTTGTCCCACTTCAACTTTGCTGATATGGTGTATGGCCCATTCGTTGATAGTGTGAAACAAAACAGGCTCAAAAAGCTCAGAACTCTTGTCTGAGACTAATATTTGGCATAAGGGGTAGACGAAGAGTATCCCACAAACTACCTGAACTGGGATG
Source organism: Acanthoscelides obtectus (assembly GCA_963669975.1). Classification (NCBI taxonomy): domain Eukaryota; kingdom Metazoa; phylum Arthropoda; class Insecta; order Coleoptera; family Chrysomelidae; genus Acanthoscelides; species Acanthoscelides obtectus. The sequence continues at coordinate 114,465,647 of CAVLJG010000003.1, forward strand.
ACTGAATATGGCTCAGAGGCGTACTCCTGCTTTCTTTTTTACAAGATTATAGATTATAGAAGCCACCCTTATCTTCATTAAAAAATTAGTTACCGGACTGATGTATATAATCTAAACATTAGAATATTGCATTTGATTACAATACTATCACACAATAAAGAATCATTTAAGGAATCATTCTCATATCAGATTGCCTTCCTGGTAAATAAATTCAAAATTAAAGATATTTCTCTCTCCATAGCTACATTTAAGAGGAACCTTAAAAGTGATTTACTGTCTCAGATATCATAGAAAACACATCTCCTGCTCCCCCTTTTCTCTTCTCTTTGTATTACTATAGAATTGTTTGAATTTGTTTGTTTTTTTTTTTGGCTCCAGCAGCTGCTTTTTAGGGGGCAAGCTGAGGTAGCCCTTTATTCTCTTAATGCTTTTTTTGTTTGTAAACTTGGTATATACTGTTTAGTGAGGGTAATAAATATTATTATTATTATATTTCAGTATATTCTGAAATGCCTCTTGAATGGAAGAAGTTTGATATATAGCACAGTTTTGGGGTCCTCATCGCTACTTGCCATTTTGTACTAAAAAGCACTATGCTTTGGCAATCTGCATGTCAGTCACTTTTACAAGTAGTTTAGTATTAGAGAGCGTAGAAGACTTTTTGCCAAAATGAGCTTCATATCCCACAAATTCTAGCAGTTTTGATGCTTATTTAAAAAAATAGACCTAACACCCTGTAACTATTCACGGCTATAAATTGATCTCTCCTCAACTCCTTTATATAACGGCTTGCAGTTTCACATAAAAATTATAGTGTCTGATATAAAGTTTTCACACTAGGTTTTTTGAATACAGAATTTTTTAGAGGGTTCTATTGATGGAAGTTGTACTTTCTAAACCAGCCATCTCCATGAAACACCTTCAAACCCCTGATACAAAGAAGTTGCGGGCCTGTTCTCTAGAGTAGCCATTCCGCTTCACGGCAATGCTCGGCCTCACGTTGCTGGTGGAACCCAGACGAATATTTGTTGAGAATACCCGGATCATCCATCATAGATACCTGACCTTCACCTTTTTCTCTAGGTAGAAAGCGCTTGAAAAATAATGACGGGGTGAAAGTAACAGTTACTAACTGGCAGCATCCTTTGACGACACTGCCACGCTTTTTCTTTTTTTTTTTAATTACGATCACTTTTTAATTTTGAGCTAAAGTTACTTCTCTCAATTGAGGCAATAGATGATTAAAAAAAAAACTAGAGGGTTACTGAGGCTAAAGTCGTGGTTTAGCGTTGGCAAATTAGGCCCTATCCTCAGGTACACCGGAGAGTAGGGGAGGTACTTTTTAGGGGCGCCACCAGCTTTTATCCGCCAAAACTGGAAGACGCCTTGGTGTTGAAGGGCACTCTTTAGCCCAGAACCCCAAGAAACAAAAACAAAAATACATACAAACAATAGATTTTCTGTGTGGGTAAATAATTGCTAAAATTAACATCAATACATTTTATTACATCTACTAACGGCTAACAACAAAAATTTAAGCCAACCAAACTAGGAGATCTCCCTTAATGCGCAAGCTTATTGACTAACTATTTTAAAATGGGCGAGGAAGGCTTCAAAACCGATGACGTAAGAATCCCTATGGTGGAAAAAGGGTCTCTGTTCGGAAAGAGGTCCCGGTAGAAAACAAAATAAAAAACCCTAGGAAGAATAATAGTATTATATATTATATATACAAATTTAGTTAACAACAATTAACGTAATTGGAAAAGTAATCTTCAAATATTGAATAATAATTATACGCGAATAGAAATTAAATATTTTAGATAATTCAATCATGATTTTTGACCACCCGAAATAACAGATTTAAAATTACACTTTGAGTTACTCGGAAAATATAAAACCAACGCATGCTCCACACAATACTAAGTTAACTCCATTTTAGAACAAGAATAATTATTTACTTTTGAGAAAACTCATATATATGAGAAATATGGTCTTTTGCCTAAATTTTCATTTACTTAAAATAAAATAATGCTCACCTAGATGATACCAGGTAGGGTTTTTCACGTGGTTCCGGCTGGCGAAAAGTGCGGCTGAAGACAATAAGATCCTACAGATTGTAGAATTTCTCGGGTCCAAGGGTAGACAAAAAAAACGCACTCACAACAGGAATGACCCAGGAAATTATCTATGAAATTTTCTTCCACAATCCAACGAAGATGCCCCAGGCAAAAAAGGAGGAAAATTTCAGGCCTCCTGGTACTAGCGGAACAGAACAAGATGGCCCTCCGATAGTGGAAGGAAGTCCCATCCCAAAATTTAATTTTTTCGACTTGACATTTCCAAATATAGTTGTACGACCATAAAGAGCCAAACGTTGTCGGCCAATCCCAAAATGAGAAGGTTCCTAATATAAATTCAAGGAAATATCGGGAGTAAATGTGGCAACACTGTCATATCTGCATATAAATTTGATTGATTAATAAACATAAGGAAATTCATAAATAAAATTGGCAACTATGCGGAACAAGCGAGGTGTGCAAGTAGTTCGGTACGCAGAATAGTACCTCGACAGCGACATCAGCCTTTGACCTTGGAAGATTTCAGAAAACGATAATAAATTCATCTGACTATAAAAGAAATACATAGTTCAATAGGTGAGTAATAATATTTATGCAACACAAATAGTTTTTAATTCAGAAGGTGATATCAATTTATAGATGTACATTTATTTATTTATTTTTAGCTCCGGAGCGACAAACCGGATTGTTGTTGGGATGTGAACAAATCCCCGAGGCGAAAATTTCGAGATTGAATTGATTTCTTGACGGTGGAAGATCTAGCATGGGATGGAAGCAACCGAGTTATTTATGAAAATATGTGGAGATGAATACTAAAATTATTACTCATGGTAAACCAGGGGAATTACTAGGCAACACAAGAAGAAATTGTCCATATAAGGGCGAGTAAATTCTTCAATTAATTACCTGAGCATGCAAAATTGACTACACATTTATAAACTTAGTGGTAGAAACTGTAAAGATGATCAAAATGCAGTGCGATTGCTGTACGTTAAATTTAATAATTGAAATTTTTGGATTATAAAATAGATCAGGATGGATTATGTTTAATTGAATATTTGGTTTCAGTTCCCAAATTGTTCAGTGACATGGAAGATGCTGACTACTATATAGGCAGCCAAACGACTACAGAAGAAAACAACGGATACAAATTAAAAATTATAGTTATTGCGTGGTAGTCATGTGTTATGTTTGTTATTTCAAATAAACATGATAACAGGTAAATGTCCGCGTGTTATTTATTTTGGTTATGAATTACGTGAGAAAAATATAGCTAAATACACCGTTAAAAACAAGCCCTATCTTGGGAAATGGTCAATGGGCCGGTCTAGTCATTTTTGTCAATAAAATTGATTTAATAATATGCTATGAATAAAAATAATATGTTACGGAGAATATTAGATTAGATTATCGGCTTTTGTTTCTTCCTTCTTAAGTTCTTGCTGCATTCTTCAAATTAAACCTGTGCGACAACAACAACAAAAATAAATATATGATTCATCGGCAATAAAAGGCAACTGTTACAACACCATACACAATCTGGAAACATTCAACACATGCGCAAATGTTTATGGTGATTATGTAGAAACATTACAAAACGATCCTCACTTAAAAAATATCCCTCGTATCACCAATACCACGTGCTTGCATGTCTGCGCTTACGTGTATCTACCTCCAGAATGTCAATATTTATCAACAATTATCATTCAGCGGACATGTGAGACACTCACAGTGCCTGATGTAGCAAATTTCGTGTGTAAACAGATTGTTGCGTGAGTGGTGATGGAGCAGGGGTTTGCTCTTCTGCCTCCAAAAAGGAAAGTTTTAAAATTAGCAGCCATCTGATTTTGTCATTCTTGCATACAGCTTCACTCAAATTATTGGAGAAGACAGTGAAAAGATACATTCGATGTTGTTACATGTTAAAAGAAAAATGACTTGAAAAATGTAAGAACGCTGGTGTGAACTTATAACTTGGGTTAATGCAAAAGTAAAAAAGTAGACCTGTCTTTGTATCAGCTTCTTGTAGAATTCTTTATGTAGTGCAATTACATCAAAAAGCCGTAGGCCATGTCAGAAATCGCACAGCACTATCTGGGCTTTCCGTGAAAGAAATACTCCTCACATTGGATCAATGAGTGTGTCCGTCACGGGACTCTCATGTATTTGGATCTGTGAGATTGCTTCCCACAATTTTTGACAACTGAATCTAAATCTCATCTAAAACGTTTTTAAATTGGGTAATCAACAAATAAATGGCATTAGGTTTTTCTAAGTTAATGCAAAATTTGTAGTCAGTAAGTAAGTTTCATTGAATTGAATATTTAAAACACACATGACAACAGCACGTTGGTCTTTCGTCACACTTATCGAACCGGCAATCGAGCGCAAACGCTAACAGTGGTTACTTATCGTTTTGCACAGATAAATTACTTTATCGTTTTGTCGAGCGTGTTGTTTTGTTTTTGTTCGCATACATCGTCATGTTTATTTACAATGTTCTCGAATCAAGAGTTCGCCGACATGCTGTTAGTTTACGGTGAAGCTCGTCAGAATTCATATCTTGCAGCTCAAATTTATCGCGACAGATTCCGCCAACGGTTACACCCAGACAGAAGGACATTTGTGCAAGTGTACCAAAGACTTCGAGATACAGGAGGTGTTCAGCCCACTAATATTCGCACTCGTGAAAGACAGGTTACTGTAGAGCAGGAGGAATAAATTTTAAATATCGTGGAAATCAACACCGATGTCAGCACTTTGAAATTGGGCCGCCGCGTAGGACTATCGCATACCATAGTCCATAGAATCCTACGGGAAAATTTGCTTTATCCCTACCATGTACAACGCGTGAAGGTCTTGATACCATAAGACTGTCCTAGCAGACTAACATTCTGTCAGTGGTTTTTGCACAAAAAAATTGAAAATCCGGATATTTTTGAAAACATTCTAGCGACGGACGAATGTACTTTTACGCGAGACGGGATATTAAATTTCCTTAATACTCACACGTGAGTCAAAGAAAATCCTCATAGCATTCGTGAAGGTCATTTCCAACAACGTTTTAAAATAAATATTTGGGCCATTACAACGGAGTCAGAATTTGTGGTTTGTTCATGAGGGAGCACCACCACACATTTTTAGAGGCGTCATTCAGTATATGAACGAACATTATCCAAATCGCTGGATCGGTCGAAAAGCTCCTAATCCTCGAAAATGTCCACCAAGATCTCCTGACCCCAATCCGATGGATTTCTGGTATTGAGGAGAACTTAAAGGGATGGTTTATGGGGCTGGTCCAATAACAACTGAAGCACAATTTCGCGGCTGAAATAATAAATGGAGCAGTTCGAGGACCTAGAGTAAGAAGAAACTGGGTTCATCGTAATGAAGCTTGAGTGGAAAGTGGAGGACGACACTTTGAACACCGTATTTAAATACAAAAGGTGCAGTGTAGGTTTTAAAAAGAAAAACAATGTATGTATCAACATTGTGTTCCCTATTTATAAGTGGATTTTTTTAATACGAACAATAAACAATCTTTGACTATAAAGTACGGGATGCCATCTAGACCAGATGTCATCTTATCCTTTAGTGATTTAATGGCCTTCCTGACTTCATTTTCCTCAATTGGATGAAAATGGACAAATAAATTACTATGATTTAGTGAGGCATTATTATGGGGCTTGTGAGTGACATAGACGCTGCTGAAAAACTCACTGAATGCGTTTACTATATCCTGAGGCTGATCTATAGAATTATTTTGAAATTTCATTATCCCTGGGATTCGTGATGTGTTGTTTTTGGAGTGAACGTATGACCAAAAAGCATTGGGGTTAATTGTTAAAGAATTCTGGATATTTTCAATATATTGATCATACGCTGATTTAATCTGATTTTTTATCAAGCGTCGCAAACCTTTAAATTCTTGTAGATCATCAACAAAAGCAGACCTGTTTATTTTTTTCCTAAATTTAGCTTTAAGTTTAATGTTCTTAATAATAGCTGAGTGAAACCAAGGCGGGCATCAGTGACTGTAATTCTTATACAGAGGTATGTGCCTGTCAAAAATTTGGATAATGTTGCCATAAAATACATCAACAATATAATTAACATCAGAAGAACAGAATAAAACATCCCAGTCAAATTGAATTAGCTCTTGATACAGGTTGACAAAGTCAGCCCTTCTGTAGTTATAAGTTATTTTACTATGATTGACTATAAACTTAGGCTCTTTAATGAATATGGCAGTCAAATCAATAGGTAGTGCCGGGTGGTGACTATCTTCTGGCACTAAAGGTAGTTCATCACCCTTAACAGTACAGGGTAATTTAGAAATTACCAGGTCTAGCGACCGACCAAGATGACTTAAGACATTATTTGACTGCTTATAATTAAAAATGTCCAAAAAATTATAGATAATGCGTGTCTTAGGGTCTAGCAGATTGCCATTTACAATTTGAGGCACATTAAAATCTCCTAGAAACAGGGAATTACAGTCGTGCAAATAATCCAGTTGCTCAATAGCTTCAAAGAACGATTCAAATTCATCAATAGCAATTTTATCAGGAATCTAAACAACAGCCACAATAAATGTATTATATGCCACATGGCATCTCACTATTAAAAGATCAATTGATGGAAATTGTGCCTCAAATACAGCAACATCTATGACCTCAGATTTAATGCATTCCTTAACAGCAATATAAGAGTCAGGAAATAGTTCAGCACTCAAAACATTCTCATTCCACCACGTTTCACTTAATGAAACTAAGTCATATTCACTATCACTAATAGCCGGACTGATTATATGTAACTTACTATTCAACCACGAACATTTTGATAGTAACACAACAAACAGCGCGAGCTCGAACTAGCGAAACTGCTGGAACACTTCAGTTTAAAGACTTCACAATTTTTGGATTCCCATTAATATATCTAACCCTGAACTTCTGCGTGCCTTCAGCATTTCTTGCATTCACATCCTCTTGCAGCTTTTTGTAGTGGTCAATCTGCCTACGAGTACGATCAAATGAAAGCGATATCTTCGTGTAAGCGCTATTTTTCATATTACTTGCCTTTTTAATCAGATTAATGACTTGAGTCTCGTTCTGTAAGACCACCTTGACTGGTCTGTTTTTCCCGGCGCCAAATTGTCGTCCCAGTCTAATTACTGATGCATTTTGTAGCTGGAAATGAGGATCCACCACTCTAAAATTTTTCCCTACATCAACTTCATCCTTGTCTGCCCTGGCTTGGGGCTGGTCACTCTGATTTTGCTCCGGTAAGCCAAATACAATCATATTCCGCTTACGGGAGTTGCGCTCGTTCATTTCTCCAATACTCTCCTCAAAATCAAAACCATTATCTGGAGCAGCAGACTTCAAAGCATTATTCTCAGCCTTTAATGCCCTGATATCATTTTGCAATGACAATATCAAGATTTTTAAATCATTTAATTGATTCCCAACCTGTCTACAGTTCGTACAGGACCAAGAGTAGCCCTTATCAGGATCCTTTAGCACATTGATTTCATCAAGTGAAAGATTGACACAAGCATGCCTGAAGGTTCTTGTGCATATGGCGCATTTCACCATTAAGTTAGCTTTATAAGACTTACTGCAACAAGCGCAAAGCAAATTAGATGGCGGCATCTCAATTTGTGTTACGCCACTGAAGGCACGATAACTTGGTAGTACAGCACCAGAAACCGTTTCTAATAATATATGGTTATATTTTGGTTTTGAATGAATGCAGAATATAAGCAGTTATGTAAGATTGCTTGAATGATAGTATATTTCAAATTCAACCGTTAGTATAGGAATCCAATAAAACAGTCCTCTTGCTTACAGTTAGCATTTTTGACGCTGCTCACCCCGTTTGGTGGTTTTAGACGAAACAGCTGATTTGACGTTGTCCGTAACTTCCTATCCCCTTAATCCATTTCAAATGTCACCGCAGCAATTAACGAACCACTGCAGTCGGTGTTCGGACCTTTATCTATCGGTGCGCCAATCTGGATTAATAATACAGTAGCAATCTGATCGAGTGATTCAATTGAAAGCTAACTACGGACCCCGACTCAGATCAATGTGGAGCGGTGGACTTAAAAGCCTTTCATTATCTGTTACCTCTCGGTTCGTGCGTCTCAAGAATACCCCAATATGGAATTAGGCAACTCTCTAAAGGTAGTTGGGATAATTCGCAGTTGAGCTCTAAATTCCCGTCAGAACAAGTAGTGCCGGATTGGGGTGGTTGTTAGAGATGTGACGGAAAATTGCAATTATTGACCCTTATCAGACTCTAAAGGGTGTTTCAGTTTATTGTTGCATAAGTTTAAGATTCGATAGAACTTTTAAAATTAACGCATAAAGTCTATATAAACATGGGTCGAAAAATGCGTGGCTTCCGAAATACAGGGTGTTTAAATTTACTTTCTAAAATAGTTTTTTTCAAATATTTCGAACAATATTTAATGTATAACAGTGAAAATTGGTATACAAGGGTTTTTTGGTACGACAAACGAACCATAGTTTCGCTGTAGCCGCTAGAGGGCGATCTCTACTGTACCTGTAGTGTATTAAAATGACCGAAAATTTTTCCTTAGTGCAATTTTTTGCTTTTTCAATAAATCTCTTGTGAATTTTTGTTATAGTTAGCTGTTTTTGAGATATTTCGATTTTCAAGGTTCGATGCATTTTTAATTTTTTATGGGAAAATAACGTTAAAAAGTCAGTATCTCGATAATTTTTAGAAGTAGGCTGTGCCTGCAAATATTTTTGAAATTGGAAGCAGAATAAGGTTAAACATCAATTAGTTGACAGTTAGTTTTGTTGTCTGTTGAAACCAGAAACGTTTTTTTGCAATTGTGAATGCACGAAATTTAGTTTCTTTTACCTGTTTTTTTTTTTGTAAGTTTTATAAAAATGCCATTTTTATTCTCCAATCAAGAGCGAGCGGATATCCGCTTTGTGTATGGCTTTGTAAATGGAAACACAGTAGAAGCAGCCAGAGAATACGCACGAAGATTTTCAAACAGACGACATCCAACTCGCTCAGTATTAATTTGTAAGAGTGCATCGCCAAATAATTGAAAATAGTTTTGGAAATCTCCAAAGAGATCCAAACATAAAAATGTTCGTCAGCGCAGATTTACCCGTATGATTCTGCGTGAGTTTGATAGAGATCCGACCACAGGTGTTAGGAGAGTTTCTGGTGCCTTGGGAATTTCAGCAAGCCATGTTCACCGTGATGTTAGAAATGACCATAGACGTCCTTACCATTTACAACCTGTGCAAGGACTACAGCCAGGGGATGGAGAACGAAGAATCACATGTTGTCAGTGGATTCTTGATAGAACTGATAATAATAGGAAGTTTTTAAGTAACGTTTTATGGACCGATGAGTCATGCTTCACTAGAGGTGGGGTGGTAAATTTTCATAATCAACATATCTGGTCGCATGAAAACCCGCATGCAGTTCGGGAAAGAAATTTTCAGCATGAATTTAGTGTGAACGTGTGGATTGGTATCTACCGCAATTGACTATTTGGACCCTACCTTTTCCCTGCAAGGTTAAATGCTGGGACCTTCTTGGAATTTTTAAGGGCTGAACATGCAAATATGTGGGATGATGTTATGCTGGATTTGAGAAGATTGGCCTGGTTCCAGCTTGATGGTTGTCCAGCTCACTATTCGAGAATAGTTAGAAACTGGCTGGACGAAAATTATCCAGAAAGATGGATCGGCCGTGGAGGACCAGTCGTCTGGCCTCCACGATCGCCTGACCTAAATCCATTAGATTTCTTTGTGTGGGGATTTCTAAAAGAAAAAGTGTACCAGACTCCCGTAACCACAAGAGATATGCTAATAGACAGAATCAGGAATGCATGTGATGAAATAAGTCCTTATTTGAATAATGCTATACCACGTTCGATCATTCGTAGATGTGAATTGTGTATTGAACAATTGGGTTTTCATTTCGAGCAACTACTTTAGATTTTGTATGTTTGTCCTAACTATCCAATAGCATTTTAGTAGTAAATAATTAATTTAATTTGTTAAAAATAATATTGGAAAATTAAACAAATTAATATTCTGTTTTTTTGTGTTTATTTGGAGTTAGGAATTATTGCTGTGTTTAAAAACACAATCTAAACGATCATCTTAATTACTGGTAATGCCCAAATCGAAAATGTATAAAGAAATATTATTTTCCCAGAAATAATTAAAAATGCATCGAACCTTAAAAAACGAAATATCTCAAAACGGCTAACTATAACGAAAACTCACAGGAGAGCTTTTTTATGTTGAAAAGTGCGAAGAATCAGTTTTGGTTCATTACTAGATTACTAATCATATGAGATTTTTGAATGTTGGCACCTTGACCTTGGACTTCAATCGTATCTGAACGTAAAAGTGTTCGCTCCTTCGGTTGCCGGCAGCAAAAATAGGGATTCCTATTAAAAATGAAGTTGACTTTGAAATAAGCAGGGGTCAAGGTCAAATTCAAGGTCACCGTTCACTCGTCAAAATTTGCCACAGGTCTGACCTTGATAGCGACTTTTCTTAGCAGCACATATTTAATCTTCGTTTAACCTTCAGTGGTCACCTGACCTTGTACTTTAATTGTGTTTGGGTGTACATTTTCTGCCGTTTGGACTGCTGGGATCAAAAAGGGGTTTCTGTTTGAAAAAATGATGTGGCTCGCGAATTAACTACGAACGTCAAATTCAAGGTCACTGTAGAATAGATAATAGAAGGTTCTATAATTTATTTTTGAATGGTAAAGGTGTGGAAAGAGCTTAGGGGATGTTTTTTTCTAACTTTCGTTACTACGTATCGGTTCGCTGTGGAACCAGCAAATTCGAGCCCTCGTTCGAGCATATCGATTTCGGTATCGGTTATGCAAGGAATGATTCGGTAAAGCTAAATGCTTGTATACAAGTATTTAATAAAGCACGCAATTTAACGCTCCCATATACACACATATTATACAGGCGAAGGATTTACAGCGTTTCGACCGGCGCGTCACACAGGCTGGGCTAGCGCTTTGCATGCTATGAAATTTATTGAGTGAAAGTTTACTCAAACGGAAATTCATCAAATGCTTAATTAGAGTTTCGGAATTTCTATGGAGCGTCTCTGTAATCTTCTCTGCTAGGGTACATCGAGCCGTTCAACTTAATCACAGGGAGAATTTTACTATCATGTATTGGGGGTCATCTACCCTCCATTTTTGTAAAAGATGAAATAAAAAATGCATTTTTGAATACATGCTTGTATTTTGCTATTCAAAAAGTGAACTAGAAATTTAATAACAATATTGCAGATTGGAACCACTTAAATGATAATGAAGCTCGTTTACCTCAGGTTTCCAGACAAAAGTATGTTACCCAGTTTTTCTATACTGTAACCCGTTCCTTTTTGAATACTTGAGATGAAGGAGTTTGATTATGGTTTGAATATTTCCAATTGGAAACATTATTTTTACGATCACAATTGCTTTCTACGTAGCTCGAAACCCGAAATTGTAGATAATATATTGAAATTACATATATTCAATGACGTCACCTTTATCATTTGTATATCAGAGAAAAACATTCCATCTATTTATTAACGGTACATCGAGACTACAAAACCGACTCAGATTTATACAGATTCTAATCCATATCCTCATTTAAATCCAGTCAAAGAAGTCAAAGAAATCTTGGAAGCTTGTAGAAAACAGTAAAAATGCAAATACAAACATCACGTTGTTAAAAAAATTGGACTATGACAGATATGATTAAAAAGTTTCAGCACTCGTCCCCTGCTTAATCATCGGACTCCAGAGTGAAGAAGTAGTTCCCCGTATTGACAGTCAATTTCATCGGTCAAGGTTTTTAATAATCTTCTTTGTAACTCTTGAGCTCTAATCTTGTACACAATTTTTCATCACTATCCACCATAGCTGGAGCGTCGTGGGTTGGCAAGCCTACCATTTTCGATATTGGAATTTTCTCAGAAGGAATAATATTTTTAGGAGAAGAAAACAAGTCCTGCCCAGTAGTCTGTCCTTTTAGTGGAATCTTCTTTAATCGTAAAATCGCTAAAAACCATCCTGACGAACACGGCCACCTGACAGGTGTCAACGACATCTGTGGATTCATCCTGCTGCAGTGAAAAATAAACACAGTTATCGAAGTCATTTCTCAACTGTAAAACCATATCATTGCTTATTAGTTCTACTCATCTCGTCACTGTTTTAGCAGAAAGTTGCATGGATGTTATAGCAGACACTATGCCATCTTTATTTCTAAAGTTGGCAAATGATAAATCTGCAGCTTCTAAAGACGCCTGTCCCCCCATCCAGTATATAATAGTATATAATAATATCTATAATCCACATTTTTTAAGGTTTTTTTAAAATCTTTCTTAAAAAACTCATTTACTTTAGTTTGGTTTATTTTTCTGAAATGAATATCATTAATATGTAATTCCACTTCAGCTAGTCGATCTAGCACGCGCTGCGGAGTATTTCGAGTCGTGAGAATGACGAACGCTGTTAATATGTCGAAGAGCTTCTGATGTGGTTGGAGTTGGTATCAGTTCCATACCGACAGATTCTTCATCTTTATTTTACATTTCTTCGTCATCATCAGTATCAACTGCCGAAGATATAGTAGCTACAGTGACATCATCATCCAGGTATTCGACAGTCACAACTTGATCATCAATATGAACAAACTCATTGAAATCGTTTTCACTATAAGGAAGATTGACTCTAATATTGTCTCGAAGATCGTCTTCCTGTTGAATTTTCTTCATCCACTCAACTAATCGTAGGTCATCGTCAAGATCAAAATGATCCTCAAACTCCATGCGTAAAACAATTTAAAATTGTTTCTTTTGATACCTTCTGCCATGCCATATGAATGATGTCTATTGCATCCAAAAAATTAATTGTAATTTTTTTTTGTAACAAAATCTAGCATTCTCGAGAGAAGAACTTGACGATAATGGCCTTTTAAACCGTGGATTACACCCTGATCCATAGGCTGTAGTTTAGAACTCGTGTTTGAGGGTATCAACACTAGGTTAATACAGTTCAACATCTGGATGAGCTGGACAATTGTCCACTAATAATATAATTTTTCATTTTTCGTGGCGTAACTCAACATCCCAATTACGCAGTTCAGCATCAAAAATCTCTGAGGTCATCCATGCTCTTTTATTGAATTTGTAATTAACTGGCAACGTGAAATGTTTTTAAAACATCGTGGGTTTCTCGATCTTCCAATTACCAATAGCCTTCTTTTTTCTGTCCCTGTTAGATTTGCCACTACAAGCACAGTGATTCTTCCTTTAGATAGCTTCACACCCTCACACTTCCCGCCTTTTAATCTTAAGGTCCTGTCAGGTGTAAGCTTACAGAATAACTCAGTTTCATCTCCATTGAATATGTCCACGTCTTTGAAGTTCCTTCTAATGATTGGCCATTTGTTGCGCATCCAGTTATTCACACAGTCCATGTCAACTGCAGCAGACCCTCCCTCAATTTTTCCACTGGTAATGTTATGTCGTCTTTTAAATCTTTCGATCTAGCTTCTACTAAATTTAGGTTCTTCACTCAGTTCTTCATATTTCAATAACTTCTTCCCAAGGTCGTCAGCCTTCGATTGCAGTATAGCACCACTTACGGTTACCTTTTTATTTCTCTGTTGAGGAAACCATTTCAGCAGTCCCTGATCAACATTATCGACCGGTTGGCGACCACTGATTCAGAGAATACGCAATGACTTTTTATAAAAAATCTAATAAAGGCTGAGATTTTTATGATGGCACATTATTTTGTCTGCATCGCCATCGGACACTAGCGAAGTGTGCGTAAAATGTACGATCCTCTTAAATTGTTTCCCCGTGAAATAAATTTAATTGCATCGTAGCAGAACTTCTGAACTTGCTCTTATTAAGCTTCAGCCAGGACAAATTGTTACGGCAAACATGACGTTCTTTTATCTCGGCTAATTTATGGCGGGAGTTTATCCTTTCCGTGCCTGCAGTTTTTACGGCCAGGTGCAATAAGTCGGAGCGCCGCTGAATAACTGAAATGAGAGACACAATTCGTTTCCGTTAATTTCCGAGACGCGCTTATCTTCGTCGTTGAGAACAAAAAGACGGTTGACTGCGCTTTAGTTTGCGTATAATTGAAACCACATCCGTTAGAAAATATAATTCTCGTGACGATGTTAGGTCGCTACCACTTACTCATAATATCTTCATTTGCTTCTCTGGATATCTACTGGTAATGATACAGTATTCAGGAAATAGTGGAGCCTCATCTTAGTCCATACCTAAACACCATCCAAAACCCGATTCTTCAGCAAGACAATGCGAGACCGCATATTGCCAGAGCATCGTTAGCCTTCATGTCAAGATTCTATCGACGGTTATCCGAACAACGGGTACGGCGTATTGAAACATTTTCCTAACGCAACATCTTCCATGTCGAAACTTTCAAGAGAGTGAAACTATTCGCGATCACCCGAATAGTTGTGACGCGCGGAAGTTTTCGACACAACGCTTTTCCAAGTCGCAAGTAGTTCGGCTCGGATACTGCCTTTTGTTAAGTTAATCGACCCGCCGCGTTGTGCTGAAATTTTTCAATTAAAACTCTACATCCACATCGAGGGAATAGTTTCGCAGTAGTTTATCTCCAGGATTAGCTAGGCCGCCAGATATGTTTGGATGAATTTGAATTTAAATTCATTTTACACTATTGTTGCTACTGTTATCAATGTAATTGCAGCTCCTGATGATGATGGCAAAGACCATTGAAAGCTAGAGAAAATAAAAAAAGTATAAGTAGCTTAAATTTTGTCGAAGTACCCAACAAAATATATATTTTGAGACGTGGTCATTGTCGTCTAGACCAGTTAGGTGAAAAATTAAAGCTTCCGCATTTTGTTGGGTACTTAGACAAAATTTAAGCAAAGAGGACTCGTTATACTTTTTTAATTCTCTCTAGCTTTCAATGGACTTTGCCATCATCATCAGGAGCTGCAATTACAATGATAACAGTAGCAACAAAAGTGTAAAATGAATTTAAATTGACTCAACTTACAGTAGTAAGTGAGGATGTTGCTAATTGTTGTTTACGTATAGGATGAGGGAAACGTCGAGTAACATGGTGAGAGCTGGATAGATGGTACAATGGTCAAAATTATATAAAATATGACAAGAACAAGTTAAAAACAGATTAAAAATTATTTAAAAAACATTAGAGCATTACATCGTGAAGCCACTTGATGATTGCACAAAATGATGGTCATGGAATAATGAGTGAGATGAACCCTTTGACAGAAGGTCGAAGGTTGTCAATGTCTGTGTTGAAAGATGGAACGAATTGTGGGCGTGTACCAAACGTTGCCAAATCACTTCAGATGATGTGATTTTCAGAATGTTATGTAAGAAATCGTTAAACCGACCAGAGGTAGTTGAATAAACTATATATTAATTAATGGGAATTTAAATTAACAATTATTAATAAATCGTGAGAAATATATATATATATATATATATATATATATATATTTATATAGGTGAAAAATTAAAGCTTCCGCCTTTTGTTCTGTACTTCGACAAAATTTAAGCAAAGAGGACTCTTTATACTTTTTGAATTCTCTCTAGCTTTCAATGGACTTTGCCATCATCATCAGGAGCTGCAATTACAATGAAAACAGTAGCGACAATAGTGTAAAATGAATTTAAATTGACTTAACTTACAGTAGTATGTGAGGATGTTGCTAATTGTTGTTTACGTATAGGATGAGGGAAACGTCCAGTAACATGGTGAAAGCTGGATAGATGGCACAATGGTCAAAATTATATAAAATATGACAAGAACAAGTTAAAAACAGATTAAAAATTTTTTAAAAACATGAAAGCATTACATCGTGAAGCCACTTGATGATTGCACAAAATGGTGGTCATGGAATAATGAGTGAGATGAACCCTTTGACAGAAGGCCGAAGGTTTTCAATGTCTGTGTAGAAAATATATATATATATATATATATATATATATAGAGAAAATTATCATTTCCTCTCCATCTTCGTTTCCTCAGGTTACACCCGTATCCGGATCTGTGGGCATGTGTATCTACTTTTGTAGTTGCATATGTGCATTTATTTCGGGCCTGATGAAGCCAACCAGCAGAAATACGTATCGCTCGGGTTACCTATCCTATTTTCTGCTCGAATCCACTTTTTGCGGATTTTGCCCACTATTTTCCTATTTTTGTTATATATATATATATATATATATATATATACAACAAAGTGATACAGAGTCCATGCAATGGGTAGTTAACTATAAATATACAAAACCACAGAAAACAACTTGTGGGTAGTAGTACAATTTCAACTTTCAAAAAGCTGATGACAACAAATAGGAAGCAATAGCATATTCCCTACATGCAAAATATGAACATGTAAAAAGTTCTCAGTTATTCATATTTCTTTAACACGATATGAGTGAGATGAATCAGTTAATGCTCCAATGGTAATTCATTAGGACAAAGGAATCAATCTATGGCGATCTTGCAAGGATCAGAAAACAGAAACACAGTCTATGGACAATTACCGTAAAATTATTTATTGGGTGTATGGCAAAAAGAGCTTTGCCGATTTTAAAATCAATCTGTGATGATTGTAACTATTGGTGTTTGAATAAAACAGTTTTAGTGTAAATGCTTCTTACTCTATCCTTGGTTTCACTTTTTTTGGATGCTTCGTAATGAAGCCTAACCCGAAAATATTTTTTGAGTGTTATTTTCACCAAAGTTATAATGATCTCCAAAATGATCAAATACCTTGGAGGGTACCACTCTATATATTCCATTAACTAAAAGTGCTATTAGATTTCTTATTATTTTATTATCAACGCAATGCCCAGGCATGTCAATGAGTGTATAAGAAATCGTGGATCCTCAATACATTATTGAACCATCTTCTGCAGTCACTTAACGAATCAAGCTGAAAATTTAATCATTTTACCGAACGTGCCAAAAATTATTGAAATAGGATAAACATACGTAGGTGTTTACGTGTTTTCTCAGCCAGTATATATGAGTCAATATTGAGCTCAGATGATACCTTTTTGTTACAAAGGTAACTTTTGCTCAGCATATAGAGAGTTGCTGCAGGAAGGCCTTGAGGATGTTGGGTTTCATACTGAGAAATACTAGATGGTTCACATACATTTTTTCTATAGAACTATCATATACATCTCTGGTTAGATCTCATTTAGAAGTGTCCAATCAAGTTCATATTGATAAATTGAATTCTATTCAGAGAAAATTTGTTAAATATATAGCTTTTGAAATAAGCATCCTCAAGGACTGAATAAGCTATAGAGATATGAATTCTGACCTAAAACAGTCTGGTTAAGCGTAGAGAAAATTTGTAAGCCCTTTTGTATCACAAAGTTAATACCGGACCAGTATATAGCCCGAACTCTTGGGCATGATAGATTTTAAAGTTCCTCCTAATATCTCAGCGGTCATTCAAACATGCTAAACGTAGCACTCTATACGGTCAACACTTGCCCCTAAATAATATGTTGAAAAATGCAAACAAATTTTTAGGGCGATATTTTTCATATATCCCATGATTCTCTGAAACGAACCTTGAAACATGTTACCTAACCTTTAATAAACAGGGTGGCGCATCGAAAACGAAACAGATGCATTAAATGGCAGCTCAGTTTTTTTTTTAAAAACGCTCAGACCCATCGATTTTGTTTCCGAGGGTGAGACAAGTTTGGCAAAAAATCGCGTTAGCACGAGCAGCCCCCTAAGCGGGGGTGACACCAACCCCAAAATCTTAAATGGAAAGGGGGGTCGAGTGATACCTTATTTTAAAGATCACTCAATTCCCTATGTAATGATATAAAATTAACGTACTTCAGTAGTTCAGTAGTTTTGAAGATTTATTGATTTAAAGCTTAAATAAAACTAATACATCATCATTAGTGGAGATCAATACATTTGGCAGCAAAGTAATTTGAAAATGAAGAATGAACTGACCCGTTAGGCAAGTAAATGTTGAAAATGACCACCATGACTCTCCATCCAATAATAAAGATTTTGCTCAAAACGTTGCCGCACATTTTGCAATATTTGAGAAGTAATTTGAAGGCACTCATTCACAATTCTTTGTGGCAGGTCTTCTAATGGTGTTGACTGAGTAGCATAAATTTTTATTTTCAAATGAGCCCACATAAAGAAATCCAAAGGTGATAAATCTGGCGATCTTGGGGGCCATTCAATGTCACCTCTTCTACCAATCCATCGATCTGGAAACGTCTGATCTAAATATTGTCGAACACGTAATGCGTAATGTGGTGGGGCACCACCCTGTTGGAACATCAACCTATTCGCAGTGTACCGCCGATCATTCTGATTTTAAATTATGGCTGTTAATGCAGGATCTATGGCGTCTTCCAGTAATTCCAAATACATTTCACCGGTCAAATTTCCAGGTAAGAAAAAAGGACCAACTAAACGATACCCAAAAATACCAGCCCAACATTTAATTTTTGTGGCTGCTGTGTATGAACCTCATGATACATTCTGGGATTAGAATCGAACTAATATACGCAGTTATGACGATTTACTACGCCATTTAAGAAAACAGAACATTCGTCGGAAAAGCAAGTGTTGAATAGAAAATGTTCATCGTTTATAATTCGTTCACTCATATCTTCACAAAATTGTAATCGCCGATCAAAATCGTATTTATTAAGTTCTTGCACCAGGTGAATCTTATACGGATGAAAACCATGGGACTTTAGAATCCGTTGGACAGTACGTCGACTAACACCACGCACAGTCTCCAATTTGCGGGTACTTGACGTAGGATCTACATAAACTTGCCCTAAAACCAACACTTCTATTGCTTCGTTCCTAATGGGATTTTCAATGCTGCGTTTTTTTATTGGCGACTGACCCAGTTTCCCGAAATTTAGCTTCAAGTTCCTGAATATATTTTCGATGCACGTTACTGTTCTCATGTCGCTCAATAAATATTTCTGCTGTTCTATTACCGCACTGATTATTTCCGAAAAATATTTCGATAATTTCAACTCCTTCTGCTGTGGAATATACCATGGTTAATGTATGTAATAAAACG
Source organism: Acanthoscelides obtectus (assembly GCA_963669975.1). Taxonomy (NCBI): domain Eukaryota; kingdom Metazoa; phylum Arthropoda; class Insecta; order Coleoptera; family Chrysomelidae; genus Acanthoscelides; species Acanthoscelides obtectus. Next base: position 114,484,901 of record CAVLJG010000003.1, read on the forward strand.
TTGTAAGTAATTTAAAATAAGTCCGAGATATTTCCTTATCCTTCTTCAAGAAATAACTTTTTTGCCACAAAAGACGCTCCAATAGCTATTTTCAACAACAAAATGATAAACAAACCATGGGCGTAGTGAAGAAAAGCATTTACTTATTAAGTAAATTCATTAAGTCAAATTCCTTCTGAAAGTAGCACAAACTAATCTGATGTACCTATTAAAGTCTGCTTTAAGCTTTAAATCAATAAATCTTCAAAACTCCTGAGCCAAAGCTCATGTATTTTTCATCATTATAAAGGGAATTGAAAGACCTTTAAAATAAGGTATCGCTCGACCCCCCTTTCCATTTAAGATTTTAGGGTTGGTGTCACCCCCGCCCAGGGGGCTGCACGTGTAACGTGATTTTTGCCAAACTTGTGTCCCCCTCGAAAACAAAATCGACGGGTCTGAGCCGTTTTCCCCAAAAAAAACTGAGCTGCCAGTAAATGTGTCTGTTTCGTTTTCGTTGCGCCACCCTGTATGTTATTTCTGATTGCATTGTACATGGTACTATAAAAGTGTTGCAATATGCCAACTACGCGTGTTGGCGAAACGTGAAGTAAAAATATTTTACGACAGGCTAACTACCCAAAAACCAACCAAATAACATTGGATGATGGCCGCAAAAGTCAAACACTTTTAAAACCTTGTCAATGCCATTATTTAGATGTAAACTTTAAGCTCTATTAAATCTCAGAGTGTACTATTTTTGGGCGATTGTTTCTTAGATATACAGCTAGACCATCAAGATGCTTAACTTATTAACTATTACTATTTCATTTCTGATCTCTGTATTAGTTTCATGTAGATTTTCAACTCCAGCATATATTATTCCTTGTTTTTGTATTTCATTTACTTATTTAGCTAACTTTGTAACGAAACGTTTAATGAGAACTTCATGAGAATCATTTTGCCAAAAGTCTGCAGACTGGTTCTCAACAGAGAATCAAGCATTCTATTTCAACGTGCTCAAGAACTGACATCCTGAGGTCTTAGACGACCAATGCTTTTTGAAAAAATCTCCGATATTATACAGGGTCCGCCAAAGGAACCTGACGTTTTCAGAATGGATAGTACGAAGCTGTTTTTTGACGTAGAACATCGGTTACAGTGGGCAAGACATCGGTAGTAGATGCCATTTCAGTAGTCATGGAGCTGTGGACAAGTGAACATCGCGCATTTGTTGTCGAGACGTATTATAAAAATCACGACTCGGTGATCATTACACAGCGTCTACTTCGTACACATTTCAATGTCGGACGTCATGGTTCTGTTCCATGCCGTAACACAATTAAGTTGTGGGTCAAAAATTTTCGTCGATCTGCATCAGCAATGAAAGCTAAGCCACCAGGAATGCGTCGAACAGCCAATATTGAGAGGGTGCGAACAGCGGTGCAGCAAAGTCCACGTCGTGGATTTACATTATCACCCTTACAAATTAGCGATGGTTCAAGAACTGACAGCTGAAGACTTTGTGAACCGTTTGACTGGAAGCAACCAGCTTCTGGAACTTTTGGATGAAAACGCTTTAGGTGGCTTAATTATGTCTGATGAGGCGCATTTCGAGTTATCAGGCTACGTAAATAAGCAGAATTTTCGCTATTGGTGTGCAGAAAATCCAAGAGAACTCCACCACCGACCCCTTCATAGTCGCAAGGTTACTGTTTGGTGCGGAGTGTCGCGATTCGGCATAATTGGACCCTATTTTTTTGAGGACGATGCTGGAAATTCTGTCACGGTCTATTCGCAACGTTATCTGGAAATGTTAAACACATTTTTGGAACCAGAGCTTCGTCGACGGAACATAGATTTAAATTCTGTATGGTTTCAGCAAGATGGCGCCACAACGCATACAGCACGAGCAACAATGATTCGACTGCGAGAAATGTTTCCAGGAAGAGTCATTTCGCGGAATGGAGATGTTCCTTGGCCGGCAAGGTCTCCCGATCTCACGGCTTGTGACTATTGGTTATGGGGTTATCTCAAAAGCAAGGTATACGTAACGAGCCCAAGGACCATTGAAGAATTGAAGGAAAACATCCGCAATGAAATTAACGCGATTCCGATGAGTATGGTAGGTACAGCACGTAATGGGGAATGTGCGAAACCGTTTGGTAGAGTGTGTCCGCAGTGAAGGACATCATTTGACCGAAAGTATTTTACATACATAAAATGGCATGTAATGCACTTTCGACTACTTATATATGAAAATAAATATCTTAAAAGATACATTTGTAGTTTCATATTGAAACTCATCAGGTTCCTTTGGCGGACCCTGTATTACTACAAAATTGCGTATTTTTTTACCTGAGATACTACAAGGCCATGAGCGATAGAAGCACCGCAAGATGAAGAGGCTCAGCTATAGAAATCCACTGGGTGGTACCTCCTTCTACGTACCACTTACAGAGACAACCATAACGACAACCACACTACAAAAATCGTATTGCAATAGACTAGTACACACATACGGTTTATAATTGTACCACCGAGCCAGGCTGGTGAATCGTCTTTGTCCTCATTCGTCTTAGAAAATTGCCATACGCACAAAGCTCGATCAGAAATTGCATCAGCATCTCTCACTTTTTGACCACAGCAGCAACAATTTTTACCGCTCTTAAAGAGTAGACAAGGCCAGAACGAATGCATTTCTCCCAGTGTAAATCTTCCAGTACACACTATATCAAATATTTCTGATTGTAAATGAGTTTAGCGCTGGTGACAACTACGTTCGTTACGTAAATCCAGAGTGCAGATGTACGAGTTTACAAACTAAAAAGAAAGCGATAAGAGTGACTCTAATGGTGCCAGACAGAATCATGAATAAGGGAAAAGACGAAATGAAATTATCAAGATGTCTGCTCATTAGGAGCGTGACAGTATTCGCCTTGTCTTGTACTCTCGCTCCATTTCAGTACTTTTTCCATCTGTAAGGTGAAGCAAATATTTGTTACTGCTTATGAGTTAAGCAAGAAAATTGTCTGATGAATAATGTATAATACAACTTTTGGGTTACAGGCCACTGGCGAATGTGTAAGAGAATTACTGTCACAAGAGCAAAAAAAAGCAGTATGTCTATACAGGGTGTTTCAGTTTATTGTTGCATAACTTTTAAAATTAATGCATAAAGTCTATATAAACATGGGTCGAAAAATGCGTGGCTTCCGAAATACAGGGTGTTAAAATTTACTTTTTAAAATAGTTTTTTTTAAATATTTCGAACAATATTTGATGCACAGCAGTAAAAATTGGTATACAAGGGTTTTTTGGTACGACGAAACCCACCATGGGCGTTTTACTGTAGCCGCTAGAGGGCGCTCTCTACTGTACCTGTAGTGTATTAAAATGACCGAAAATTTTTTCTTAGTGCAACTTTTTTCTTTTTGAATGAAAAAGCTGATTCTTCGCACTTTTTTGCATAAAAAAGCTTTCTAGTGAGTTTCCGTTATAGTTAGCCGTTTTTGAGATATTTAGATTTTTAAGGTTCGATGCATTTTTAATTATCTACGGGAAAATAATATCTTTTTTACATTTTCGATTTGGGCATTACAAGTAATTAAGATGATCGTTTAGATTGTGTTTTTAAACACAGCAATAATTCCTAACTCCAAATAAACACAAAAAACAGAATATTAATTTGTTTAATTTTCCAATATTATTTTTAACAAATTAAATTAATTATTTACAACTAAAATGCTGTTGGATAGCTAGGACAAACATACAAAATCTAAAGTAGTTGCTCGAAATGTAAACCCAACTGTTCAATACACAATTCACATCTACGAATGAGGCCTTATTTCATCACAGGCATTCCTGATTCTGTCTATTAGCATATCTCTTGTGGTTACGGGAGTCTGGTACACTTTTTCTTTTAGAAATCCCCACACAAAGAAATCTAATGGATTTAGGTCAGGGGATCGTGGAGGCCAGGCGACTGGTCCTCCACGGCCGATCCATCTTTCTGGATAATTTTCGTCCAGCCAGTTTCTAACTATTCTCGAATAATCAGCTGGACAACCATCAAGCTGGAACCAGGCCAATCTTCTTAAATCTAACATAACATCATCCCACATATTTGCATGTTCAGCCTTTAAGAATTCCAAGAAAGTCGCAGGATTTAACCTTGCAGGCAAAAGGTAGGGTCCAAATAGTCGATTACGGTAGATACCAATCCACACGTTCACACTAAATTCATGCTGAAAATTTCTTTCCCGAACTGCACGCGGATTTTCATGCGACCAAATATGTTGATTATGAAAATTTACCACTCCACGTCTAGTGAAGCATGACCCATCGGTCCATAAAACGTTACTTAAAAACTCCATATTATTATCAGTTCTATCAAGAATCCACTGACAAAATGTGATTCTTCGTTCTCCGTCCCCTGGCTGTAGTCCTTGCACAGGTTGCAAATGGTAAGGACGTCTATGGCCATTTCTAAGAACACGGTGAACATGGCTTGCTGAAATTCCCAAGGCACCAGAAACTTTCCTAACACTTGTGGTCGGATCTCTATCAAACTCACGCAGAATCATACGGGTAAATCTGCGCTGACGAAAATTTATGTTTTGATCCCTTTGGAGATTTCCAAAACCATTTTCAATTATTTGGCGATGCACTCTTACAAATACTGAGCGAGTTGAATGTCGTCTGTTTTGAAATCTTCGTGCGTATTCTCTGGCTGCTTCTGCTACGTTTCCATTTACAAAGCCATACACAAAATGAATATCCGCTAACTCTTGATTGGAGAATAAAAATGACATTTTTATAAAACTAACAAAAAAAAAAAACAGGTAAAAGAACTAAATTTCGTGCATTCACAATTGCAAAAAAACGTTTCAGGTTTCAACAGACAACAAAACTAACTGTCAACTAATTGACGTTTAACCTTATTCTGCTATCAATTTCAAAAATATTTGCAGGCACAGCCTACTTCTAAAAATTATCGAGATACTGACTTTTTAAGGTTATTTTATCATAAATAATTAAAAATGCATCGAACCTTAGAAATCGAAATATCTCAAAATACGGCTAACTATAACAAAAATTCACTGGAGAGCTATTTTATGTTGAAAAGTGCGAGGAATCAGTTTTTTTATTCAAGAAGCAAAAAATTGCACTATGAAAAAATGTTCGGTCATTTTAATACACTACAGGTACAGTAGAGAGCGCCCTCTAGCGGCTACAGTAGAACTATGCCCATGGTTCGTTTTGTCGTACGAAAAAACCCTTGCGTACCAATTTTCACTGTTATACATCAAATATTGTTCGAAATATTTAAAAAAAAATATTTTAGAAAGTAAATTTAAACACGCTGTATTTCGGAAGCCACGCATTTTTCGACCCATGTTTATATAGACTTTATGCATTAAAGTTCTATCGAATCTTAAAATTATGCAACAATAAACTGAAACACCGTGTAGAACTCGCTTTCTCAGATATAGTCAACGCCAAACTGGCGTGCACGTCATCAAGGTGGGTGTGTTGAAAAATTTACATTGTTGCCAAACTTTTTGTAAAATAATAAAATTTATTATTTACATATCTAGGTTTATAAGCAATATTAACCTCAAATGAGAACAAAAATAATAGTATAATGAAATTATAGATCTGTACTTGCATAATCATTAAGTATGACAATTATTGATCAGATGACACTATGAAACTACCATATTTAATTGATAGCTTAAAGGTACTGAATAAAAATCCAAATGGGGTCCTCCAAATTTCATGCATGGTATTTATTTTACAGAATTCATACAGAAAAATGCATTCTAAAATTAGGTAAGCTACTGGTGTAAGCTTTTTCTGTACAATAAAGTTAGTCGGAGTTTCTTTCTTCAGCGCTGTCTGAATCTGAATCTTCATCACTCTCAAAGTTGATTATTAAAGGTTCGATGTCTGGTCGATCAAAAATTCGTTCTCTTTCATACCATTTAAAAATTTCTTGCTCAGTATGTCGAACACTATTTTTCCACATGTCTGGGGTAACCGTTTGTAGAGCCTCGTTCCACATATCCAAACAGTCTTTTTCACTGTTACCATCTCTACCAATATGTCTGTTATAGTAACCTTTTGCTATGCCCCAAATTAACTCAATAGGGTTAAATATACAATGGTAAGGAGGCAGACGAAGAACTTTGTGCCCATGTTGTTCCGCCAATTCATCAATCACGTATATTTTAGGTGGTTTGTTTCTAAAAAAGCAGTTATTTTAAGAATAGGAATAAACAAAAGAAATATAAACTGTCGACCAAAATATATATAATTAAGAAGCATTATGTACCGAGCAACAATACTCAATAGCTCTGTTTTAAACATTGTGTTTAAAAATGGTATGTTTTGATTTGTCAACCAGTCTTGGATATTTTTTTTTGTCCATGCATTGTTGGGCACTTTGTTCAATATCATGCTGTGATAAGGGGCGTTATCCAGTATAATCATAGATGGACTCTCCCACTCTAATAACTGATGTTGAAACCATTTCATAAAATTGTCCTGGTTCATCTCTCCATGGTAATCGCTCAATTTTGTTTTCGAAGAAAATATCGCTTCACTACCCTCAATAAACCCATTTTCATTTCCAGCATGTAATATAATGTATCTAAAATATATTAGTTTTAAATTTTATAGTGCAAATTGTGTAAAAGTACATACCTTTTACCATCTGTTTTAATAGCTTTCACGCTTTTTTGGTTTCCATTTTGCCAAGAGCGACCTATGGTCCCATTTTGAAATATCCAAGTTTCATCGAGGAAGACAAACTGGTATAAGGCCTCAACCCTGGCTTGATTGTATTGCCTTAGAAATTCCACCCTTTTCAAAGCTATAGTTGGTAGTTCCATGAGCCCTCGTCGCGGATTGCCCTTAAGCCACTTAAATCCAAGATCTCTAAGCAACCGCCTTAAAGACGTGGCACTACCATCAAATAATGCCCTATCTCTTAATCGAGACCATAAAGTTTGTATCGTAACTTGTTCTTCTGAAACCATGTGTAATATGACATTATAATTTAGTTAACAAATTAATGCAAATTTCTGATAAGTTATTATAATAAGATCTTACTTTTGTGATACATATTATATATCACTTCTCGAATGGCACTTGTATCCAATGTCGCTGTGTTGGTTACACGTTTAATATAACTCCGCTTTTTCTTGGGCGATTCTAAATTTGCATCACTTTTCACACCCTCGGAAATACGACTAACTGTCCTTAAACTAATTTTTAAAGCAGCAGCAACACGCTACAAAAAATGAAATAAAATTTCACTATTATTAATATACATTACATATAATTATTAGTAACCTACCTCTTGAACAGCATTTAAAGGCAACAAAGGCCCGTTGTTGTCCCTTTCTTGCTCAAAGTAGTGCATTAACGAGGCCACGAGTTCCTTACACCGACTATTTAACTGTTTGGGCATCTTTATATACCAAAATTGCCTTTATCTACTCGTAAAATGAATAATTTTGTTTTGAAACAAACAGTTGTTGATTTACAGTATGCGGGGCCAAAGGATTTATAAAGATTTGAAATGCCACAAATTGATTCAGTGTCAAAATTAATACAAATGTCAGTTCCCAGTTTAAATAAGTTTCAAGGTGACAATGTGTCAACGCTGCGAAATCGGTTTAGTGCGTTTACATGTCGATAAGTGATTGGAGCGTTTGCAAAACATTTTATTTCGCATAATGCGTCTAAATTTATCAGAAAGCAACTTATGTGATATTTTAATAACAATGTTTATATGACTATTAACCATAATAAGAGAGTAATGACCATTTTACAATTTATATATCACATTAATATGAAACTGCAATAGAGCAATTGTTTGTGATAGAAACCTGGGCATTAGGTCGGGGAATTTTTATCGTGATGACGTGCACGCCACTTTGTTTGGCGTTGACTATAATCTCATATCCCAATGCGTTCCATTTGTCAAAGTGACGTGAGATTACCTACTGTCTACAAGCTGTTCGATACGTGCTTTATGAAGCTTATTGGCTGAAGCTATATACACCACTAGATTGAAGAAAATCGTTTTTTGTCTCCTGGTTTTGCATTAAAAGTTTCCACGTTGAAAGTATGGAAGTTAGGGCATCCCAAAATGAGTTTTTTCAAACTCATACCGTCTAGTTTTGCTTGAAGAGTGTCAAAACAATTGTAAATAAAGTGTTATGTTCCTAGAATGAGGGTAACCTTTGCTGAGTTCCGAACATGTCAAAACTTGCATATAATTCGCGCGCCAGCTGACGTGCTGCAGTGATCGTTTGTTCTAATAATAACTAAACTTTCTAATAAGGATAAGGAAGATGTGTTAGATATCTACCTGGTCATCGTGACAATATGTCGGAAACACATTACAAGCAAATGCAAAGAACAACCAGTGATGGTATATTATTTATATTCTACATCTAGTCTAATTGATTATGCTTATAGAGATCTAGTCAATTCGCGCTGAACGAACGAGACCTCGAAAGCAGTCGGAGACATATCAGCAAGCGAAGCGAAATCGTCTGTTAAGTCCTTAATTGCCGATTAAATCGAGACAGTGGTAACAGGAACGCCCGAAGTGATCTCGCCTCGTTGCACTGGCTGCTACCAGAACAACGCCGCCATATTCTAATACTGTATTAATTATGCGAAGAGAAATTTGCTTAATTAGCGGTAGGCGGCTCTCGCTTCATCCTCAGACGCGATAAAGCGGTGACTTATAATGGATATCAACTGTTTAGTTGATATGAATGCCAGTAGCGAGATAGCAGACGATTATGTACAACAACAGCAGGGGTAATATCTAAAAAGCCTAAAAAAACGTCAAAAAAAGGAAACGACTAATTGTTGTCTTGCAGACTACGTAGCTTGCTCGCTATGTTCGCTGTGAGCGCGATCTATGGAGGAATGACTCAACGACACGACATGCATCGTTGGTTGCAGAATAGAGAATAGAGAAGATTCGTGGTTAAGTAGCAAAGTAACAAGAACACATCTGGATGATTATGTGTATTGGTTTTCATGTGTATAAAATCAACAACATTTTCTATGTGCGAAATTATTACTGAATATCCTACCAATGAAGTACTATTATATCTACTACATGTGGCCCACCGGTTATTCAAATGTTGTCCTTTCTGGAAACAGGTTGACCCGAGTAAAGATGACATGACCACGCAAGACCACAAGACTATCCGTAGTTAAACTTTCCCGGAAATCGTTGCACAACTCTGAAAATTAAAATCTGGAAATTAAGGCCTTGACGTTCGAAATGGCTGCATCGGTACCCCAGGCTAGACGTCAGGTTTATCGGCAGATCAGCTTTGAATAAAATATTGATGAATACCAATAGATTTAAGGCATAATAATGTTTGCCAAATAGCTAAAGGTGATTCGGATACATATCTCACTATTCGTGAGACAACAAACAAAACAAGATTGGAGGTGTTTACGTTTCATGGAAATTTCATTTGATTGATTTGTTCCAGGGTTATCGAGAATATGTAACAGCCTGTCAGAAGACACTTTTCTCTAATCTACCAGCCTTGAGCAGTTCCAAAATCAGACCAACAAGATCGCTCTGCCTTATTTATAGCAGTGGCAGCACTTCGACATTTGGACAGTGCACTCACCACTGCTTCACTACTTCTACAGGGTGTTAATAAAGTATGTAGACAATCTTTAACCATCGAATCCTTGGTCAATTTGAAGACGAAATTTCCATTTGAGCATGGGTCTGCAACCGCTTTGTTTTCAACCTGGAGCATCTTAGCACTAAAATAAATGATATTGTTCTAAGAAATTATAAAAGAATGGAACGTATTTTATTTTAATTAAGTATGCAGTATTTTTTGAAAAAATAGCATGACTTTGATTTGATCCCAATACTTTTAATATTTAAGCATTGTGCTTACCTACGAGCCCCTTCCCACTTCAGTTGGCCCACTTCAAGATTTGCACCAAAATATGCCTTTATAAGCTAAACATGACGAATCTGTTTACTTCTAAAACAACTTCTTTTCTCAAAAACGTTTTAGATACACTCTAGTCGTAAAAAATACATATTTGAAATCACTTAGATCTATAACTAATAGAACATCTGAACAAATAAACAATGTGCGAATAAATGCGCGAAGTTAACAAAGCAACTATTGAAAGATCACCATTGGATTATTTTTTATTACGACTGAAATTCTTTGGGACATAGTGTTAACCAAGTTTTGGAAAAAATTTGGTGTAAAACAATCCCACGTTTCTTGAAGCTTTTGTCTCAGTTCGGTGATTGTACGAGCAGAATGTTGTCGTAGAACCTTCTTCATCTCGTGCCACAAAGTTTCAATAGGTGACAGATCTGGACTGCTAGAAACCCATTTCAAAAGTGGTACATTATTTTCTTTCATCCATTTTATAGCCTTTGTTGAGGTATGCCACGCTGCACCAAACATTCTTCTATCAGTGGTAAAAGCGATTGAGCGTTTTTTTAAAAAAAAATGAGCTGCTAGTAAATGCGTCTGTTTCGTTTTCGATGCGCCACCCCGTATATATTTTGTAATGACCGGATTATTTCTTGAATCGTGGAAAGAATCACTAATATTACCTTTCGCAAAAAAACAGTATAATATGCCGATTTGACACCAATAAGTACCTATCCTACCTGTGCTATCTAAATTATTGGAGAAGGCAAATAAATGAATATCTATTGGAATCCCAACTAGTGCCATCAATACAATGTAAAGCTGACAGACAATATTGTCAGAACGTGGGATCAGCATATGATAAAAACACTAGTTTTCCTTGATATTAGTAAGGCATTCTTGTGATACTTGCTAGATGTAAATTTTACGGTTTTTCTGATTCCTCTATAAATATGACTTGTCATTTTTTAGCTAATCGCTCCCAAAGATTTATTATCGATATGGATGTGTCGCCAAAACGTGCCATTGCATCTGGAGTACCCCAAGGTTCTACACCCGGACTATTATTATTCAATTTATATATCGTCGACTACACATTTGTCAAACATTGTAGCATTCATTTTTTTGCTGATGACTCTCAAATTTATAATCAATTAGCGCATATGCAGAAAATCATAACCTCAAACAAAACCTTTATTATTTTTACACCTAAAACTTTTAGGAATCATAGTAAAAACAACTTTAATGTTAGCTTAGATGGTGCTACTATCGAAATTAATGGAACAGTTTAAGACCTGGGAACTCTTTTTGACGAGTGTCTCAGGTCCATGTCTCCTGTAAACAAAGCTTCTAAAAGCTGCTTTCCGAGCGTACGTCAGTTATATCTGAATGATCAAATTCTCGATTATCAAACTAAAAAAATCTTAAGCGAGTCATTATTTATGTCCAAAATTACTTACTGTGATATAATTAACAATCCATTTTTAGTTAAAATATCCCTTTAACGCTTACAAAAAATTCAAAATTCATGTTGCAACCAAATAACGTGAGTAAATATGATTACATATGCGGTTCTTCAAGAGACTTGGGACACTTGAATGTGAGAGAGGTCATATGAGGTTCACCTATTTACTTACTTACACTCAGCTCTTGCTTACTTTGGTTTCCTCGTTTTTACAAAACAACCTCGTTCTTTTGAAGTTCTTCGAATTATTATTTTTCCATTCCTTCCTAACCTAGTATTTCTTACTCGTGTTATAGCTAAATCGGCATTACTCGTTATATTTTTTTGTGACTCAATCCATCTATTCTCACTTTTTTTAGTTTGTTTTTGTATAACTTGTTTCTTTCAAGTCCCTGTTGTACGGGTTAGATGGTTGAATAGCAGGTGCTGAGTCTCGCCCCATGTAATGTACCATGTTTTGGTCAATAAAGATGACTATTATTATTATTATTGTTGTTGATATTATTATACAGCACTAATACTCCATAATGAAGTACCTCGGGCATTGGACTCACTAAATTGAAATGACTTTAAAAAACAGATTAAGCAATTTATTTTAGAAAATTACTCATCTGCATAGTTTGACCACTCTCGTTGCAAAAACTTTCTTCTTCTGTGTACAGTCACATGTATTAATTAAATTAAATAAATTTTCGTTATTTAATATTAGTGTACTCAGGTATATTACTTTTACATGTTTATTGTCCTTATTGTATTTTTTTTATTTTCAATGGGTAAATGGTAGAATAGCTACAAGCTGAACTTTGCCTTTTAATAAAAGACGACTATTATTATTATTAATGAGACTTTATCGCATGAAGTCATTTTGATGCTCTAATAGAGCAGAGACTCCTAGATACGTTAAGCCATTACCAGATCTAGCCTGGTTGTAGGGTTATAGTGGTGATCCCACTACCTAAACAGCGACAGTAGCTTGGGATTTGATTACTCTTTAATGGTGGGCAACACAGGGCTATATACAGGAGTATATATCATCAATGACATAATGTCCGCAGGCTTTATTGTAATCCTAGTATTGATACTGGGAGGGGATTGCCAGGGAAGGGGAAACGGCTGATGGAGAGCGAGGTATGCGATGGCTTTGTACACAGCCGGCAGAGTTATGGCCGGTGCATACACCAACAGGAATATAAACAAACATACAGAGGCGTACCATAACTGATATAGTAGGGGCAGGACATTCTGTAGTCTTACAAGGTGGCCCAGGACACTTGTTTCACTATCGGTGGCGAATGAACTCAAAAAATGACTAAAAGTAAAAAAATACAAATATCGAACCGTATCTGACCTTGTTTAGGAGCGATAATTTCAAAATAAAGTGAATTGGTGCGTTGGATGTATTCTTCCACTGCGCAACATATTCGGATGCTATTTTTAACAGGCCAAAATTGATTTCTAGTCCTTCAGATAGCTATTATATTGTGCATGATTTTAATTTTTGAGCTGCTATGACTTTTTGAGAACAATAGATAGCTTTTTGAGGGCATGTACTTTAATACATTTTTCTTTTTTTGCCTGTGCTTTACTTTTTTTTTTATAAAAACGTACATGGTGTTTCAAGTTCGAGTGTTTTAGTGAGTAGTCTTGTTTTATTAAAAGAATAGAGAGTAGATTCTTAAGAAGTCTTTCTCTCTAGGTTTTTCCTCTTGCACCGTAAATTTTGCGGGCGATGCAAGAAGTCTACACTTCCTTACGACCCTGTCCACAACTGGCCACTGGTTTTAACCAAAAAGCCTAAGCTTTTGTGAGCTGAGGTCTTCTCGGCTGCGTCTCGAGCTTAGCCTGGAAGAAGTCTGCAATCCAAATAAGGATAGGCTTAGTTTTCTTTTTGAATTAGTAAATGTCAATTATTCTTCTGGCGCTAAGATGTTTGTAAAGTCTATCGCGATTTACAAAGTCACCATCGGAATTTAGACATATTATTGTGCTGCAGTTTTAAATAGTATCTTTTATTTTAGCTGGAGTGCAATCAGTGGTGGAACATATTGTTGTGGAACGTATTATTATGGATCATGTGGCTTGACTAATGCAAAGAAATCTCAATACCTATGGTGCATTTTCCGATATTTTTGTTTGCCAATTCTTAAACTTTAAAAACCTATTAAAGAACAGGATGTTGGCTACTCCCTTGTAAACGACGCTACTGTTCTTTAACTTTCTTCTTTGGATCATTATTGCTAAGTTATTCACATGCATTTATATCGTTTTATAACAGTGCTTGTAACTTGGTATTCTTTGTAAGCTATGTTGTGGATGTCTTTTAGGAGGATTTCTCTGTTTCACATCCCGAAATTCTTAAATAAATAAATAAATGTGATTGTTTTAAATATCTTGCGTTTTATGTGGCTCTCTGTACAAGTAGTTAGTTGACGTTATTGCTATTAGGCTACTTTATTTTGTGTAGGTGGTCAAGCAAAACAAGTTCCGACTAGCATCTAATAATAATAATAATAATAATAATAATAATAATAATAATAATAATAATACTTTTATTGTCCAACAGTTTCCCATTTATGAGACAATTTATAAACATAATACAAAAGCAAAAAAAAGCGAAAAGAAAACAACAAATGCAACACAGGTATAAATTTGTATCATGAGCTATTGGTCCGAATAGGCCTTAGCTGCCTTTAGCAGGTAATTAACATTTGTCGTAAATATATCACAGTAACATCTGATTCTGTTTAAGTTAGAGCACATTACATACAACGGTGACTTGAGAAGAATGTTTGTCCTAGCTCTAGGAAGCCCGAATATTTTATGATTGCGAGATGCAAACGTTGGAGTACGAAACTCGATCTGTTCCAGGATCATGGGGCAATCAATTAAATTGTTGATATATTCAATAAGTCATCCTATTCAAAAAACAATATTAATGAAATAAAAAGCTTAATAGACTTTGTGTTATGAAAATTCCTGCAATTCCTGACTATGAAACCATAAGCCGCCAATGCTTCTGATGCTTTTTTATTTATATGCTGACTAAAAGTTAACTTTTGATCATAGATTATACCTAAATCACGTAAATCAGAGCATCTTTCTAGCACAGACCCATCAATAGAGTACGGATATTCGCAAACATTAATTTTCCTGATATAGCTGACTATTTTACACTTCCTCACATTAAGCTCAACTTGTTTTCTACACACCAAGACAGCACAAAATTTAATTAGTATTGTAGCTTGATACAATCATCAGGAGTATTTATCTGCGAATAAATTTTTAGGTCATCAGCAAAGCATAGGCGTTCACATTCAACTGAGTCACAGAGGTCATTAATAAATATCAAAATCAGTAATGGTCCCAGGTTGGACCCCTGATGAACTCCAGAAGGTGACAGGTAGGTCTCAGATTGGAAGCCATTATAGCTAACAAATTGTCTACGATCGGATAAGTCGTAATCTCGAGGACTTGTGGCTTAATCCGTCTTAACCCCCTCCCCATTGTCCTCTTTATTGAGCTATGACCACAGCCGACGTCAACTACGAGCCGTGAACAAAGAAATCTGGCAACGTAGGTGGTAGTGTTACTCCCGCCGCTCAAAACGCTGAGAAAACATAACCTTTTCAATTTGTGATTTTTGAATCGCAGAGGCTGTAATTAAGAGATAAGCTTGTTTTCTAAGCTTCAAAGTGTGCGTATGTGTTCAAAGTGATCGGTGACTATAATATATGAGAAATAGACTCCAGTTGCAGTGCTTCCGTGCTTTAAAAGTAAACTAAGAAGTGTGACTGTGGCTGTTCGCCCCTCAGGACGCTAAGGATTTCAACTATTGAAAACGTGCAAATTCAGGTTGTATTTTTCTTTTTTCATTTATCAAGTATTTGACGCAGACAATGTGCCTCGTTGTTGCTGTGTTCCTTTATGCAATGCATACTATAATTCTGCTTTGAAAACAGAAAGCTATGTTTCAACTTTTCGCTTCCCAAGTACCGAAAGTCTGAAAAACAAATGGCTTATGGCAATTCCCAGAAAAAATTGGACACCTTCAAAATATTCAGCTGTATGCAGTCGTCATTTTAGAGAATCGGATATCATCAGGACAGAAAATATAGTTTTGGCGGATGGAACAGTCCAAAATAATATACCTTTGAAATATCCAAAATTGAAAGAAAATGCTGTTCCCTCCATTTTCCCAAACTTGCCATCATATCTTTCAAAAACTGAAGCACCCAAAAGAACTGACCCAATGCAAAGAAAACAAAAATTAATTGAGAAACATGAAAAAGCTATCCAGAATTTCGATGATATGGATTCTTATCCATTACATTCTTCATTTTCAAAAATTAAAGCCTCACAGAAATGGAATAATAAATTATCTGATGGAAAGCTATATTTTTATAAATTGGATTTTGAAAATGATATCTTAACTTTGAATACACAGATTATAGTTGATGGTCAGATGGAAGTTCAGGTTGTTCATAAAGGATGTAAGCTTTCTTTTAGTGACTTGAAGTGGGTTTTGCCATATGATCTCAAAATTACCAGATGGTCCCAATTAGAAAACCTGCTAAATAGGTATTTTTTCTATTTTTCTGAGAACCAACACAAAAACTCTGTTGAAGTTTGCATCATGAATGCATTGGAACAACTTGACACAGCGATTTCCATAATTAATAATGACTCAGTTATGTTTCCATATACAAAAACTCTAGAGATTATTGCTGATCAGCTGAGACAAATTCAAAACAGGAAAAATAGATATGCATCACTTTCAATAATAATGGCTTTTACGTTTTATAACCACTCAACATCAACATATAATTTAATTAAAAGATTTTTTATTTTGCCAAGTAAGCGATACAACATATCTCCTCAAGTATGGATATATCTCCAAAAAATGATAGGAATAATGAACACTTCCTTTCGAATATAGCAATTAAATTAGCTCCAAGAGAAAAACTTTTAATTTTGATGATCGATGAAAGTTATATAACATCTAGGCTGGACTATCGCTCACAAAACATTGTTGGGTATGCCTCAAATAAAAATGACATGGCTAAAACTGTTTTAGCCTTCATGCTATCTTCAGCATTTGGAAACATAACAGAAATTATCAAATTACTAGCAGTTTCAAATCTAACAGGTGATGAAATGACACCTGTGGTTGAACATGTGATAAATTTAGTTCAAAAATGTGGATTTGAAGTTATTTGTGTTGTTACTGATAATCACCGAATTAATAGAGCAATGTTCGGGAAATTAGCAAAGGATTCATCAGAAAATTATTCTATTCCAAATCCACATAATCCTGATAAGAACATGTATTTAACTTATGATGTGCATATTTTCAAGAGTATCAGAAATAATTGGATTAATTTAAAAAACCTGAACAAAACTTTTTTATATCCTAATTTTGACAATAATGATATTAATCAGTATGCTAAATTTGAAAACATTCGTGCTGTATATCAATTGGAAAAAGAAGCTGTAGTTAAGAAAGCATATAAATTAAATTATAAAACATTGCATCCAAATTCATTTGAAAGGCAAAATGTAAATTTTGTAGATACTTTATTCCACCACTCAACAATAGCTGCTATGAAAGAATTAAAGTTTAATGATGCTGCACACTTTTTGGAAATAATCAGGAATTGGTGGGATATTGTCAGTAATACAAGTGTAATAAAAGGAGAATTGAAGCGAAACGAATTTTGTAAGCCTATTATCAACAAATATGATTATAGTACAATTTTTAAAAAAAATAACAGTAAAACTGAAAGTAAATGTATTAAAAACAAACAGGTAACTCCACATTTCCAAGCTGGGCCTGTTGGAACACAGTGTGCTGACACCAAAAAACGTAAACTAAATACTTTTAATTAGGTTAACTGCATTAGCGACTCATATATATCACGATTATTTCGTATTTTTAAATTTTCTCAGACGATTTGTATCGAATCGAACTGTCCTCTTTTCCAAAATTAAATTTAGTTCTTACCATGCCGTCCGAGCGCGGTGTTGCCTTTCTTTCATCACGGCTCGTAGTTGACGTCGGCTGTGCTATGACCTAAATTGGAATGCCACTAGATATCTACTTTGCATTGACTGGCCATTTTTATTATTTTGCTTATCGTGTCTTATCAATTAAATAAAGTAAAGGCGGAAAGAGGAAACACACCACCACTTCCTTTACTTATAAAGCGAGGCGTGACAAGATTAGTGTTGATCTGGAGGCCGCATAAGAAAAACCGCACTTGAAAGGTATATTAGACAAAAGTGTTGGTCCGTCTATGGAAATCGGCTGCAAGACTATAAACTAGAGTGCGTCTCATGTGTGCGAGGAAGCGTGTGCCCGGAAACTTCGGTGCGGCCACGTTTCGCTGACGGTGGATCCGGCGTTATTGCGGTTGCCGTCGCCATCGCCTCGGTTAAATCAGGCTGATATGCAATGCGCCGGCTATTAACAGCATCGCTTTATTGGATTGCTGCTGCGGATTCCACTCGGATTCACTTTACCTCGAAACACGATCAACGATGAGGAATCTCCGGGAACGCGTCTTATGTGTACGTATTAATGGAACCTTGGGGTGATTAAACTAACATTTGATGGTCTGACAGATGTACGAGTATACACATTAACTCCCACAATTTCCATTGTTGTAATTGTATCAACTGTATCATGTTCCGATACATTTCAATACTTTCAATTTCCAAAGAGGTAACTAGGCACCAGCAGTGGCGAAGTCATACTTTCTGCCAGAAATTTTTTTTTTATTTAACAGGGGAAAAACATAATGGCCTTCTTTCTGCTGCAGTGCTGCGATGACAATTTTGATGACCGGGGGGGTCTTACCCCAGTAAGAAACCCCTGACCCCTGTGTGGCTCACGAACCCTCGGCACCTCGTATTGGAGCATATCTTCAGGTGGATCGCAGCGTCTAATATTTTAAACATAATTTTATCTATATTTCTACCCCAAGTTAGAGTCCAGTATTTCTTGGGTCAAATTGTTTCTGGCCAGGTATCCCAATTGGTTTTGTTCTTCAGCATTATCTAGATGATATTTGTTGTATTGAGGTATTTTTCAAGCATCCTTACGACCGCACTCGTCAGTGCTTAGGAGTATCGACGCTTCCACAATACGAGCCCGTTCTCACTTCGGTTGGCCCACTTCAAGATTTGTACCAAAATATGCCTTTGTAAACTAAACATGACGAAACTATATACTTCTAAAACAATTCATTTTCTCAAAAACGTTTTAGATACACTCTAGTCGTAAAAAATACATATTTGAAATCACTTAGACCTATAACAAGAAGTTAACAAAGCAATAATTGAAAGATTACCATTGGGTAACATCACCTTTATTTTTTATTACGGCTGAAATTCTTTGGGGCATAGTGTTAGCCAAGTTTTGGCAAAAATTTGGTGTAAAACAATCCCATATTTCTTGAAGCTTTTGTCTCAGTTCGGTGATTGCACGAGCAGGATGCTGTCGCAGAACCTTTTTCATCTCGTACCACAAAGTTTCAATAGGTGACAGATCTGGACTGGTAGAAACCCATTTCAAAAGTGGTACATTATTTTCTTCCAACCATTTTATAGCCTTTTTTGAGGTATGGCACGCTGCACCATCTTGCTGAAACACAAAATCTTGGCCGGATGTCAAACATTCTTCCATCACTGGTAAAATCGATTCTTCTAAAATTGCCAAATATTTGTTTGTATCCTCATTTCCATCAATAAAATGAAGTTTTCATGCTCCTTTAGATGACATACTGGCCCAGACCACAATGGATGCTGGAAATTTCACTTTTCTCTTCAGACAGTCAACATGGAATGTTTCATTTTTTTTGCGAATAACTCTACTGCGACTGTCACCAACACAAACTTCGAATCGGGCCTCATCACTCCATTGTATTGCACACCATTGTTGAGGTGTCCATTATCTATGTTCTTTAGCCCTTCTAGGCTGATTTTTATATTTTGCAGTGGAGTTAATAGTGGCTTTTCTTTGGCCTATAAACAAGTTGTGCAACTTTAGGGTTTTTACTTCACTTTTTTTTATAAGAGAACTCACCTTGCAACTGCTAAATCCCAGTTTGTGGGCCTCTCTATGAGTTATGGACTTCGAAATTCTCCTTCCAACAGCGTTACTCCACAGAGCACTTAATTGTAAATAATTGGCACGCCTGTTTTTCACGATTATACTTTTTTTCACATATCGTGGCTTAATATTAACTGAACCAGTTACGCTATATCTTCTAACAATATTTTTCAACCTGTACCGCGACAAGTGTAACAAACTTGCAGTTTCCGAGTTTGATTTCCCAGAATTAAAAAAATTAATTATCAGTAACCGAATTTTCTCACTAATAACCCTTCCTCTACGCATTTTGAAAACCTTAACTACCCAAAACTATTTTAAACGTATTCTGACAGCTGTGACTAATAAAAACAATTGTCATAGCTTTTATTTTTCACAGCCACCTATGCGTTATTTTGCATTGAAATGAAAATAGGTTGATATGCTGTAATTGCAACATGTGTTATTTTTATGCTGCAAATTTGATTAGCGAGTGATAAAGTTGGTGTGTTCTACTATATATTATCAAAATATTCAATGTTAATATTTTAAACCTATAACACCCTGCTACATTTTTATTATTTGTGTTTGATAAGAAAAAAACTAAGAGTTCAATAGTTGGACCAACTGAAGTGGGAAGGGGCTCGTAGCCCATTCTATTCGTATATAACCGTGCCCCTCAGGTACTGGATAAGGTAGTAACACAGTGCCACATCGTTGCAATTTGTTCGTTGTATGACCTCTGGAATAAGTCCAGGCTACCATTCTGGTGTGTTCTGCCCAGATGTGTCGCCATTCATCTAGCGTCTTCTGCCGTTCTCATATCCTAAAACATTGTCGACGTTTTGGAGGCGAAGTCTCTACTCCACCAGCAATGAAATAGGAGGCACTTCTGCTATTACCAGTGCTGCTATAAGTGAAACTGTGCGGTACCGACCCGATATTTATTTATTTATATACTAGAATAGTTAACAATAAGTAGTTACCGTAATCAACAGTAATTTCCAAGTTTACTTATTATGTTTATTTGACATATAGACATAAATATCTGTATGTGCAGGAAATATTGGAGAAGAATACCATCTAAGACTTATAGGTAACTAAAATCAGCAATACTTGCTGCACAAAAGTACTGGAAATATAATTACAGAATATTGCAAGAAGGGCCTTCCTGTGAATCCCTAATATCATGTTAGCATATTTTCCGACATTCAGGACTTCATGCCGCACAAGTGCTGCATGAAAGATAATCAAGTTCATAATCTCAGAGAGAACTGCTCTCCTTTGACTGCTGGGACCTTCCAGGCTCGGCAATATTCTTGCAAGGATTGTCACTCGCTTGTTCGCTTTTCTGACGATTGCTTTGACCTTGCCTGCTAATGTCATTCTGCCAACTAGTACCGCTCCTAAATATTTGAGCGTTCTTGAGCCAGTGTCAGTTTGTTTGCCGCCATCCATTCACTTACTCTCGCCAGAGATTCATCTACAAATTTTTTATTTGCTTCCTCAATAATCACCAGTCATCAGCGTATGCAATACACCTCGCACCTTGTGATAAATGCTTAATACTCCGTTTTACAAAATATTCGATAGGAGTGGGCCCACTACAGACCCCTGTGGGACTCCCGGGTAGACATGTGACATGAGACGGTCTTCTACAATGTTTATTAGATAAGTAAGCACCAAGGTCCATGTCGCAGAGTTAAAAGCACTTTCTACCCCCTTTTGCTGGTTGACTTTCCAGCTGGCCGCACTTACTGCTGGTATGGTCGATTTGCCTCTCGTGAAACCATAACGTTCACCAGGCAAACCTATTCTGCTCCAATCCTTGCAGTGATGACGTAGCGGTAGACGTTATGGGTCTACTAATCAGCCGCCTCGCGCTGCGCGGGTTCGGATCCCGTCCCAAGAGAATTTTTCTCTTGGGTATGGATGTGATTATTTGTAGGTGGTAGATGGTCACTGACTGCCGAACGTGTAGGTACCAACTAGGGGATTTCTAAGGCGGGGCCAGAATGTGTGCATGCTCCATGCACACGTGTTCGCTCGCTAGAGTTCATGAAGCGTCCCGCCTTTCCCCCGTATCCCCTATAGCTTCACGGTACCCATCCGTGTTTTGGCCTTAGAAGTTCGTGGTGTATAAAAAACTATGATTGCACCATGAATAAGTAATACAGAATAATGTGTAGAATATCTCAAAAGCTTTATCTGTCTTGTACAGGAAAGCTTTTAAAATATTTATCTCAAGTTATACCTAATACTTGAATATCAGGAGGAAGTAATCGATATGTGCATCTAAGATCATTGCATCTGACAAAAGGAAAGTTTTCAGGAGAGCCATATCAATGTTCTACCAGCTTTGACACTTTTGTGGTTTTGTAAAGATTGGTCGTTGGTTAACGCTATTTTCTAAAAAAATTGGAAAAATTCATGCAAAAAGCGAAAAACCGATAATTACAATATGACGAATACGTGCACTTAACTGTATAATCATATGTATGTTACAATGTTCTTCCATAAAACATAGTCAACATTTATCAATTGTCAGAGCACAAATAATGGTAAAAATACATAAACAGTACCTGTAGTAACATTGTAAAGTCTCTTACAGTATCATTAATATTAGAGGAACGCTATAGGAAATATGTAATACGTTCGCGCGCATTTATAAAGGCTGTAAAGGCAAATACAATGCTTTAATAATAGCAACTGGGTTGTGCTAGACGCGATTACAATATCCTGCGTAAATGTAGTGGAATTGGATAGAACGTTACCATGATCTGACTGCTGTACCGTGGCAGTATACAGTTACAATGATATTTAAAATACTTTTTTCTCATCTTTGATACAAAAAAATGTTGAAGTTCTTGCACTAGCTGAAAGTATTAAGTAAGCTCTATCTGAAACAACTAAAAACTAAAAATCCACCAAATGCCAGTTACAACTTTGTTAGATGTATGTATCGGTATGACCTCATATATGTTCGATGCAATATTCAACGACTCATTCATTTTCAGGTGTGTCAGATACTACATAATTTGATTTCAAATGTGACCACTAAATAAGCCAACTGACTGTCGATTATTCAAAAAACAAACTTAAGAGAAAATATGATCACGATAAAGTGCATATCAGCTTTATTTCGGTTGTAAACTAGGTGATCAAGACAAACAGTAGGCACCCCACATCTGCTGTAATACATGTGCTTCAAGTCTGAGGAGCTGGTTAAATGGCAAAAAACGGTCTATGCGCTTTGCTGTCCTAATGGTTTGGAGAGAGCCTACAAATCATATTAATGATTGTTACTTTTGCATGGTACCTTGTGTTGGACAAGCCACAGGTATGTCCAAGAAAAAAAAATCGGTTATTAACTACCCAAACATACCATCTGCGATGAGACCTGTGCCTCACAGTGACGAAAATCCTATTCCAAAACCCCCAGAATCCTACACTTGCGAATCAGAAAACGAATCAGATCATGGCGATCGAGTGATTCGTCAGGAAGAAGATATGCCATCAACGTCAAGAGATCCTGATTTTATACCGAGCACGTCATGCCACCAACCGCACAAAATAACACAGTCAGAATTAAATGATCTTGTAAGAGATTTAGAACTTCCAAAATGTAAGGCAGAGTTACTTGGATCAAGACTGCAGCAGTGGCACTTGTTAGAAGACGATGTTTCGGTATGTGTTTTTCGTAAACGCCGCAAAGACCATTTTTCAATATGGAGAATAACTTGGTTTTCTGCAGTAGCATTAACGGCTTACTGGCGGCTTTAAATATAAACTATAACCCAGAAGAATGGAGATCGTTTATAGACAGTTCAACATTGAGTTTAAAGGCAGTGTTATTGCATATTGGAAATATTTTACCATCTTTTCCTGTAGGGTATGCAGTTCACATGAAAGAATCATATGACAATATGAAGTACCTATTGACATGCATAAAATACGATGAGCACCAATGGCATATTTGTGGCGATTTGAAAGTTGTTGCACTTTTACTTGGGCTGCAGCTAGGCTACACAAAGTTTTGCTATTTGTTGTGTGAATGGGACAGTCGGGCAAAGGCACTTCATTACACCAGACAAAACTGGCCTGTTCGTCAATTCCTAGAGCCAGGTCAACAAAAATGTACAGCATATGCCATTAGTAGATTCGAAAAAAAATTTATTACCACCACTGCATATCAAGTTGGGCTTAATGAAAAACTTTGTCAAGGCATAGACAGAGATGGGTCAGCTTTTCAATACCTGCGTCAGAAATTTCCAAGACTAAGTGGGGCAAAGGTTAAAGAAGGCATTTTTGTTGGACCACAGATTCGAAATATTTTGAAAGATACACAGTTTGAAAACACTTTAACAGGTATTGAAAAAACTGCTTGGAATGATTTCCGTCTGGTGGTCACTAATTTCTTGGGAAATAGAAAAGCTGACAACTATAAAACCCTTGTCAAAAGTATGCTGTCATTGTATCAAAAGATGGGCTGTAATATGTCTCTCAAGATACATTTCCTACACTCACACCTGGACTTTTTTCCTGACAAATGCGGAGCCGTAAGTGATGAGCACGGCAAACGTTTTCATCAGGATATTTCAACAATGGAAAAAAGGTACCAGGGAAAGTGGAATCCTTCCATGCTTGCAGACTACTGTTGGACTCTTGGTCGACATGCTCCAGAAACGATCCATAAAAGAACAGCAAAAAGGCAGCGCATATAGTGATTCTTATAAGTATATGAATCTTGTTACTTTTTTTAATATATCCTTAAAAATAAAAAGTTTTTTTTCTGAACCGCAACTATTTTTTTATTTCATTGTCATTTTTGGATTCAGCGCCCCAAAATTAACAAAGAAGTGCAGTTTTCCCACAAGATACAATTAAAAAACAAAAATTTGTTGTCCAGTGTTATTAGTAATCAATGACCTGACAATGAATTGGCATGCGATGCACGTCTAATCCACTTCACTAAGAAGTATTAGCGAGAGTGCCTTTACTGTTCCGTGGGTATATGTACTCACATACTACATATCCTTTTCACTCCACCCAACGTAAAAGTGAGTTTGCATGACTGAAAGCTCCGTCCTTGCAACTGAAATCACCGACTACATCCGCACAATTTACTAAATTGCGCTGTGTCACTGTTACCCGGCAAATATGTTTTGTACTATTTGCAGCGAAACTTGACGCCGAATGTTTACTCGCCGGGATATTGGAAGTCTCGTCCACCAGATTGTCTGCTGCAGTCATTATAGGACTTCCTGAGGTGTGTCGGGGTGTACAGGTATAGCATATTACGAAGGTTTGTGTTAGACACAATTCACGGGAGGAACAGAATGGTGCATCTTTCCAGTGACTTCAATCGTCTATAAGGATTTAGGTCCAGAGCCTTTCAGTGGCGTGGCCAAAACGCACGAGCATTGATCCACCTGGTATTAAAAACGATAGAGCGTTGTCAAGTTTCTCCAAATTGCTGGACATAATATTGCATAATAGAATTTACTCCGAAGTTCATAGATCTCTGTCCCATCCTCAGCATGTGTTTCTTACTAAGAGATTCACAGTAACTTCACTTGGTTCGCTATTAAGTGTGTCATCAGCAAGGTCAACTATACTATAACTATCTAAAACTGTAATGACTCATCGATGTTCACGTGAACGTCACTTAACTACCAGTAGTCGGCTGTTCATAGGCGGGGTATGAATGTTTAACATGGGTGAACTAGTTTTGTCACATGCTTAATAGAGAGTGGTTTGAAACATATTGTAAGTCAAAAATTTGGGCATTACCTTTATTCATCGTCGCTTCCACTTACATCTGACAGTAATAAACTGTCGCTATCGCTTTCCTCGTTGAAATTGACTATAACTGGCTCTATGATGGTGTCGATGTGGTGGTCAAGCTGCCACATTTTTCTTTCTTCCTTCACAACA
This sequence comes from Acanthoscelides obtectus, assembly GCA_963669975.1. NCBI lineage: Eukaryota > Metazoa > Arthropoda > Insecta > Coleoptera > Chrysomelidae > Acanthoscelides > Acanthoscelides obtectus. Next base: position 114,510,333 of record CAVLJG010000003.1, read on the forward strand.
TGACGGATAGCATTCTGCCAAGTTTCGGGCGTTACTAGCTGTATGGAAGTCTCAAGTAAAACCTTAACGTCTGGTAATTTGAAGATTGTGTTATGGCCCGCAATATAACCCTTCACTTGAGCCCAGATGAGCTCTATTGGGTTCAGTTCACAGTGGTAGGGCGGTAACCGCAGCACAGTGACACCACATTGACGGGCCATCTCATCAGTCACGTAACTAATGTTCGCAGGTTTGGCTGTTTAATTTTTTCATACAATTCCGCTTTCACACATGAATCGTCAAACGGGATTCCTTTTTCGCGCAACCATTGCTGCATCTCACTTTTTCGAGATCCCATAGTCGGTACACGTTCGGCTCGACGACTATGGTAGGAAGCATTATCCATGACGATCACAGAGTTGGGCTCAACTCGCTGAAGCACCCCTTGAAACCAGCTCTCGAAGCAGCTGGCATTCATTTCGTCATGGTAATCACCTCCTTTCTCAGAGACGAAAATCAAGTCACACTCTTCTAAAAAGCCACTATCGCTACCAATATGAGTTACGATCAATCTTTGACCTTTCCCTGACGGTCCACGAAGACCTGTTGACAAACATTCAATGCTTGCTTATCGGTTACTCACTACGTTTTTGTCTATCCAGGTTTTTTAGCTGTGTGACCTGCACTTACCCATGTCTCGTCCAAATAATAGATTTTTCTGCTTTGTCGCCTATATTCAATCATTTCGCGTAGGTATTTTCGACGCCAGGCGACTATTTCAGGTCTCTCTATCAATACTGACTTCCGATTACGCGTTTCGTAACGAAAATTAATTTCGTGCAGGGATTTCCTCATTACCTCGACGCTCTTTTGGGGTATAATTTCATATTCCTTGATCGCTGCATGTACAGCCTTGAGGGTTGGTATCTCATTCCTAAAGAAGAATGAATGTACGGTTCGCCTTAACGCCATTTTGCTATCGTCATCCAATTTAACGGCCCTGCGTCCCTTCAAATTAAACTTTGGATCAGTAGTAGCTCCAGTTTTTTTCTTTTCATGCACGACCCTGCGAATGGTCCACTCTGGAACGCCTGTCATAATTTCACATAGATAATTGAACACGTTGAGCACGATTTCTTTCGCGTCCCTCTTCAGTGCTTTACGAAGCCGTCTACTTGTTCCCTGGCTTTCAGTACTTCCACTCGTGCCATTTGTACTCTCCATGGTTAAGTATAACCAAAACAGTAACCACAGAAACCACAACAATAACAATCACACAACAATTCTTATAAAAACACACAATATGCGATCGCTCAACGAAACACGTTCCAATGCGTTGCCGACGCCTATGAGTCTGCCGGTCGAGGCGCGTCTTTGATTTCATTGGTTCTACCGGCGGACAACAATCAGCCATTATTTCCATCTCTGTCTGTGCTGTTGACCACCGCAAAGCCACATAAACGACATATGTCGTACGCTATACGGCTGTACTGGAAGGAAGCCGGGATCGAGCTCTGGTCACGTGTTGATCACGAGTCATTACAGTTTTAAATAGTTGTAGTATAGATGTAGTATACTGATTGTGCTGAAGCATTTGGAAGGGCGGACTATGGCATACTTTTAAATAAACTTTCTCATTATGGACTCGAATCATCAGCTTTAGCACTCATTCAAAGTTATCTTTACGAAAGGAAGCCAATATGTTACTTTCAATTGAACAAGGTTGGCATGGTATTGTTAGCTCAAGTAGGTATTCTGGTTCCTAGAATAACATCCAAGTATTTAAATACTTCCCTGTACAAAATAACATAAGCCAATTTACTGTTGAATCCTCCGATTAACTTTGTGTGCCGAAATGCCAACAAAATTTCTAGTGTATTTGACTTTTTTCACCAGTTTTTGGGAATTATAGAATAAATCTCGAAGCGTGATGGATTTTTTGTCAAGCTTTTTATGTTTATATTTGTGATACTATTTCTGTTATTTTGTTGTTCTAAGATATTGTAAGTTTATGCTGTAACTATCATGATGTATGCTACTGCTTTCTGCTCTGTAAATGGGATTCACTGTTGGGCAATAAACGCATTACTCGCTTCGGGTTAAAAAAATATCCGATAAGAAGGCGCTTCTAACAGGACAACGTCATATAAAGTAGCACGAAAAGTTTTTGAGTCTAGTAACAGTATGTATCAACTCCGCAGACATCGATGTACCTTTTGTCATTCTAAAGACCCGGTGGGGTTGAGGTTTGAGATTTTCCGATTAAAAAATCCAAAAAACCTTTTGGCAAGGCCAAGGAATCTGTTTCAGAGACTAATTAAAGGACCCAGATTTATGCTTCTCACTCACATACGGACATCGAAAATTACCGCTCGCAGACAATTTTCCCGTTCATGTATAGTCCATAAGAGTTGTATAGGCCTTTCTGTTACAATTAAAATACCCACACTAAAAATTGACAGTTATAGTTCATACCAAAATAGCAGCGTTATGGAGATCACACCGTTTACTATAGCGCTTGGGATCATTGTTGAAAAAGTGTCACCGGTTAGTTAAATTCCCGTACTGCAAATCATCCCTTATAATATCAAAGCCATCAAATGACTAGCTCTAGCGTGCTATGTAAATCAGTTGGTAAATGTTGTCGAAATCATAATTCGTGAAGACAGATCCAGTAGTCTGGACTACAAGGTTCCCCACTAACTGTCAACTTTCGCGAGAGTTTCTGATACAGTAACGATATTTTCTTAAGGTGGAAAACAGTAGTGACTAGACTATAGTAGAATCGCAATGCAATGGACTATTTTGTGTTGACTTGTTGGACCTTCAACGGAAAATGGAAATGGAAAAAGACACCGTTGAACGGAAGTAAGGTTAATATTGGCCTCTTTTGAAAAGAGAAGCTGTTATTTCCTTCATTTTCAAGTGGGTGATTTTCTAAAGAGCTGAATTGCAACTGAAATGTAGAGCCTGAATTTTCTCGTGTTACCTACATTCAACAGTTGTTAGGTTAAGATGCTTTCTGTTCGTGCGCTGGTCAGTCATATGAATAAATGTGATTAAGCTTCGTCATAGCTTTGAACGCTTTGATACCAGCTCATTCCGCGGTCATCACTAACACACAGAAAAAAATGCTGATTTTAGCTTGGTGATTTCACGGTGATGATGGACTTTGTTACCTAGTAACTGAGGCATATTAGCTGATGAGACATGTGACCATAAGATGACTAAATCCTCGGCTAGGACTAGTAGGATTTGAAACCTAAATGATATCCTGGTATTCTGCAGTTCCCCTTGATACAAATAAAAAGAATGTACAAGGTCTGTTGCAAGGTAAACAGGACTATTGAAAGATAACCGATACAAGCAGCGCCATCTATTATCGGAGACCAGCGTTTGACAAGTACATCTTTTTTTGAAGCCCTTTCAAATTTTTAAGACAACCGAACCACTTCACGCGGAGTTATCGCGCTCAAAGTGACGGTATTTTTTTAGCATCGGTCGAAAAATGAGCATCGAACAAATAAATGATTATTACTGTGATGTAACGAAAGATGAGGTATTGGTCGGAATACATTTTATATTCTTTTTTCATGCAAAATATACTAAGTGACATATAAATCCGAACACCCAGTCTAAATGGTTTTATTTTAATAAAATTTTGTTTACGTACTTATTGAAGCGTAATGAGTCAATGATGAAAATTTCAAAATGATTGCACTGCCTTAAAGCCCTTTGACCTTTAATAGTGTGTGGATGCACCCTGATGTGCTACGCATTCTCCAACGCGCCTAGGCATGCTTCTGATCAGGTGTTCAATGTCCTCCTGTGGTATCTCATTCCAGGCAACCACCAACTCCTCCCGAAGTGCTTCTAGAGTCTGAGGAGGACGTTGCAAATTGAGCAATCATCATATCCCACACGTGCTCAATTGGGGATAAGTCGGAAGATCTTGGTGGCCATGGTAATAATGTGACATCATTATGTTGAAAGAAGTCTACTGTGACTCTTGCAACATGTGGTCGGGCATTATCTTGTTGGAAAGTTGGATCTGCCAGGGTGTCAAGATAGGGTAAAAGATGGGGTTCTAGAACTTCGTGGATATAACGCTGCGCGTTCATGTTACCTCTGATGAAGATTAAAGGTGACCTGGAACCATAAGCTATAGCACCCCAATCCATAACTCCAACAATGTGATGAACATGTCTTTCAACAAAAAACTGTGGATTCCTCCTTTCACCACGTCGCCTTCTAACCCTGGCACGACCATCGTGCATGCCTAAACAAAATCGAGACTCGTCACTAAAGACAATACTGTTCCATTCCTGATCCCAGAGTGACCGTTGCCTGCACCACTCAAGGCGATTACGTCGGTATTCTCGAGTTAAAGGGAGGACCCAGTGTGGCCGATATGAAAACAAGCCAAAACTTCTCATTCGTCGGTAAACACTTCGCATGCCAATAGGTCTTCTGTGTTCTGCAAACCATTCATTTGCAATGGACCTGGTGGTGGAGAAACGGTCCCTTAAGGCCAATAACCTTAGGCGGCGATCTTCACGGTCTGTTGTTCTACGGCGGCGTCCAGCGCCCCTTGCTCTTTGCGTACGGCCTTCTCGAAGCCATGCCTGACAACGCCTAATCACAGTGTCTACACTTCTTGGCACTCTAACTGCAATTGCCCGAAAAGAAAGTCCAGCTTCCCGAAGGCCCACTATACGGCCCCTATCAAACTCACTAAGTTGACGAAATCGTACAAGTCTCCGTACTCTAGGCATCGTAACCGATCGTAAAGGATGTCAAGTACCAAAATCCGCCAACGTTGATTCTTTACTGCGGCTGAAATATTCATTTTTAGAGCGTTAGTGAATTAAAAGGAAGCAGTATAAAAACCGGAATGTCCAAATGATAAGGCTGAAAATTTTTTCACTTGTTATTTACAGTAAGATAAATACATTCACCAACTTTTATTAAAATAAAACCATTTAAACTGGGTGTTCGGATTTATATATAACTTAGTATACAAACAAAACCCCACATTTCAACAGGTATGTAGCTATAATGATAACATATGAACACTCAGTATATTGAACTTAACAAATTCAAGATAGCCATGCATTAACAAATGTTCAAACGTGCTATCATATTTAACTTCTAGAAAATTTATTTGCTGCATTCCCATTGGCTAATGAAATAACCGTCTGTTGTATATAAATTTATAAGAAAAAGTAAAATACATGATAGATGACCTGTTATCTCTGTACAAAACCATCATGTTGGAATGAAAAAGTGCTTTTGTTTATGATAAAATCGTGTTTTCACGATTTTATTCACTATTTCAATGGAAATCACTGATATTCAGAGAGCTGTGACAGCTTCCGTCAAATTGCATTTCAATCAGGTCCAAACTGATTAATGGTGGTGAAATTGGCCCGTAGTATATAACATCTATGGGCTTTCTTTCTCCATCCGTAATTATCCATTGTAGTAAAGCAGAGATCAAGTTGGTAACGATAGTTACTTTGTCGATTGTGGATGAGTGAATTCATTTTTTTGAAATATTGATGAAATATTTTTACACCAGTGCTTGAATCTTTAGTGCAACTGCTATCTGATCTTCTGTCTTTGTTGAAATCCTTCATGCAGCGGTCACACACTTTGTGATGCAGACATTGCAGCGGCTTTATTTTAAAAGCATTACTAAACGTTTGTAAGTTCTCTAATATGCTGTTTCAAAATCTAATCAAATTAAAAGTGGTAATCCTAGTAATTAAACAAAATCTATACATACCTTGGTTGAGAAGGACACCACCATGATTTACACATACATAGTCAACTATGCCGATGGGACAGCTCTCTAAACCTGAAAGCAGTATTTCCAGCCATTGTCCCTGCCTTACTTTGCTCTAGACAGATGAATCTGTTCATCAGCTCATTCGCCTAAATCCGGCCATGTCCAAAACATGTTTCGAAATCAGTAATGGGATACTTTGTATGATATCCCGGCTCCCTTCCTGCTTTGCATTGTGTCAACATATCAATAAATCCACATTTCTGGCGCTAATGGATCCCATCCAAAATATTAGGGTCAGTGATCACCGAGTTGTTTGCCATACTGATGATTTATCGGCTATATATTTTTGATTAGCAATTTATGAGCTTTGCTATAAGAGCTCATAAAACTTATTCGGAAACTTCGCTTCGGGAACAATGTGGATTTTCTGGATATTATTCATTTCTGTTTATGGACATCGTTTCAATCTGAGGAATATGCTTTAATTCGTTGCATAAATCATCCGTTCCGGGTTTGTTGGTTGGATATAAATGGGATATTTTTTTCATGTTTGGCGAAGAGATATTTTGGTGTTCGCATTGGGAATCGCTTGCATTGTTCTCTTTGATTGGAGCTGGGTTAGAAATGCAAAGCATTTGCATAATTTGGCAGGCAATGCGGATGAAGACTTTCTTAAAACAGAGCATAATCATTAGGGTGTCCCAGAAACCTAGAAACTCCTTTTTTCAAACTCTCTACTTTTGCTTGAATATCGTCAAAACAATTGTAAATAAAGCCTTATGTTCCTGGAACCAGGGCAAACCGTTCCAAGTTGCGTTGGAATATGTTAAAAAGGGAATCTTTGTACTAGAGGACTTAAGAAAGTCCATCAGCCCACGGTAAACGCTACAACCTATCGAAAAAAGAATTTTCTGGCCCAATTTATCGTAAGCCTGACGAATAGATTTTCTTTTGTCTTCTTTTACTGCTTCGCTAACTGTTAAAATAAGCCGGCATAAACTGCGATACTGGCAATGGTAATATCGACAATCTGAACTAGTTTGGATATCCGTTATCGTTAGAAAAATGGGAGTTTTTATATGATAAATCCTCAAGTAATATTAAGTTTTTATGTTGTACTCGAGATTCATAGGCCATGTCTATACCGCATTTCCTTTACTGGCTACGGGATTCTAACATTACAAGAAACCTTTTTTTGAGAGATTTGTTAAAACTATACAAAGGAAAAAAGGATTATGATATATGTCTAAAGTATAAAAAATTAAAGACACTACACAGTATGAATGTGCGTATTGCCAAAAACAGTTTTTACAACTATATGTTGTATGCTTCATCGAATAAGTCTCACACTGCATGGAGCATCATTACAATAATAAGGTAAGACACCAGCTGATGCTTTCAACGATTATTTTCTAAATTCGGTCCAGTCTCTTATTAATAAACGGCCTCCCGGAAACAGGGATCCTAATATTCACTCTACTGTTGACTCCCTGCTTTATCGGCTGTTTCTGTCCTTGAAATGTTAAGTATACTAGTGCAAGTATCTGGTGAAAATTCCAGAGGAGAGGATGAGATCCCATGCTCACTTTTGATACAGGTTGCTGATTTCATGAGTGAACCATTGACCCTTTTGAGGAAGGATTATTTAAATCTGTTTTGAAGAATGCAATAGGTATTCGTGTATTCAAAATAGGAGACAAACACCTTGTTAGAGACTATACGAGCCCGTTCCCACTTCAGCTGGCCCAAATATTAAAATCTTAGTTTTTTTCTTATCAAACACACATAATAAAAATGTAGCAGTGTGTTATAGGTTAAAAATAACACATGTTGCAATTACAGCATATCAACCTATTTTCATTTCAATGCAAAATAAGTCAGAGCTGTCAGAATAGGTTTAAAATAGTCTTGGGTAGTTAAGGTTTTCAAAATGGGTAGAGCAAAGGTTATTAGTGAGAAAATTCGGTTGCTGATAATTAAATATTTTAATTCTGGGAAATCAAACTCAGAAATTGCAACTTTGTTAGAGCATTAAGAAGAATAATCGTGAAAAGCAGGCGTGCCAATTATTTACAATTAAGTGCTCTGTGGAGTGACGCTGTTGGAAGGAGAATTTCGAGGTCCAAAACTCATAGAGAGGCCCACAAACTAGGATTTAGCAGTTGCAAGGTATGTTTTCTTATAAAAAAAAGTGAAGTAAAAACCCTAAAGTTGCACAACTTGTTTATAGGCCATAGAAAAGCCACTATTAACTCCACTGCAAAATAAAAATCAGCTTAGAAGGGCTAAAGAACATAGACAATGGACACCTCAACAATGGTGTGCAATAGAATGGAGTGATGAGGCCCGATTCGAAGTTTGTGTTGGTGACAGTCGCAGTAGAGTTATTCGCAAAAAGATGAAGCTTTCCATGTTGACTGTCTGAAGAGAAAAGTGAGATTTTCAGCATCCACTATGGTCTGGGGCAGTATGTCATCAGAAGGAGTAGGAAAACTTCATTTTATTGATGGAAATGTCGATACAAACAAATATTCGGCAATAATAGAAGAATCGCTTTTACCAGTGCTGGAAGAATGTTTGACATCCGGCCAAGATTTTGTGTTTCAGCAAGATGGTGCAGCGTGCCGTACCTCAAAAAAGGCTATATAAAAAGGATGGAAGAAAATAATATACCACTTTTGAAATGGGTTTCTAGCAGTCCAGATCTGTCACCTATTGAAACTTTGTGGCACGAGATGAAAAAGGTTCTGCGACAACATCCTGCTCGTACAATCACCGAACTGAGACAAAAGGTTCAAGATTAACTTGGTTAACACTATGCCCCAAAGAATTTCAGCCGTAATGAAAAATAAAGCTGAGGTAATCTTTCAATTGTTGCTTTGTTAACTAGTTAACTAAGTGATTTCAGATATGTATTTTTTACGACTAGAGTGTATCTAAAATGTTTTTGAGAAAACAAATTGTTTTAGAAGTAAATGGCTTCGTCATGTGTAGTTTATAAAGGCGTACAAATCTTGAAGTGGGAAGGGGCTCGTAGAGGACTTGCAGGTATATCCTGACTGTAAAACGAAAACTTTGAAAAGAACATTTAGTAAATAATGTCCTTTTAATGGTAAATATTTAGGAAATACAAGATACAAATAAATCAGTGTTTTAATTGTCAAATCAGAATTAAGTTTTGAGGTCCGTACGTGGTTTCCCTATTAACTTTCAAATTTAGTTTATCGTTCTCCGATTGCAGTAATATTTTTTTTGAGTTGTTAAGGTCAAGTTTTTGAGTTGTTAGAGTTAAGTGGAAAAAACTACGCGTATTTCAATTCAAACAAAAATTTAATAAGCATATACGAATGGTATGCTGACCGCTGAGAAATATTTCAGAGAACACTCGAGATATTTGTAGCTAGAAAAGAGTAGGGTCTATAAGCGAGGTTTTCCACCTTGAAAATAACTAAAATTTTAAGTTGATCATATTTATGAAATCGCCTAAATGTTCCTCAACACAACAAATGAACTACCAGTTTCTGAGGACGCACGGGACTATTTGCTGTAATGCCTCTGATCCACAAAATGACCCAATGGCACGCAAAAGCGGAAACACCAATAAGGGGTTGAGATAATGTTTCCATTATTTGCCTTCGATTTTCCACCCCCAGTAATATTCAGTACACAAAGGGGCAATACATACAATGCCGGCGTTTCGACGACCAACGTAACTGAAATTACGTTCAAATCCTGCAATTGAAAATAGTGTCACGTTTTCTATTGAAGGCTCAGCTATATAGCGGAGTCTTTCGCCGCACCAGAAGCTTCTGAAATGATATATAAAAACTGTCACGCTGAACCGAAAAGGATATACAGAATAAATAATTTAGTCGAAATGCGCTTTTTGATATTACGATAAAACGGAGTGTTACGAGTTCAAATTAATGATGTAGCCAGATATTTTATGAGGGACGGCTTTTTTTATCAGTTCATACCTTCATCTGAGATTATATTAGATAATAATAAAATTGTTTATTGCCACAAAATACGGGTAAATGTCAAATATTGTGCACAATAGGCATAAAGCACCCAAAAAAAGTTTGCACTTGTGTTTGGGTTTGTTAAAAATAAAAACTCATAGTACAGTCAGTGTATGAAAAAAACACCGTTATTTAACCTATCGTTACCATTACCTTTTAACCTCAGTATTGCGTGATTTCTTGGTTTTAGCCATTAACAATAAATATACAGGGTGTTTCAGTTTTTTGTTGCATAACTTTAAGATTTGATAGAACTTTTAAAATTAATGCATAAAGTCTATATAAATATTGGTCGTAAAATGCGTGACTTTCGGAATTTACTTTCTAAAATAGTTTTTTTTTTAATATTTCGAACAATATTTGATGCATGACAGTGAAAATTGGTATAAAAGGGTTTTTTGGTACGACAAAACGAACCATGGGCATAGTTTTACTATAGCCGCTAGAGGGCGCTCTCCACTGTACCTGTAGTGTATTAAAATGACCGAAAATGTTTTCTTAGTGCAATTTTTTGCTTTTTGAATAAAAAAGCTAATTCCTCGCACTTTTCAACATGAAAAAGCTATTTTGTGAATTTTCGTTATAGTTAGCCGTTTGTGAGATATTTAAGGATATATAAGGTCAGTATCTCGATAATTTTTAGAAGAAGGCTGTGCCTGCAAATATTTTTGAAATTGAAAGCAGAATAAGGTTAAACGTCAATTAGTTGACAGTTAGTTTTGTTGTCTGTTGAAACCTGAAACGTTTTTTTGCAATTGTCAATGCACGGAATTTAGTCTCTTTTACCTGTCTTTTTTTTGTAAGTCTTATAAAAATGCCATTTTTATTCTCCAATCAAGAGTTAGCGTATATTCGTTTTGTGTATGGCTTTGTAAATGGAGACGCAGCAGAAGCAGCCAGAGAATACGCACGAAGATTTCCAAACAGACGACATCCAACTCGCTCAGTATTTGTAAGAGTGCATCGCCAAATAATTGAAAGTGGTTTTGGAAATCTCCAAAGGGATCAAAACATAGATGTTCGTCAACGCAGATTTACCCGTATGATTCTGCGTGAGTTTGATAGAGATCCGACCAAAAGTGCTAGGAGAGTTTCTGGTGCCTTGGAAATTTCAGCAAGCCATGTTCACCGTGTTCTTAGAAATGACCATAGACGTCCTTACCATTTGCAACCTGTACAAGGACTACAGCCAGGGAACGGAGAACGAAGAATCACATTTTGTCAGTGGATTCTTGACAGAACTGATAATAATAGCGAATTTTTAAGTAACGTTTTATGGACCGATGAGTCATGCTTCACTAGACGTGGAGTGGTAAATTTTCATAATCAACATATTTGGCCGCATGCAGTTCGGGAAAGAAATTTTCAGCATGATTTTAGTGTGAACATGTGGATTGGTGTCTACCGTAATCGACTATTTGGACCCTACCTTTTGCCTGCAAGGTTAAATGCTGCGACCTTCTTGGAATTTTTAAAGGCTGAACATGCAAATATGTGGGATGATGTTATGTTAGGTTTAAGAAGATTGGCCCGGTTCCAGCTGGATGGTTGTCCAGCTCATTATTCGAGAATAGTTAGAAACTGGCTGGACGAAAATTATCCAGAAAGATGGATCGGCCGTGGAGGACCAGTCGCCTGGCCTCCACGATCCCCTGACCTAAATCCATTAGATTTCTTTGTGTGGGGATTTCTAAAAGAAAAAGTGTACCAGACTCCCGTAACCACCAGAGATATGCCAATAGACAGAATCACGAATGCATGTGACGAAATAAGGCCTTATTTGATTAATGCTATACCACGTTCGATCATTCGTAGTTGTGAATTGTGTATTGAAGAATTGGGTTTAAAATCTAAAGTAGTTGCTCGAACTACTTTAGATTTTGTAAGTTTTTCCTAACTATCCAATAGCATTTTAGTTGTAAATAATTAATTTAATTTGTTAAAAATAATATTGGAAAATTAAACAAATTAATATTCTGTTTTTTTGTGTTTATTTCGAGTTAGGGATTATTGCTGTGTTTAAAAACACAATCTAAACAATCATCTTAATTACTTGTAATGCCCAAATCGAAAATGTAAAAAAAATATTATTTTCCCATAAATAATTAAAAATGCATCGAACCTTAAAAATCGAAATATCTGAAAAACGGCTAACTATAGCGAAAACTCACAGGAGAGCTTTTTTGTGTTGAAAAGTGGGAAGAATAGTTTTTTGTTCAGAAAGCAAAAAATTGGACTATGAAAAATTTTTCGGTCATTTCAATACACTACAGGTACAGTAGAGAGTGCCTTCTAGCGGCTACAGTAAAACTATGCCCATGGTTCGTTTTGTCGTACCAAAAAACCCTAGTATACCAATTTTCACTGTTATACATCAGATATTGTTCGAAATATTTATAAAAAAAAACTATTTTAGAAAGTAAATTTAAACACCCTGTATTTCGGAAGCCACGCATTTTTCGACCCATGTTTATATAGACTTTTTTTTTAAATAATTTATTTAAACACAATAATACAAAAGTATAACCAGTTATAACAATAATTCCCTAATCAGTGTTTGCAAACACTGGCCCCGAGAATAACAAGACAATAATTAATATCTATGAACTACAGGTACACTGCAATGTTGCTCATAATTTCAGCAAATAAATTCATTAACATTTTTACAATCTTTCAATTCTCTAACAAAACTTCTATAGTTATTTGAATCTTTTATACAATGAGGTAAATTATTAAATTTCTTAATTGCGTCTGTGATCGGATTTTTTAAACCTATGTTAGTTCTTGTGGAAATTTGATAAACATTATTTAGTGATCTTGTTTGGTGATCATGCACGTTATGGTAGAACCTAATATTTATGTTACTTTTTAGTAGATTATTTATAATTTTATAAACAAGTTTACATTGTTCCACCTCCAATAACACTCTTAATTTGTTTAAATTTAAATTTGAATAAAGTGTATTAGAACTTGTAAGCCAATCAAAATTAAACAATATTTTCAGAACCTTATTTTGTAAAACTTGAGCTTTATTAAAATTAACTTCACCGCACATACCCCATACTGGCAAGAGGTACCTAAAATGTGTTTTTAATCTATTCGAAAACAGCCAATTTGAGATAACTATTCAGGTCATCATTAATAAGATTCGTTAAAGCAATTTCGTCTGTTCCAGTATATACCAGTACAGTGTCATCTGCAAAGGTAAAATATCTTCCCCTCAGATTGGCCAACTTGAGATTGAGTACATAAAGACTGTATAACAGAGGTCCAAGAACTGACCCCTGTGGTACTCCGTAGGTGCTAGATAACCATTCACTATCAATGTCTCCAAGCTTTATGTACTGTTTTCTGTCATATAAATAAGACTTAATCAAGCTGTACGAAACACCTCTAAATCCCATTTTAAACAATTTATCTAAAAGAATGTCTACGCTTACTACGTCAAAAGCTTTTTTTAGGTCAATGAAAACAGCTACAACTATTTGTTGTTTATCGAGAGCCATTGAAATGTAGTCCACAAAATCAACAGCCGCACTAAGTGTGCTACTGTTCGTTATAAAACCATATTGAAATTCATCAATCAATATATTGTGAGTAACAATGAAAGATAACATTCTTTTTTTTATTAATTTTTCTATAATCTTAGAGAATACACACACCACTGAAATAGGCCTGTAATTGTTCATACATTTAATATCTCCCGACTTAAAAAGTGGGGTTATTTTAATTATTTTCAATTCTGATGGAAATATTCCTTTTTGTATAGTTTCATTGATTAATCGTACTAAAACAGGTATTAAGTATTCTCCAAGATTATTTACATCCTTAACCGTGATACCGTCATATCCAGGTGCTGAGTTTATTTTTAGTTCTTTCACAACTTCCAACAACTCTTCTTTATTAGTCAATGTTATCGAAATAGAATCTTCGTTGTGAACCTCACCAACAGAAATAAACTCATTCAACAGCTGAATCTCTGCTTCCAAATTTTCAACAATTGATCCACCGACCCGAAAAAAGTATTTATTTAAATTGTTTGCAATATCAAGTTGAGTGTTAATAATGTTATTTTCAGTTACTAGTTGATCAATTCTTACTTTATACTCCTTATTTTGTATTAGGCTGTTTATAAAAGCCCATTGTTTCTTTACATTGTTTCCAGCTAAGCTCCATTTAGTTTGGAAATAACGGTTCTTCAAAGCACGTATTTTATTGTTTATTTTATTTTTGATGTTTTTAAATTCAGAGATGATAGTTAAGCTTTCTGGTTGGTTAATCTTTCTTTTATATAATTTATCTCTTTTTTTTGATAAGCTCAAGGACTTCATTATTTATCCAGGTGTTATTTGTACGTATTCTTAATTTTTTTATATATACCGATTTACTTTTGCAGTCTTTAATTAAATTAATTAATTCTTGAAAAGTTGTTACATTTTTGCTTAAAATTTTTTGTCTAAATAAGTTTACACATTTTTTATGATCTACAGATTTTACCTCATAATCAACTTTTGGTTTATGGAACTGCACAGATGTTTTAATATCAAGTAATATAAGTTTATGATCCGAAATTGCATTTTCTTTAACACTGACTCTACAACTTACATTACTACCATAATCGCTAAGAACATGGTCTATAACAGATTTTGACGAACTGCTAACTCTAGTAGCACTCTCCTCATTTATCGTATTATTAATTTTAAAACTGTTTAATGCTATTAAATCTTTGTACTCCTTGGTTACTTGTGAGACTTCTAGCAAATTAATATTCATATCTCCAACAATTAAATGATTTTTAGGATGAGTACGCATAATAGATTCCAAACAATGAAAAAAATTTTTACTATTTACAGATGGTGGTTTATATATAACACTAATTTTTAAGTTTTGTTCCCCTAAGCTAATACATATCCAGTTTATTAACTCACATCTGTTTGACTTCTCAATTTCACGAAATTTAATAGATTTCCTCACATAGACAGACACACCACCTCCTCTACCAGCCCTGCAGGAATGAACAGCATTATAGCCATCCAACTCAATCAAGAATGTTTCACTTTCTTCCAACCATGTTTCAGCCGCCAACAGTATATCCCAATCTTCACTTACAACCAAACACTGCACCAGATCCAGTTTATTTCTAATACTTTGCAAGTTCATGTAAGCAATTTTTAGTTGTTCACGAGGCCCTACTAGTTTTCCAACTGGCTTTTATTACTAATACGAAGAACTTTTGAGTTTTCGTCCTTCCTTAGGAGGATATTACCATCTACAATCCAAAGGAACTTATAATTTCTGTCTTTCTTAAAAGCCTTGGCTGCCATGAATAAATCAAGATTTTCTTTTGTGAGTTCATGGTTGAGAAATATTTTATTATCTGTCGTATATCCCAAATCCGAACTTTTAAGGCCAAACTTCTTTCTTGATTTTAAAAATTTTATTTTGGTTGATTCATCTTCAAAGATGACTTTAACAGGGTTGTTTTTATTGATATCCCTGCCCAATCGAAAAGTCGTAAACCTGTTTCCATTCGGGACGTCAAGGTAATTGCCAATTTTATTTATAATGTCAGGTAAGTTCTCGTTTTCTTTGTATGGAATTCCTTGAACCAACAAGATGTTTTTAAGTTCCTTTTGTTCATTTTTGTTTAACTGTTGCTTAATTTGGCCGAGTTCATCCTGTAATTGTTCGTTTATTTTTAATTGCTCGTTATATTTAGTAAATAATGCCTTATATTTATTATCCATCTCCTCTAATTTTGCCATGACATCGGCCAGAGTGTAATCCCTCTTCGCCTGTGAAACAAAACCAGGACCATCTTTGGTCTTACATTTGCCACAAGTCCAATCATCATTGGGTTTACTTAATTTAAGATATGTTTTATTTGACATTGATAAGCATTCTTTATGTTTCCATATGTTGCACTTATCGCATAGTAATGCTTGACATTCATCAAAAACCTCCTTAAGACATATGTCGCAATTATCAGTCTTGGTTTTTGGCATTTTAATGCTAGGATAATCCGAAAGTTATGGATTCATTTTACAAGTTCTATCGAATCTTAAAGTTATGCAACAGTAAACTGAAACACCCTGTATACAGGGTGCTCAGTGGGAAACTTCACATTTCAGATGGACGTTGGACGTTTTTCGTACGCAGCGCAGACTTGAGTACGTTGTTTTCAGCGACGAGGCCCATTTTCACGTAGACCGCTGCAGATATTGGGCACCAACGAATTAAAAAAAAAAACATCAATAACAGTTACATAGTCCGAAGGTGACTGTTTGATGCGTCATATCCTCTAGCGGTATCATTGGGCCGTATTCATTTTAAGATGAAGACGGTTAATTCCGACTGGTACAAGGATACGATTGACACTTGTTTTGCTCCTGTTGTAAAAACAGGACGTCGATTCAACAGAACCGACGGTTTCAATGGGAGCCTCTGCCCATACTTGCAGAGAACCGGTGGAAACGGTGAAAGCACACTTTCCTTTACATCGAAGTTTGGTGACATCTACTGGCCTCCTAGGTCACCCGATCTCATCCCATGCGATTATTGTTTGTGCGAAAATGTATTCCAACAATCCACGAACACTGGAGGAGCTTGAAGACAACATTCGACGAGAAATAAATAATATAAACCCGGAACTCGGCAAAGAGAATGTTTCAGAATTTGCGCATGCGGTTAGAAAAGCGATGGAATGGCAAACATTTGGACGGAACGATATTTGAGAAATAAAACCTTTCGAATTCACGAATACGTTGATAGTAATAAATACTTTCTTTTCATTAAGGTTTTTTTTTTGTTAAATGGAAAAGTGACCTTCCCCACTGGTGTTTGCTTTTTATTTAGCTTCAAATACAACTGTAGGGATTGAACATCCTAGGATCTTTTTCTACGGAGACACCTGTTGACTTCACCTTAGGTAGCAGCCGCCTCATTCTGCAAAAACCTGCAACAAAACAAGTTATTGGAGTTTTAATTATAATAAACTCACTAACCTTCCACGAAAAAACTCAACTCTTCGAAAATAAATGTTCTTTACAGTTCATCAAAGGTGAGGTGAGAAGTAAAAAACATCTGCCAACCATAACACAAGAAGACAAGTCACGTGATTTTTTAACATTTGAAAGGTCGGCCGGAACAACGTTGTATATAACATTTTTCTATGAAATGAGATTTCCGTAAAACAACGTAGTATGTGCCTATTGGGACCCGTTGACAACATAGACCCACCTGTTTACTCGCATCAATCACTGTGACGCGAATTTGTAAAGCGCGCCATTTCAGTCTTCCGCGTAACAACGTTGTATGTATGTAAACAAATAAGAATATCTATGGTTTATGAACCATTCCAGTGGCTCAATGCTAAAGCCAAAGTTAAAAATCCTTTTAAAGGCGCATGGATGTACCAAGCCTTCTTTGAGAATTTAACAGCTTTGGGATATTGTATATGGAAATACCCCAAATGTAAAATTAGGATTGGGGCTGCAACTTACCACTGATTCTCCAGCTACTTTGAGAATGAGAAAATCTCATAATATTATGCAGCCCTGGAATTCATTTCCCATAAGCAATCGTAAAAGAAAAGAAACGATGACTCTTACCACTGATATCATATCATCTGAAAAATTAACTTCACAACCTTCTTCCAATCAAAGATGAAAAATTGAAAAAACCTTGAGGATATGAGTGATTATATTCCGCTTACTTATTTAAGTTTCAGTTTTGGCTTCGAAACACGTTGATGAACTTAGAACGCATTTTTTTGTTATCAAAAATATGTTACTGTGTTCGTTGGTTCCCTTAATTAATAGAACTGCTGAAGATACTTGTTTTGCTTATAGTCATTTAAAGTCTCCCTGTAACAACGTTGTAAGCAACGTGATCATACAACCTTGTTACATGCGTTTTCCATAAAAATGGTTCCCATTGCTGCAAAATAGGTGTCACATTTTTAAATTACAATAACTGTTGTTCCTTTATTGTGCTGGCCAACTATAGACGCAATCATTTGAAAAAAATGGTTCAAATTTGTTTTTCTTAATTTCGGCCACTGAGCTTTTTTGATACATACAACGTTGTTCCGGCCGACCCTTCATTTTTCTAGTTTGGAAGGACTGGTTGTCAAACATTTTGGAGCGAAAGACCCCTTCTCCCTTTCTCTTTCTTGCGGATTTAAAAAAGGAAGAAGTATCAGAGAGAGTAGACAATATCCTAATGTAAGCGTGTGAACTACTCTGCTGGGGAATTTCTCAAACTGTGTAGGTCTAATCAGTTACCACCTTGGAGGAACACCTTACCCATTGTTATGTGAAACCTGTTTCTCATTTTCTTGACATATCGTTCCTTCTAGCTGGTAACTTAATTTACGAATTTACCTAAATTTACTATCAGATCACCTTCTTACTAACAACTGACCCTAATTTTATTGTCCGCACTCCTTTGTATTATGATGAGTTTCTTTGACAGGGGAAGCCACTTTCTGGTTGAAAAACACGACAAAAGTGCCCTGCCGGTCCTTCCTGCCCGCAGTGTGAGATTCTCCAGAAACGGAATTTTCAGTAAAACTCCTCAATCGTTCACCACACCCCCCATCACGATGATACTTGCTGCATTTCGTCATAGTGGGTAGCGTTGCGCTATGCTTTCATGCCGAAGGTATTAGTCATCTATTCTGTATCGTACATTCATACTTTTATACCTATGTACATGTACAACCGAGCAGAATAACAGCCTACAATTGGTTCGCGTGCTATCTCTTTGTTGGTTAGGTAAGGACGCAAATTTGCCCCATTTTAGTGACTTCGTATGTCTTGCACTTTCCGAGATCCCAAAGATGAGGATCGAATTTGAAACACCCCGTATGGGGATATGAAAAGAAAACCCTATAGTATGTTATATTAAGATGGTTCGCTTGGAAGAGTCTATTCTAAGTTGCAACTACGTGTTGACCCAAACATACAGTTTTTGAACGAGGAATGACTTTGTAGATACAAAGGTATTTTCCCAATCAGGTGCATGCTGTTTGCTACAGTTTTTATTCAACTTGTTTCAGACTCTATGAGTAATAATGGAGTTTATGACCGAGCCCGCATTAAAAACTATGTCATATTTGTTGTAAGCAACGTGCCACAGTGTATTTTAGTTATAAACCTCGTGTATTACATGACTCGCATTTTTTCGTTGTTAAAATTTTCCACTGAGTAAATGTGCATCCGCGCGATAATATTTCAGCCCGCCATGTTGTTAAAACGTCCTTTTCGAGATAAAACTCCAATTAATGTCACCGTCCGAAAATAAATTACGCCAAGTCAAATTAATGGAACCTAATGAAAACAGATGACGTATCCTACCAAAAAAAAAACGCAAAACTTGCATCTCTCGGTGACATTCAATTATTTATTCTCGACTCCCGCCTCTAGTCTGGCAGCCTTTACAAAAGTATATGAAGCGATTATAGTGAGGCCACTCATCGGTCGAACCACGTTATTTATCGAAGGAAGAAACTAAGGCCGTTTTCTGATTTGTCGGTGCGGTATCGTCGCGGAGACGGCATGTTCTGTTACCGAATCAATACCGCATTGCTCCCATCTACGCATTACTCGGTATATTCTCGGTATGAAATTCTGCAGTACGGCTCGTTTTGTGGAGAGATGTCGTCTTCAAGTTCGAGTGATGATGACATATTGGCGCGTTATTTGTATCTCTGTGTACGTAAAAAAGAAAACGTTATTGGCGTCATCCTTACATCGAAAAAATATTAACCGTCGACTATTTGTTGCAGCAAAAGAACTTCCTCATGATGATACAAAATTTTTATCTATGTATAGGATGTCAAAAGAAACATACCAACAGCTTTTGAATCCAATAAATAATTAAACAACACAGGATGCTTTTCAATTTCCAGTACTAAAGTTAAATGTATTTTCGCCATTTTGCAGTACATGTGCGTATACTTGCGGTGAATCCCGAGCGCCGCCTGGACGGGCGTGCCGAGACGCGGTAAACTGAACGGATCCCTTCCCGCTTCCGCACAATCCGCGCTAATCAGAAAGGACTCATTGAAATATAGGCGCTTGGTAAGTTTTCGGTACCGCGTATACCGAGCATACCGCCGCCGCACCTATACCGCAACGACAAATCAGGAAACGGCCTGAGTCCCAACGTACTCACGAATATCGGGCTCCAAAACGCAGGAGGCAGGCAAGGCTGCATGCACCGCTGTGTCGTCTCCCACTCAACCGTCCTGGTTTGGCATTGGTCTAGTATACAGGGTGACGGGAAAATAGATGCGGAGCCGGTGGGGGGAGATAGTACAAGCCAATCTGAGTCGATTTTACTATAGGAACTACTTTCCGGAAATTAGCCGTTTTCGAGTTATACTAAATTTTAAGATTTTATACGTTAACCAAGTCATAAAACTTGAAAATTGGGTGTTTCATTTGATTTTTTTTTGGTTTTACAATAAAAATATTCTAGAATACAAAAATTGATTCTCAAATGTACATTATTGACGTTATCTCATGCAGTAAGCTTCAAAATAGTTCAATTTTTGTTAAAAAAGGTCTTCGTTCATCTGAAAAACTCAATTTACTAGAAACAATCACCTACAAATTTTTCGTGCAAAACAATTTTAAAATATCTACGTTTTGATTACCTTTCAAATGAGGTATCAAAGTCACAAACCGGTTTAGAAATGACAAAGTTAAGAGTGAAAGAAGTAGGTAGAGCCGCGAACATCTTAATTTGCTACCGGAATAGTGTGATAAGTAAGACTAGTCACCCACCTCCCCCCAAGATGGAAACTTCCACACGTTGCGTATCGTTTTTTCTAAATAATATTTTGCCAACTCTAACTCATATCCTCTCCGCTATGTGTATTAGGTAACAATTTCCTCCAAAAAACTGTTGCTATTTGTTTTTTATATTATTTCAGGTAGACCTCGACATGACGTGGAAGAGAATGCAACCATTCTGGATTTTTTTTCGATTCTTGCTTATAGGATTGTGAATATTTTTCTGTTCTACCCCTGAACTCATGAACTCACCTCTTATTTTAATTAGATATTTATTTTGAAAGCATACAGGTTTCGGTTTCTTTATTGCTTATCTGGTGATGAGGTAATGACGGTAATCTACCAGTATGTTCCTCTTGTATGCACAAAAATCAATTCAGGGCAAGCGGAGTAAGGGATGAGGATGTGTATTCGTAATCATAGGCAACCCAAATCTACGCATCTCATGTGCCCGACTGCTGGGTATGTATGCATATGTATGATTGATATGTCGCTTAAAACTATGAAGACTACATAAAATTAATTTTTGGCTTTATTTTTGGTTTCAGCTCTTTTTCCGCAGGGTATAGAGATATTTAAATTATGTATTTTGAAAAACTGTGGAGAATGGTGTTATCGATAAATATTCTCTTTTCGGTAATAATACCGAAAAATCCGGTTCAAGTCCATACATAGACGATCTGAAATTTGCAGTATGAATTTATATTCTAAATTCTATGCATATCCGTTCATATTCGTCAATATTTCATTTGAAGCTTTTATTTGTCAGAGGATTTTAGTAAAATGCAGGATATTAAAGGCAACACATGTTTAGATCCACGAAAAGTATCGATATACGAATATATATAATATAATATATATTCGAAGTTGAGTCATTTATATTAACAGTGAGTACATCTGATCAAGAGAAATGTTTTTTTCCTTTAACATTTTTGTGGTAAAATTAAAGTAACAAAGTTATAGCCCTTTAGAAGTTTGAGTACCGCCCTGTCTCAATAATAATATTATGTGCTCGTGTTTGGCAACAACGGATATAATCCGCCTTATCGGTTCATCGCATCGGAAACAAAAAAGCGAAAGAATTTGAAACGCTTATCACGATGTTTTTAAAACAATTTTATTCAGTTGTATTCAGTCAATGTGTCAGTCGGTAACGCGTGAGTGAATAGTGGTGTTTGTTGCGTGGCTCAAACGAAGTAAAAAATGGCACATGCTTACGAAAATGACATGATTCTTATTTACGGGGGGGAGTCTTTACCAAATGCTGCCGCGGCATCACGGATTTATGCGGATCGGTTTCCCAATCGAGTGAAACCAACCCCAACCCCTCGTGTCTTTGTTAAAGTAGTACAAAGGGCTCGTGAATCAGGTGACTTAAGACCTCACAGGAGATGGCATGCCGGTGCTCCAAGACCGCACGATCAAATACAGGTCCGCACTAAAATACTTGTCGGGAGGATACTTTATAAAACAAGGTAACAATTTTTATTGGTTTTTATTTTATTTTTACACACATATTTTGGTTTATCTCCCTTCTACAATCATTATCTGAAAATTAAAGACTCAACTTCAAAGTATATCGATTCTTATCGTTTTAGGAAGTATCGATAATCTGAAATATTGAAATAAAATTATCGATATCCAGCGAAAGGAAACAAAGAACAAGAGTAATCTGAAGTTCACTCTTTCTGACACAGTCCGGATCGAAAGATGACGATACTCGTGAAATGTAACGATACATCGGGTACGGGAAGCAAAACTGTTTCTTCCGAAATTTCGCTTAACAACATTTGTGAAGTCTTTTACATACAATGCTTTCACTATTTATAATGATATTGATGATGCTTTCAAAACATATTCAGTTCAGAAGTTTAAAGTTTGCGTCAAATACTTACTTTCAAATTCTCAAACGGCTAGTTCGTATTAGATATAGTCATGTACTGATTTTGAATTGTTTGTTCTGTAATTATTAACTATAAAGTTGGTAGTGATTCTGCTAATCATCCGTGCTTAATAATACATTACTTTTATGTTACATCCATATTGTTCTATTTGCATATTTATGTTCCTCATATTATTTTTTGTCTTAAGTTAGGGTAAAGTAGAGTAGCTGTCGCTAGACTTCGCCCTATGTTCAACCGTTTATGTATTGTATATAATAATAATAATAATAATAATAATAATAATGTCGACAGCAAATGCAAAATATGCCATCAATGCGAGGAACATATAAGTCACATTATTTCAGGATGCTCAACACTGCCACCAACAGAATACACAACAACATCGCTAAATACATACACTGGGCTATCCTCAAGCAGCACCAAGTACCAGTTAGCAACAACTGGTATGATCATTCTCCTGAAGCAGCAGTAGAGACAGACGAAGCATCAATTATGTACGACAAAGGAGTCATTACCGACCGTACGATTTCCGCCAACCGACCTGATATTATTTACCATAATGAAACACAGAACACATGCCTGCTAATTGAGGTATCTGTACCAGACGACAACAACGTCAATACCAAAGAAGGGGAAAAGGCCAGAAAATACAAAGACCTCGAAATCGAAATATCGCGCATGTGGAAGACAAAGACAAGAACGGTACCCGTGGTCATCGGAGCTTTGGGGACTGCCACTATGTCATTCAAGAACAACATAAAAGAACTCCCCGGAGATGTTTTTGCAACACAGATTCAAAAGATAGCACTGCTAGGAACAGCCCACATCTTGCGAAAAACCCTTTCCGACTAAAGACCTTACAACTCAGGCAGAGTTCCGGTCAAGCTCATCCCTTCCTCTAGGAGTGAAATACAGAATGATAATAATACTAATAATAATAAAAGTATCGGTACTACTAAATATAGGATCGTATCGAATATCCCTACTGTCAAAATGTATAACCCGAGGTACCGACGGCGCTATTTTGCGGCGGCATGGAAATAATTTTAAATTTTCATTTGCATTTTTTCAAGTGTTGTGCAACGATTTCGGAAAAAATTCCACGTATAGTCTTGTAAAGCATACAAGAGTATATTTCAACAGTTGGCGGAGCTTATTCCACTGGGACCAAGGGTTGACGGATCCCACACATGTGTCACTCGTTGGGGAGTTTTGAAATGTAATAATCAGCTGTTATTCAAGTCATGTCTAATATAAATATAGCCTAGAATGTGTACTCAGTGAAAGAGAAAGATATTGCAAATTCTATTATTTGCAGGTTTTAAGTTTGCCGGTAGCTTTATGACGTGTCATATTTCAGTATTCCTAGGTCGCTGTAAATATAGTGTGGATGTTTGTTCAGTTCCTGAACAACCAAAAAATATTTGCCTTTATAGATGTATGGATATCAAAAATCCTGAACCGGAATATCAATCGACGGTACTAAAATGGTTCTGATTAACGGCAAGCAAATGAATGAATTTTTGGAAACAAGCAATATTTATGGAATTTTTGTCATCAAGTAGGTGCTATCTGGCTATCTGCAAGAGCATCATAGGAAAAACACACGGGGTAATGTTGAATCAGTAAAATCACATATCAGTTGGAGAAAATAATATAACCACGAATAAACTATCGACAATATTAAATAAAAACATGAATTTTATTCAAAAAACATTTCTTCAATGAATTATATGTAATTTCTTAATATTTCATAAGCTGGTGATGTTTCAAGGACAGGCTGTCATCTCATACTTTGACAGTATCTTGTTCTCAACATTTCATAGCTATTGGTTGCTAAAATTTGTTGATGGGAACTTGAAGCTCATTCGCTGTATTTGACGGACTGTTACCCTATACGTGGAAAATAACGGACTGTTGATTTGACATTCCTGGTGAAATCCACCCTAAGACAACTCAAAAATCGTATTAAGCTTCTTTAGAGCTCCTCATGGCAGTTGGTATGAAAAAAATTTAAATTTAACCAACTTTCCACCTCATCAGATAACACACCTGAGATACCAACCCCGTCCCCATATATATTTAAATCAGATAGGGTGCTGGTGCGTTTACACATCAGCATCTAATTTAAGGGCTTTCACCGGCACGAACATCCGATATCGGTTATTTGTCACTACGGCATACGTTGCGTCGTCACAGACTGTTATCAGGACGATCCATATTATTTGACAGCCAATAATCATTTTTATGTTTGGATGGGAGAAACTTGAGTGCCGAAGATGAGCTTTGGGGGAGAGAGCAGCTGTTATGTATGCGCCACCGGCCGTGTAACTTGTTTATCTGCTGTATAAATTATGTTTTTTTACGCCGACGTGGGAGAATATAGGGCAGCCGAGAACGTGGCAGGATAAATGCGGGAGGGATTTTTTAGTCGGTTTTATACGTATCCTAAGGGTAGGAATAATTTTTAGCAGGTCAAGGGCTATGGAATATTAATTGCACATGTCTCTCTCTCTCACTCTCTTAAATACAATTTTGTTGATGGACACTTATAGCCTGACAAAAAAGCCTGAAGTAATTTTACAGCTAGCAGCAGTAAACCTATAATGACCCTTTAGGGGAATTTGTGATATTGTCACAGTTTTCGAATTACATTTGATGATAACGTATGGTCCTAAGAGTTTTGTCACAAAATAATTATCGGATTTTTTTTTTGAAGAATTTTTTTTAAACACTAACTTGTTATCATAAATTACAATTCAATAGTTCAACTATACTATCTAATTATGTGGAGTGTGTCCTTCTGCTTTATCAGACAACTTAATAGCAATGCTTCTGACGAGGTTTTGGACGGAATCCAGATCAATTCCCTCAGTTTTTAGTAAACCGTCTTATTTCTCCTTCATTTTAAGCTTCCCAGTCTCCATAATAAACCCTCCTAGACAGTAAAGCTCAAAAATCCTCTATTGGGCGAGCTTGCGGGGAGTTTGGAAGATTATCGTCGACAAAAGGTGCGTTGTCGAAGCCAGTTTTGGGAATTTCCTGTGTAGTTGCATGATGTTAGGTCTGTCCAAAATATGATATGGTCAGCAGCATGATGTTCGTGGGGATACTGAAGCAATTTGGAAAAGCAGTTATCTATATAGCTCTGACTATTCAAAGCTTCAACGCTCACTCTTCCCACAAAAGGTTGAGATACATCGCTGTTAGAAGTTGCGCACTAACACTTGTCCGTATAAAATCCTCTGTTTCTCTTAATTTCAGAATTACTCAAATTGAAATACGTTTTGTTATGTAAAACATACTGTTATTATATGGTTGATATCATTAAAAAAAATCAAAAATAGTAGGGGGCCCAAGTTAGTACCTTGAGGGACTCCCGTAGTTGGTGTGTATGATTGTGATTTGAAGACATTGTACTGCATAAATTGAACGCGTTCAGATAAATAGGAAGGGACAAACATCAGCAAGCAACCACAAAGCCCAAATTTATACATTTTTTTACGCAAAATGGAGTGGCTTATTCGATCAAATGCCTTTGAGAAATCCGTGAATATAACGTCGACCTGTTGTTATTGATCTACAGCAAACGACATAGAATTTATGAAGCAGCATAAGTTAGTTGTTGTCGATCCTTTGTTGCTAAATCCATGTTGTTTTTCCGATAACATGTTACTTATGCTAGGATATATATATAATAAGTGACATATAAATCCGAACACCCAGTTAAAATGGTTTTATTTTAATAAAATTTTGTATATGTACTTAATGAAGCATAATAAGTAAATGATCAAAATTTCAAAATGATTGCACTGCTTTAAAGCCCTTGGACCTTTAATAATGTGTGGATGCACCCTGATGTGCTACGCATTCTCCAACGCGCCTAGGCATGCTTCTGATCAGGTGGTCAATGTCCTCGTGTGGTATCTCATTCCAGGCAACCACCAACTCCTCTCGAAGTGCTTCTAGAGTTTGAGGAGGACGTTGCAAATTGAGTAATCTCCTACCCATCATATTCCACACGTGCTCAATTGGGGATAAGTCGGGAGATCTTGGTGGCCATGGTAACAATATGACATCATTATGTTGAAAGAAGTCTATTGTGACTCTTGCAACATGTGGTCGCGCATTATCTTGTTGGAAAGTTGGATCTGCCAGGGTGTCAAGATAGGGTAAAAGATGGGGTTCTAGAACTACGTGGATATAACGCTGCGCGTTCATGTTACCTCTGATGAAGATTAAAGGTGACCTGGAACCATAAGCTATAGCACCCCAAACCATAACTACAACAGTGTGATGAACATGTCTTTCAACAAAAAACTGTGGATTCCTCCTGTCACCACGTCACCTTCTAAACCTGGTACGACCATCGTGCATGCCTAAACAAAATCGAGACTCGTCACTAAAGACAATACTGTTCCATTCCTGATCCCAGAGTGACCGCTGTCTGCACCACTCAAGGCGATTACTTCGGTGTTCTCGAGTTAAAGGGAGGACCCATTGTGGCCGGTATGAAAACAAGCCGAAACTTCTCATTCGTCGGTAAACACTTCGCATGCCAATAGGTCTTCCGTGTTCTGCAAACCATTCATTTGCAATGGACCTGGTAGTGGAGAAACGGTCCCTTAACGCCAATAATCTTAGGCGGCGATCTTCACGGTCTGATGTTCTACGGCAGCGTCCAGTGCCCCTTGCTCTTTGCGTACGGCCTTCTCGAAGCCATGCCTGACAACACCTAACCACAGTGTCTACACTTCTTCGCACTCTAACTGCAATTGCTCGAAAAGAAGGTCCAGCTTCCCGAAGTCCCACTATACGGCCCCTATCAAACTCACTAAGTTGACGAAACTCCGTACTCTAGGCATCGCAACCGATCGTAAAGGATGTCAAGAACCAAAATCCGCCAGCGTTGATTCTTTACTGCGGCTGAAATATTCATTTTTAGAGCGTTAGTGAATTAAAAAAAAGCAGCATAAAAACCGGAATGTCCAACTGATAAGGCTGAAAATTTTTTCACTTGTTATTTACAGTGAGATAAATACATTCACCAACTTTTATTAAAATAAAACCATTTAAACTGGGTGTTCGGATTTATATATCACTTAGTATATATACAGGGTGACTTTGAAGTTGAGTCATTAATTTTCAGATAATGATTTTAGAAGGAATATAAACCAAAATATGTGTGTAAAAATAAAAAAAAAATTAAAAAAATTTTTTTACCTTGTTTTATAAAGTATCCTCCCGACAAGTATTTCAGTGCGGACCTGTATTTGATCGTGAGGTCCCCTGTGAGGTCTTAAGTCACCTGATTCACGAGCCCGTTGTACTACATTAACAAAGGCACGAGGGGTTGGTTGCACTCGATTGGGAAACCGATCCGCATAAACATGTGCCATTTTTTATTTCGTTTGAGCCACGCAACAGATACAACTATTCACTGACACTTACTGTATACAAATGAATGAAATAATTCGTTCCAAATTCTTTCGCTTTTTTGTTTCCGATGCGATGAACCGATACGACGGATTATATCCGTTGTCGCCAAACACGAGCACATTGAGACAGGGCGGTAGTCAAACTTCCAAAGGGCTATAACTTTGTTACTTTAATTTTACCAGAAAAATGGTAAAGGAAAAAAACATTTCTTTTGATCAGATCTACTCACTGTTAAAATAAATGACTCAACTTCGAAGTCACCCTGTATATATATATATATATATATAGGTGAAAAATTAAAGCTTCCGCCTTTGGTTGGGTACTTCGACAAAAACTTAAGCAAAGAGGACTCTTTATACTTTTTTTATTCTCTCTAGCTTTCAATGGACTTTGCCATCATCATCAGGAGCTGCAGTTACATTGATAACAGTAGCAACAATAGTGTAAAATAAATTTAAATTGACTTAACTTACAGTAGTATGTGAGGATGTTGCTAATTGTTGTTTACGTTCAGGATGAGGGAAACACCCAGTAACATGGTGAAAGCTGAATAGATGGTACAATCGTCAAAATTATATAAAATACATTTACAATTAGCAACATCCTCACATACTACTGTAAGTTAAGTCAATTTCAAATCATTTTACAATATTGTTGCTACTGTTATCAATGTAATTGCAGCTCCTGATGATGATGGCAAAGTCCATTGAAAGCTAGAGATAATAAAAAAGGTATAAGGAGTCCCCTTTGCTTAAATTTTTGTCGAAGTACCCAACAAAAGGCGGAAGCTTTAATTTTTCACCTAACTGGTCTAGACGACAATGACCACGTCTCAAGTTATATATATATAGATATTCTTAAAGCAGCATCTCAAAAGGTTTAGAAAAACCACATTCGAGCGTATTGCCCTATAATTCTTTACATCATTCACTTTTCCGCTCTTAAAAATAGCACAAACCTTGGAGGCCTTCCAGCAGTCCGGAAAGACACCATCGTGAAGCGATTTATTGAAAATTTGACATAGAGGCTTAACAAAAGCTCGAATGCAGTTACAATGTATGTCGTATGTAACTACCTGCTTCTTAGTCTATGTCACAAGTAACAGGTGAATCGTTATATACGGTTTTAAAAAGCCTCATGCAATGGATTGCGGGTCATGAAAACCTTGATCACCATAAAACATGTCGACAGGTATTCTAGAGTTCTTTCTTATAAAAGTCCAAAATCCTCCACCTCGGAATTGTTGAACTAAAAGACTGTGTTGTGTTCTTCACTAATTTTGACATTTACCGAAAGAGCAGGATGATGAGGGTCTTCTTGAGCAATGGCTACACCTCTAAATACTTGACACTCTTGGTTTGATATCACTAAGTCCAATAGTCTACCATTTCCGTTCATTACATCATCATACTGGTAAAAATTAAAAAAATCTAAAAAGTTGCTAAGTAATTCACACTTAATGTCTGTCTGTCTCGATGTTGCTGCCACAGTTTATGTATTCTGTGATAGTAAAATCTCCAATTAATAAAATATTGTTGCAATATATTGTTTCTAGCAAGAGTCTGCATTTGTAGATGGTGGAACATAAATTACAAAGACATAAAGCTGCATAGATGAGTTATATATGCAGCAACCAACAATATCGAACATTTCAGAATTGTGTACACTGGGAGTTAACCGGGTCTCGGTTATTGCATGTAAATCATATTCAGCCAAACTAACATGAGCAAAGAAATCATTTGTTTGTGAGTTCATGCGACGGACATTATAAACAGTTTTGTTGCTTTTGTTCATTATTTCGATTTAAATATAAATCAAATATTGTCGATTAGTTGTTAATACCACATAGCATCAAATCATCTTGTCTTTTTTTGTTCAAGTTATTTTGAATAAATAGAAATTAGTTGACAAATACAACATTCTATAAATACATGTGGTTGGTCCAACTCATATACGATAGGGCTCCAGTAGTATATCAAAGCCCGATATCTTCGTTACTATTGCAGTTGCAGAAAAAAATTTAATACAAAAGTTGTAGTCAAAGCTAAGGGCTATACGAGTATATAATCAAAAAAGTATGACCAACCTATATTTTTATAATATTACAACATTATTATGGTTTTCACTGTAAAAACTTAGAATATCTTAAAGGATACCAGGCTTAGGTAAAGGGACCTTGATAAAACTGAAAAGACATCAAGAGACCCGTTGAATAGAGATAATAGGTATAATATATAAGATGTTGCATTTAAATTATTCGAGAGAATTACATTTTTCCGTTTTAACTCACCCTGTATGCGTCGGTATGAAACATGTATGCGAAAAATATTCGATATTTCCACTACTCAGTATAATAGAACAGATCTTATCTAAAGTGTGTTTAAGATACGAGAAGTCAAATGTACAATGATTTTAACGAAAGAGTGGCTACATATTCCGAAATACCCGGTACAAGCCCCCACAACCATTCACTGGCAGAATGGACAAGAAAAGGAGCTTCTAAAAATCAGCAGGAATACAGGGTATCCCATTTAAAAAAGTACAGGTCTATGTTGCCACTAATTTATGGGATAGCTAGAAATAACTCTTTCTGCAACTCTAATAGTAACGAAGATAGCTTTGACACACTATTTGGACACCCTGTATATCCGACTGTTCAACCGGAATTCGGTGTTTTATCAATTTTTTTTAACGTTGAATTCAAAATTTGACAGCCGCGAGTGGTGGCATCATCATAGATCAGCAGCAAGAATAAACAGAACACTCGTTCCAGGACGTCGCCCTGTTCCAGTATCGTAAGCCGTTGTACTTTGAGGTGGAATCGTGGAATCTACCTTCCATAATGAAAGGAACTTCTATAAAGAAATCTAAGGAAATTCTAATTAAGGTCAGCAGTTATCAAGCGTTCAACCTTTGGAACAAATTCTCAAAGGGGTGACATAGCTGAGATGAAAACGCACAGCAATTCTCTCGCATTAATTTCGTGGTGCCTTGGATTAAGATCCAACAAACGTCTTGAAGATTTTGGCTTTCAAGTAATCCAAATCAAGTCATGTTACGGACCAAATAGTCGTAGTGGAGAGTCGTGTACTAATCTGCTCAATATAGTAATAAGAATAATAATAATAGTCATCTGAATTAACAGAATTCCAGCTCGATCGACGAAGTTAGGTTAAAAAAATGTCTAACATAGAAAAATCACAAAACAATGCTTATTAAAAAAAGATACAGAGCTGCAATGATGTTTATAAAAATATACAGGGTGTTGTTCCTTAATGATAAGCGAATATTTAAGGGTGTGAATCTACATAAAAAATGTTAGTTTGCTTTATAAACTATGGTCCAAAAATGTTTTCTTGCAAAAACTCGGGGTGTTGAGGTTTTAGGAAAAAAATGGAAATTAATTAATATTTTCAGAACCGCTTCAGATATTTCACTGATAGTTAGGACGTAGCGAAAGTTAATGAAGCTGCATATTTTTCAATGCAAAAATAAAATAATAGCTTTAACAGTGGCGTGCGAGTAGTGTCTTCGATATTTTTTAAGAAAAAACTGGTAAGCCAATGCTTTTTTACCAAATAAAAATTATTTTTGAATTCCCCGTTCAATCCAAAACAAATATCTTTGCTGAATTGTTTTTATTCGATGCACCATTTTTGAGTAAAAAAATAAAAACCGTTCTATTGTCTAACTTGCAAAATTATTATTAATCTAATTGGAAAAATTAAACACATTAGGGGTAATGAACAACAACAACTGACAACATAAGCATAACATTAAAACCAATGAAATGAAAATGACCTCAGTTAGAATGCATGCTTCCACCCTCCTTCTCATGGAATTGCTTTGTTAGCTTTGTTAGCCTTCACTGCTTACCGAATATCAGTGAAATAACTGAAGCGGTTCTGAAAATATTAATTAATTTCCATTTTTTTCCTAAAACTTCAAC
Source organism: Acanthoscelides obtectus (assembly GCA_963669975.1). Classification (NCBI taxonomy): domain Eukaryota; kingdom Metazoa; phylum Arthropoda; class Insecta; order Coleoptera; family Chrysomelidae; genus Acanthoscelides; species Acanthoscelides obtectus. Next base: position 114,542,219 of record CAVLJG010000003.1, read on the forward strand.
ACCCCGAGTTTTTGTAAGGAAAGATTTTTGGACCATAGTCTATACAGAAAACTAACATTGATCTTCCGTGTAGATTTACCCCGTTAAATATTCGCATATCGTTAAGGAACACCCTGCATATTGATACATGAATCTAAGAACGTTGCAACTAACAATAGTCAAGTTTTCAAGAGAGCCATATCAATTATCTACCAACTTTGACTAGGCTTTTAGGCACTATGCATGGTAACTTTGTACACATTATTATGGCTTTGTAAAGATTGGTCGTTGGTTAACCCTATTTAAAAAAAAAATATGGGAAAATTTGATGCAAAAAGCAAAAAAAAAAGGTAAATACGGTGTGACGAAAACGTGCACTGCATAACCATTGTAACGTATGTTACAATGTTCTTCCATAAAACATAGTCATTATTTATAAATTGTAAGAGCATATAAAATGATAAAAATACATAAACTGTACCTATAGTAGCATTGTAAAGGCTCTTACAGCAGCATTAGCATTAGAGTGACGCGATAGGAAATGTGCCTCGTCTGAATGAGAATAGCCTACTCTTTTTCTTCTTTATTTACACAAACTATAAAACTCAAGTGAAACGATTACACATTGGGTATGCTCTGTAGTTGCCTATTCTAACAATGGAACTAGATCGTTCCCATCCACATCGTAGTTTAACACTTGATAGAAAGTGTCTAGAATGATGGGAATAATTAGCAAATTGTTCGATTTCATTTGTCTGCGCTCACCACTCAAGTTTACAGATTCTGCAAAATAAGAAGCATTTTGCATCATCGGTTCGGCAGCGTTACCAGTTTCTGGAAAAACATGAGCTCTAATTTGATAGGGCAATTCCAATTACTCCTGTGTGATTATTGTTCTCAATCAAAAAATAAATTCTGGTGCCAATTCGTTGGTAGGAGAATTGAATAAGTGATAAAATTCTGAAAAATAACATTCGCAACAAGCTTTAATTTCCGACTAAGTCGTCGATATTAATAAAATCTGAACGTCGCAAAATCTTCTTTATGTGATGTACAAGATGCTACTAACTTGCAGATAGGCCACAATCCTTAACCAAAATCAAGTAAAAAGCTGATGTCAAGTACAAATACTTCTCAGGCCTCGTCACCCTATGCCCAAAAACTCCTCTACAAGGTAAATCGTGAGGGACCTCATAAACGTTGGAAAACCATTCGGGGATGACGTTTGTTGGATATTTGGATAGATGTAGCTAGTGGTCCCCCATCTCCCCTACATGTGAATTACTAATTTCAAATATTGACATGAACCTTAACTGATGTAATTCGAACTGAGACAGGTATCTGTTAGCAACATGTTCGAACCCGTAGGTCATGTTGCATTGGGCTGCTAAATGGAAATCGATACGTACATGTCATACTATCTCCCGTTCTGACAGTGCATTAATATTCCGTGGAAGAGAACATTTTTCATTGCGAGCAAGTGCTTTAATGTAGACAACTTTATTGGAACACGGTAGTTATGAGATTTTATCTGTTTTCCTCATTCGTGTCTACAACGGCCGCAGGCAGCGTTCGCTAATTAAAGATTCCCTGTCACGCGAACGCGGTGTTTTGTTGTTCGATACGGTCGAGAGTTGGGGTGCTGGTGGACATTTTATCTTCTGATTTCAGCGATTGTTGTTGTTGTTGTCGTGATCTATGCCTTGTCAGATAGACTTTCCGTTTCTGTGCAGAGGAAAAACAGATCAAAAAAAAATTCACATTTCTCAAATATTCCGATCATAACCAAGACACAAAAGCAATTAGAGCTACTGAACAAATATCAAAACAATAAGTTTCCCAAGTCATTTTGTTTCCAAAAGGTTGCCAAAGAATCTGTTGCGAAGAGTTTGTCAATTATTAAAACTAATACTACAGAGGCTGATGGAATCTTACTCATTATGATAAAATACATTTTCACTTTTCTCTTAGGCCATATTACATTTATCATCAATCACGCAATATCAACATCCTGTTTCCCTGATGCTTGGAAGGAAGCTATCGTCATACCTATTCCTAAGCTAGCGATTCCCACGTCTGTAACGCAACTTAGACCAGTCACTTCCCGCACTTTCGAAGCTTTTGGAATGGGAAATGAAGATACAAATATTTCAGTATAGTTTCAATGATGAAATAGTTCCACCAATGCAGTCTGGATTCAGGGAAAACCATAGTACAACAACTGCTCTAGCCAATGTCACGGATGATGTTGTAAGAGGCCTTGATCAAGGAAATATCACTCGTTTAGTTCTGCTGGATTACACAAAAGCTTCCGATATGATAGACCCTGAAATTCTGCTACTTAAACTGTCTTACTATGGTTCTACTGACGCTGCAGTCAATTTGATAAGCTGCTATTGTTCAAATCGAAATCAAAAGGTCCTAACATCTTCGAAAATGTCACAGACAACTGCTCTAAAGTTTGGACGTTCCTCAAGGTTCCATATTGGAACCTTTACTTTTATGTCTATATATATATATATATATATATATCGGATTTTCATCAATATGTCCATAATTGCACAATCCATCACTATGCCGATGATACTCATATTTATTGTAGTTTTCAACACAAAGATATATGGCCCCGTTCTCTGATATAGTGAACAAAGCAAATTACAGCGGATTCAGAGTTCGTGCGTCAGATTTTCTTGCGGAATACGAAAGTTTGATCATATTTCCCATAAATTTAAGGAACTTAGTATTCTGCATGCAAAATCGTCACTTATTGACATCCACACATAAGGTCTTAGCTACCAAAAAAACACAACATTTTCATAATAAGTTAACACGATGTAGTGACATAAATCAACTGAGTACAAGGAATTGAAATATGTTAGAGATACCCTTACATTCTAAGGCTGTCTACAAAAAGTCATTCAGCTACAACCCTATTAAATTATATAATGAACTGCCTGTTACATTCCAGAACTGTACATTATTTAATTTTAAAGAGAGGCTTAAACTAAAACTACAAGTCGAGGTCTGATGATGAATACAAAATGCTAGAAATATGGACTATCCTTGTAATTTTTCTGTTTTTTTTGTGTTGTTAATTATTTAGTAATTATTGAGAATTATGGATACATTTTTATTGGTGGAATGTTTTATTATATATTTTTTTTTGTTCTTTCAAATGTTAAGTTGAAAAACGCTAATATTTGCGACACTTCTCCTTCTTTGTACTTTTACTTAGGTACGAAATAACGCCCATGTATTATTATTATTATTATAATTTTCTTGACCTTAGTTGCATGACCTGTGCTTTACGGCGACTCGGGCTCCTACCCAGTAAAAAAAGCTCTTCTGCCGCCTCCTTTCCGCGAAACCGCGCTACCATTACTTCGTTGCTGTGGATGTCTATCTTATGGCAGTCTTAAGCCAATGTTCTATGATGTCAGAAAAAGGTGCTTCCAGGTCAGCCATTTCGCTCCGGCTTCTTGTTGTCGACTTCAAATCACGGCTGATAGTAGAAGGTTGTTCATCCAGCACCGAACCGATATGCACAAACATCATATCGTCACTAGTTCCCGAGTTAGCACTAAATTTACTGAACTTAATAGTCATACCGTCCATGGAGTCCCGAAATATAAGCTGCATATTTTTCGATGCAAGAATGATTGTTTTTCTTGGATGTGTCATTTTTGAGTAAAAAAAACCGTTCTATTGTGCGAGAAAATTAATGTAATAATTGAAGAATGCAATTTAACAATAAATATCTAGTTGCGCTAGAGTCTGTCACTGGCTTTAGAGATCTGACAAGTCTCTGTTATTCAAATCTGTTCGCTGTGACATCTGTTTCATTATTCAGTTTTTACAATCTTGTTAATAGTGGTGAATTATTCAAATGCAGAAATGGCGGAAATGCATTAAGTATATGGCGTTGCCAGCGGTAGTGGTGAGTAAGCCAGACGGATTTATCACCAGAGATATCCCGATCGTGCTTTGCCAGATAGTCGACGCTTTTCTAATATTCATCGTCGTCTTGTTGAAGCTGGTTCTGTTCGAAAAGGAACATGTGATGCTAGACCTCTAAGTGTGAGAACACCTGAAATTGAGGAAACAGTGGTGCACGATGTCGAAGAATATCCTGAAACGAGTACGAGGAAGATCGCTAAGCACTTAAATATTTGCCATCAAATTGCTTGGAGAATTTTAGTGGATTTTTTGTTATATCCTTACCATATATTAAGGGTACAGGCATTACTTCCTATTGATTTTCCAAGGCGTATCAGTGGTATCTTCAAAAGATTACACAAAATCCGCAATTTGAATCAATGATTCTGTTCACGGACGAAGCTAATTTATATTAAAATGCCATCCAGAATTTCCACAATAATCATTTGTGGGCAGAAGAAAATCCCTATGCCGTAACCGAAACCAATTTCCAAAAACAATTTTCGGTTAACGTAAGGGCAGGAATTATTGGCACCCTCTTTATTGGCCCATTCTTCTTGCCAGGACGACTTGAAAGACAGACTTACCTCAATTTTCTTCAACATCAGTTGCCTTTGCTGCTTGATGATGTGTCGTTAGTAACAAGAAACAATATGTAGTACATGCGCGATGGTGCACCAGCGCATTTCAGTGTAGGGGTTCGTAATCATTTACAAAATGTTTATCCAAATCGTTCGATTGGCCGCGGTGGGCCCCAAGAATGGCCACCAAGGCCCCCAGACCTCAACAGTTTAGATTTCTTTTTGTGGGGCTATCTTGAGACACTAGTGTAAACAAGTCCCATTAGCACCTTGGAGGAATTAAGAGAAGGAATGGTTGCTGCTTGTGATAGAAGAAAAAACATTCCATGGATATTCCAACGAGTGCGCAATTCCATGAGAAGGAAGGCGGAAGCATGCATACTAAGTGAAGGGAGTCATTTTCAGCCATTTTTGTAATCATTTCGTTGGTTTTAATCTTATTTTTATGTTGTCAGTTGTTGTTGTTCATTACCCCTAATGTGTTTAATTTTATCATTAAATTAATAATAATTTTGCAAGCTAGACAATAGAACGGTTTTATTTTTTACTTAAAAGTGGCGCATCGAAAGGAAACAATTTAAGAAAGATCATTTGTTTTGAATTGAACGGGGAACTTGTAAATAATTTTTATTTAGCAGACAACCATTGGCGTACCATTTTTTTTTCTTAAAAAATATCGATACCCCTACGCACGCCATTGTTAAAGTTAAAAATGATTTCTGCATTTAAAAATATGCAACTTCATCAACTTCCACTGTATATGTACGTTAAATCATTTCCTACCAGTTTTTTTTTTTTTAATAAAAATTTTATAGTTTTCGAGATTTTCATCATTCCATTTTAGAAATAGCACGGGATTAACTGAACATAAGCCAGTTACGACAAATCGAATGACAAAAGAAAGTTTAAAGTAGAATTAAATGCTGAGACTGTAGAAATAACTGAATCAGTAAAAAACTCGGGCGTAATTTTGGATGAATGTCTAAGCTTTGTACCTCATATAGATAATATCAGTTACAGTTGTTTTTCAATTTTACTTCAATTATGATCATATCAGCCCTTCAAAAAAATGAAGTGGCTGAGAGTAAACGAACTACGTACACTCGCAGACTTTTGCTACAATTCATTCCACCGTTTGTGAGAAATAGGCTTATATCTAGAAGCAATATTCATTCTAGGGACATCGATTCACTGATACAGTCACAATGCCCCTTCTCAGGACATCCTCAGTACATCATTCTTTCGTAAATGCTTCACCTACAACGCAATTATTTTTCACAATGCTATTCCTCGATCAACAAGATTCCTATCAAATGATGAATTCAAAAGACATATGACGAAATTGATTTTGAATAGAAGTATATAAATCAGTTGATAAAATTTATCTGTCACCTCACACAACCATTTCCAATATAGCATTCCTTTGTTTTGTATAACTGTTACAATTTTATGCTTTCAACTCATCAAATATTGAATAGCCTTCACTTATATGTTATACAGGGTGTCCCAGAAGTCGACGTCAAGCCGAAACCGGGTGATAGGCAAAGTCATAACAGCTATCAGAAAAATATTTAAAAAAAATTTATGTATGTGTTCTGAAAATTATAGGTCTTTGAAAAAGATATAGAAATTTCACACCCTACGGCAGTCTGTCAACTCCTGCAACTACAAATATTAAGTTTTTTTGGATTTTATTTTTACAATGTAATGATGAACAATGCATCTTCAAACTGGTGTCTCAACCTTACTGCCAACTTTTCTCGTTCAGGAAAAATTGCCACTTATTTCCCAACCAAGTATTCCAAAGTAAAACGAGTGGCACGTAGCAAACCCACATTTGATGAGAGAAGATAAATCTCAATATCGCTTTAAGATAAACCATTGGACAGGAATTTTAAATGGTAAAATAATCGGTCCGTTTGTTCCCAGAGACTTTGACTGCTGAAGTTTATTTGGATTTTTTGAAAAATCATGTACAAAATTTATTTTTTGACGTGCCACTGAGTATTTACAGGGACATGTGGTTTCAGCATGATGGCTGCCCAGCGCACTAGGCACTCTCAGTGAGAGAGTATCTCGATCAAAACTTTCCAAATACCGTGGCCAGCCCGGTCACCAGATTTGAATCCGTTAGATTTTTTTTAATGGGAAACTGTAAAAGAAAAAGTGTATTTCAAGCCGATTCAAAATGTAGCTGAGCTACGGCAAAGACTATTGGAAGCAGCTGAGTTTGTTAATAACCGTGGATTCGCTCGTTTAATAACCCGATCTTTTTTAAGAAGATGTCGAGCGTGTATTGCGGCTGAAGGAAAACAGTTTGAGCATTTACTGTAAAGGTAAATCATCATCAGCAGCATTTTGATGCCCACTGTTGTGCAAACAGTTATCCTTAAGAGTCCTTGTGCGTTTTCATAATCGCTGTTTAATTAGGAAATTTTGAAAAATTTTCATCAGTTTTTCTTCAAATAAAAATTGTGCATAAGTTAACGAGTAATCTTCTAAGTGTTATACCATTTTGGAATCCTTATTAAATGCGCCAACTTTTAAGGTTACTCTCCAAACTCTGATAGTACATTTTTTTCCAGTACAGCCAGTTAAAGTTGAGCAAAGTTTTACTTTGGAATACTTGTTTGGGAAATAAGTGGCAATTTTTCCTGAACGAGAAAAGTTGGCAGTAAGGTTGAGACACCAGTTTGAAGATGCGTTATTCATCATTACATTGTGAAAATAAAATCCAAAAAAAGTTAATATTTGTAGTAACAGGAGTTGACAGACTGCCATAGGGTGTGAAATTTCTATGTTTTTTTCAAAGACCTATAATTTTCAAAACACATACATACATTTTTTTTAAATATTTTTCTGATAGCTGTTATGACTTTGCCTATCACCCGGTTTCGGATTGACGTCGACTTCTGGGACACCCTGTATACATCATATTTTTATACACCTACATTTTTAACTTGTAACCTACCAATTTTTTTATGATTTTGCATTGTTTTTCTGTTTTTCTTTTTTTTGGGTTAAGCTAAACTTCGCGACCTAAATAAAGACGATTTATTATTATTATTTGAATATAGTAAAGTTTAGCCGTCCAGTAGGCTTTCGTTTTGGATTTCTGGAAAAATACACTGTGATCGACTTTTCCGTTATGATTCCGATTCCTGCCATTTGGTTAAAATACGTTTCATATCAAACATCCTTAGCGCTGTGAAAACATACAAACACATGAGACATTAAAAATGAAGGTGATATCAGAAAAGCAGGAACGTTAGCTATCTAGAGATAGAGGTATCGGTATGTGAATCTTCCAGAAAAAGCTGGTGTGCCTAATATGCTCGTTGTTTATGATATTGCTACTAATACTGTAAGCAAGCTTTTTTTGCTTTGGTACATCGGTGTAACCTCAAATAAAGAAAAAATTGTTATCTGTTATACCTAGACTTATAAATAATAATTGGATCCGTGCGTGTTCTGGCAGTGAGATAATTGAATTCTGGATGGGATAGAATTTTACCGAGAATTTTCCGATGTGTGGTCGCTGAACATACCATTACTTATTAACGCTGCGTCCGGATTTTCCTGTTATTCGGATGGGCTACCGGTGTGGCGCACACTCGTGTGCCCTTAGGGGTTTCGCGGAAAGTCACTTACTCCGTCCTCCAGGGATAGGAGACCCTTCTATATTTAGAGTCATTGACACTGAGTAAAATGGCTTACCGCAATATTGTCTGGATGAAATAAAATACGAGCCTACCCCCGCTGTACAGGGTACCTATTCAAAATTTGACCCTCACGATGTCGCATAAACGGGGACAAGGTTGCATATTTACATAATCAACAAAATGTCGCATAGAAAGCTTCAAAATTCAAAGTACTTACGGGGAGAGATGGAACTTTGCAAAATCGTTTCCATTTTTCCTGACTTTATTTGTAGTCGGATTTTAAATTTAAATTGCACAATAACATTGCCACATTGTCTCCTCTGCAAGACCGCATGATCAGAATTTCAATATGACGTTTTGTCGCTTCTCCTCCAGCATTAACTTTATTTCTTCTTATGGACGCCATATTGGATTTCTGCACAGATGAATAGAGTTTTTGATTCTGATTCCAAAAATGTATATATAACACGTCGTACATTGACGTTGCTAAACCTTAGTTAAAAAAGCAGAATTTCCTTGGTTTGCCTTGAAATTATCAGATCCACATACCAGATTTATCCCAAAATCACTGTTCATGACTTTATTTGAGATAAGGTTTCAAAATAAATTACATGTTGTCATTGTTACGAAGTCAAATTATAAATTTGACGTTTCTTCTTTTGTCTTAAATCACAAACTTTTTTCATGTGGACGCTATATTGGAATTTTGTACATTTGAATGGGCTGTAGAGTCCTAAATTCAACGATATATTTGCATAGTTGACAATTAATTTGTTGTTCGATGAAAATGATAAGGAAATAGAAAGGTATGGTGAAACCTAGCAACACAGTCAAGCGTAGAATCGATGACATTGCAGCAGACATAAAGTCACAAATAGTTAACAAATTAAAATTATCGCCATTTTTTACCATTAGTTGCGATGAATCCACCGACATCGTTAATTGTGCACAATTAATAGTTTATGTTCGTTACATCGACGGAGATATCATTATAGAAGAGATTTTGTAATCGCAATCTTTGACAGCAGGTACTACATCTGAAGATATATTTAATTCAATATCAAATTTTGTTGAAAGAAGTGATTTGGATTGGAAGAAACCCATTGGACTTTGCACAGATGGCGTACCTGCAATGATAGGCTAAGGAGATCAAGGGAAAAAATCCCGCAATGGTTAGTAGACATTGCGTTATTCATCGGCAAGCTTTGGCTTCCAAAACATTGCCACAGAAATTACGCCAGACTTTGGACTCGGCTATAAGGATTGTAAAATACATGAAGAGCAGCGCTTTGAACAGTCGGTTATTTACTTTAATTGGCGAGGATCTCGATTCTGTACACAAAGTTCTTCTGTGCCATACAGAAGTATGCTGGCTATCCAAAGGCAACATGTTGGCTCGCCTTTATGAATTGAAAGAAGAGGTGATTCTTTTTCTTGAGTTCAAAGAGAAACACGATTTCTTGACAATGAACAAAGATGACACATTTCAGTGGAGGTTGAAATAGTTCCCGAGCTAGCTCTCTCAGGTTAATGGGACGAAGACGGTGTTACAACGATATCACTTTATTTTCTAAAATAGAGGCCGATTTACAAGTCACACTATACAATTCGAAATGAAAAAAATAGCAGTCACAATGTTCGTACGTCCGTCGGGTCGAGCGACGATATCCGTCCTCCTTCTGCCGATGCTCATGCCCGTCTCCCTCGCAACCCGTCCTCAGGGTCTTCTACCTGCCCTCCGTCGCACTTTGCACTCGACACGCACTCACAGACGGTCGCGCTGTTGCCAAACCTCTTCAAAGTTGGCTTACTTAACTGTCATATTCGACTCCTTGAATCAGCTAAACTTGAAACTTCAGGGCAGAAACAACACTATAATAAGCAATTATGATTATATTCAGTAGTTCATATCAAAGCTTCAACCTTGGAATCAAAAAGTGTCTTCTGAAAATGTAAACTCATTTGCAGGCGCTGAAAGACGAATTTCGCCGATACTATCGAGACATCAGTTCAAGGTCACCAATATGGCACATGACAATAAATCTATTTGTCGTCAATGTGTCACAATTACCAGAAGAAGGTCATTAAGAATTTCCAAAAAATGGAGGCTGATTCGTCCAGAAAGATGACTTCCATCTTTTAACATTGGAGAAATTTTGGAGCTAAGGAATGACTGTTACCTCTCTTGCTTCACGAATACTAGTTCCTTTTTCATCAACGTACTTATTTGAGACAGTTGATGTCGATAGCGACATGATGATAGCTCTGGCAAAAACAGAACCTATAATCAACCAACTGGTAAAGAACATGCAGTCTCAAGTGTCTCATTTTATTCCAGTTTTTCGATAAGAGAAAAACATTTATTAGTTTATTTAAACTTTTAAAGATCCTTTATTAGAATTAAAATAAAAGGCTTTGTACCTATGTAAAGTGCGTTTTTTGTATTTATTGAAAAAGTAAAGGTGGCCATGAAAATACAGGGTGTTTCAGTTTATTGTTACATAACTTAAAGATTCGATAGAACTTTTAAAATTAATGCATAAAGTCTATATAAACACGGGTCGAAAAATGCGTGGCTTCCGAAATACAGGGTGTTTAAATTTACTTTCTAAAATAGTTTTTTTTTTAAATATTTCGAACAATATTTGATGCATAACAGTGAAAATTGGTATACAAGGGTTTTTTGGAACGACAAAACGAACAATGGGCATAGTTTTACTGTAGCCGCTAGAGGACGCCCTCTACTGTACCTGTAGTGTATTGAAATGACCGAAATTTTTTTCTTAGTGCAATTTTTTGATTTTTGAATAAAAAAACTGATTCTTCGCACTTTTCAACATGAAAAAGCTCTCTTGTGAATTTTCGTTATAGCCGTTTTTGAGATATCTCAATTTTTAAGGTTCGATGCATTTTTAATTATTTATGATAAAATACGTTAAAAAGTCAGTATCTCGATAATTTTTAGAAGTAGGCTGTGCCTGCAAATACTTTTGAAATTGAAAGCAGGATAAGGTTAAACGTCAATTAGTTGACAGTTAGTTTTGTTGTCTGTTTTTTTTTGTAAGTTTTATAAAAATGCCATTTTTATTCTCCAATCAAGAGTTAGCGGATATTCATTTTGTGTAGGCCTTGTAAATGGAAACGCAGCAGAAGCAGCCAGAGAATACGCACGAAGATTTCCAAACAGACGACATCCAACTCGCTCAGTATTTGTAAGAGTGCATCGCCAAATAATTGAAAATGGTTTTGGAAATCTCCAAGGGGATCAAAACATAAATGTTCGTCAGCGCAGATTTACCCATATGATTCTGCGTGAGTTTGATAGAGATCCGACCACAAGTGTTAGGAGAGTTTCTGGTGCATTTGGAATTTCAGCAAGCCATGTTCACCGTGTTCTTAGAAATGACCATAGACGTCCTTACCATTTGCAATCTGTGCAAGGACTACAGCCAGGGGACGGAGAACGAAGAATCACATTTAGTCAGTGGACTCTTGATAGAACTGATAATAATAGGGAGTTTTTAAGTAACGTTTTATGGACCGATGAGTCATGCTTCACTAGACGTGGAGTGGTATATTTTCATAATCAACATATTTGGTCGCATGAAAATCCGCATGCAGTTCAGGAACGAAATTTTCAGCATGAACTTAGTGTGAATGTGTTAATCGACTATCTGGACCCTACCTTTTGCCTGCAAGGTTTAATGCTGCGATCTTCTTGGAATTTTTAAAGGCTGAACATGCAAATATGTGGGATGATGTTATGTTAGATTGAAGACGATTGGCCTGGTTCCAGCTTGATGGTTGTCCAGCTCATTATTCGAGAATAGTTAGAAACTGGCTGTACGAAAATTATCCAGAAAGATGGATCGGCCATGGAGGACCAGTCGCCTGGCCTCCACGATCCCCTGACCTAAATTCATTAGATTTCTTTGTGTGGGGATTTCTAAACGAAAAAGTGTACCAGACTCCCGTAACCACAAGAGATATGCTAATAGACAGGATCGGGAATGCATGTGATGAAATAAGGCCTTATTTGAATAATGCTATACCACGTTCGACCATTCGTAGATGTGAATTGTGTATTGAACAACTGGGTTTACATTTCTAGCTACTTCCTTAGATTTTGTATGTTTTTCCTAACTATCCAATAGTATTTTAGTTGTAAATGATTAATTTAATTTGTTAAAAACAGTATTGGAAAATTAAACAAATTAATATTCTGTTTTTTGTGTTTATTTGGAGTTAGGAATTATTGCTGTGTTTAAAAACACAATCTAAACGATCATCGTAATTACTTGTAATGCCCAAATCGAAAATGTAAAAAAAAATATTATATTCCCATAAATAATTAAAAATGCATCGAACCTTAAAAATCGAAATATCTCAAAAACGGCTAACTATAACGAAAATTCACAAGAGACCTTTTTTATGTTGAAAAGTGCGAAGAATCAGTTTTTTTATTCAAAAATCAAAAAATTTTAGAAAGTAAATTTAAACACCGTGTATTTCGGAAGCCACGCATTTTTCGATCCATGTTTATATACACTTTATGCATTAATTAAGTTCTATCGAATCTTAAAGTTATGCAACAATAAACTGAAACACCCTGTATAACTTATAGTCCGGGGAGCCTCAACAAAAAGAGTGTTGGAAAACCCTGGTCTATTCCATCACAAAAACAAGTAAGCAAGCTCAAGTCCATTGCTACTGTATAAGGGCGGATGAAAAATGTATCAGCTTGTGTTTTATGCTTATACGACATAAAGTCTGGGTTGTAAACCTCTCCCTGAGCCATACACTCTGAAAAAAGGGTTAACCACCTTACCGGCACGTTTTTAAGGAACAAATTAACTCCTTAAAAGGAAAACTTCCTCTCCTTTACGGCCCCGTTGCGCTGGTAAGTAACTTCATTAAGAAGTTGGCCGACCGTTCACATGCATTAAAGAGGACTTCCTCTAACAAACAGTAGTTTATGAGGCAATATTCAGTCAGAAGCCGCCGCAGAGAGAACCGACGTTACCGGACGGAGAAATATGGCCGAAGGGGGCTCGCAGGGCGTCTCAGGGGCCACGGGGGCAGGGTCTAACAAATTGCTGGTTTCTACAAGAGCCGCAGATGCTGGAATGTGGTTGCATTGTGGGTACAGATATGAATGTGTAGCGTAAATGTTCATCTCTGTATAGTCGACCATGAGCAATGGTGACTTTAGTCTAGTCATTTGGAGAACTTACTTTAATTTTGTAGAGAATTAATATTTTAGTTAGTTAACCGTTTGTTAAATTTTCCTCACATAGATTGTGACTAGTAGTGGAGGAAGTGCTTCATTGCAATCATTTGAATTCCTATGAATCCTTATTAGTTTACAATTTTATTTTGATTCTGTGAATATAACTATGGGTGATTTTTTTGCTAGTATCTTTTTGGCAACACTGTTTTTGACAGATGACGCGTGAATCGTGTCTTGTATCATTGTCAAACTTTTCAGTTTGGTCTATAATTTAACCATGAATCGACTTACAAACGAACAACGCTTGCAAATTATTGAATTTTACTATCAAAATTCATGCTCGGTTAAGAGAGTGCATCGAGCACTGCTTCCAATTTATGGGCAATTTGGTCGGCATACTGAGGGAGCTATTCGGAAGCTTGTGACTAAATTTCGAACCCAGTTTACATTACTGGACATTAAACTACCAACAACGGGCAGACGTAGAGTGAGGACTGAAGAAAATATTGCGGCTGTATCCGCCAGTGTTAGTGATGACCGTGAAACGTCGATTCGCCGCCGTTCGCAGCAATTGGGCCTCTGTTACTCCACTACGTGGAAAATTTTGCGACAGGATTTGGGTGTAAAACCTTATAAGATACAGCTGGTGCAAGAATTGAAGCCACACGACCTCCCACAACGTTTCCAATTTGGTGAATGGGCGCTGGCAAAGTTGGAGGAAGATCCACATTTTTATCGAAAAATTGTGTTCCGCGACGAAGCTCATTTCTGGTTGAATGGGTACGTTAACAAGCAAAAGTGCCGCATCTGGAGTGAAGACCAACCAGAAGCATTGCAAGAGCTACCAATGCATCCCGAAAAAATCACTGTTTGGTGTGGATTATGGGCCGGTGGCATCATCGGGCCATACTTCTTCAAAGGCGACAATGGCCGGAACGTAACTGTGAATGGCGAGTGCAACCGTGCGATGATAACAAACGTTTTTTTGCCCAAACCAGCAATGATTGACGCCCTGGAAGCCAATAATGAAGCATTTATTCGTGAGATACCGGCCGATATGTTGGAGAGAGTGTGCCAAAATTGGACCTTGCGCATGGGCCATCTAAAGCGGAGCCGTGGCCAACATTTACATGAAATAATCTTTAAACATTTAATTATATCGACCGCTCTATCGACTGAAATGAAGATTTAATCGTTTTTTCAAATTTTTTGTGTTTTTTTTAAATCAAATCCTATACCTTCATTTAGAATTAAAGATGTGACATGGAATTTTAAGTTAGGATTTCATGTTGCTAATTTGGAATAGGTACGGAGCTTAATGTGCGAATTGTGGGATCACGCTGCTTGTAGTAGTTATGAATCCGGTGTGTATAACATATGTATGTGTGATTATTGAACAGTAACTAGGAACACTAAACTCCAAGTTCAGGCTAAGTAATTATTTGATATTATTCTGACTGACTCCTTGATAATTAATAATTATAAGCTATTTTATTAATGATATTAATTACCAGAGACTATAAAACGGTTAGAAAATTGAGAAACGTATTAGCTTTTTAGTATAAGTGTAAGCAATTGTCAAAAATGGATAATTATAATTCGGAATACTATATTACTTAATTTTCAGCACCCTGAGTAAAGTTATGCTTTTAGAGTTTTTTATTTTGGTAAATATATTGATGGGGTTCCTGGTTTGTGTTTTGCTTGATTGCTTAGATCATTAGAATTTGATAATTTATTTCCAAAGGACAAACCAGTATTTCAAATAGGCTGCTGTTTCTCTAATATACTCAGATCTTTGAATATCGTTAAACATAACTCCGTAAGTCTACCTCCACATCTTTACAAACTCGATTCATTAAATAGTGCTTTTCTAAACGTTCCTCACACAAGTAAAAAAAATTAACTCAATCATACCTTTTAACCAAATATGATCAATATAAATTATACTCTTCTGATCACGACAGAAGAGAAATGTATCTATCGCATCAAATGTCATGCTAGATGCTCAAACGGCATCACAATATTGATGTGATCCGTTTCTGTAAGCATTTGCTGAAGAATACTGCCTTGTATAACAAATAATCTTGATCCCTACTCCTGGAAGAATGTTCTCGTTTTCCCTCTGCCTAAATCTAATAATCCTTCAATTTTTTCTGATATTCGTCCTTAAGCATTTTACGAAGCCTCTTTAAGCTCTTGGAAATGACTCTACAAGACCAGCTGCATACATTTGTTTGTGAAAATAATCTACTGACCACCGCCCAATCTGGCATCAAACCACTACATTTGAACCAAATATTCTCTGTGAAAAGCTTAGTTGCACTTTGTCCTGTCCTCATCAGCTTGCACGCTGATTACGAACTGCTTAACTGTTCGCTCACAGTCTGTCATCTATGAAAATTGCTTTATTCAGAAATTTTGGTGCCCTCAAGGATATATTTTGAGTTCACTTTCATTTGCTCTTTATATATGCTGTCACGCTTATAATTTGCTGAAAACTCTATACCCCTAAAGAGCTTGGTTTGGTTTCAGACCTAGTAGCCTACGTGCTTGTCAGTGAGTCAGTGTGTTATGGGAAAGGGGCATTACCAAAGTCAATTCAATACCTTTTCTCCAATCCAGTTGGCGTAGCGACTCATGATTAATATTAGTCTGATAATGCTCCAGTAATAAATTGACACGTGTAGCGACCTCCTGTGTTTGTCGGTGAAACTTTGTACAATAAGTGTAATGATGGTTCCACATGATATAAGTACTTCATTGTATAAGGGATTCTGTAATGTTCAACAACAACAACGTCCACTCCTTGTTTCTGTCAGATTGCGTAACTAACATCTCAAAATGTTAAGAACCTTCTGAGCTACACCTACGGACAAGCAATACTATTCTTCTGAGTTTTCTGAACAGCAGGCGTGTAATATTGATAAGAATCATCCGTAACTACTGATAATAACACAGACAAATGACAAGTTTTACTATATTTATCCAGTGTTTGCTTCTTCAGGCATGTCGTTTCCGAAAAATGGTATACAAGTTCTTCTGCAGACGATATTGAGAACATATTCATTCTGCTAACTTGCAGAGGTATTAGTGATTGAAGGATCCATTGTTAGTTCTTCGGAAATCCAAGACTTCAGCTATCGAACTGGATAAGCCAATTAGGGAGTTCCCAAAAAAGTGCATAAGTTATGGAGTGCTGATGATTACCATTTTAACGGTACGGCTAACACCGTCCCGATGCCCTTGTGATTAGCGCCGTCCATCCGGTTTCTAGTTACAGCGTTAGGTGTTATCTTTGTGAGAACATTCCTGACTTTGCATTTTGCTATATTTTACTTCTTATAAACTGAATATGAAATGTAACTAGCGTTGTTGTCATCCTGCTTGCATCCCATAAAGTTCCTGCTATAGTGTCGAACCGAAACCACACTGAGTTTCATTTCTGGCGCTGCGAACAGGATAACAGGCTCGGTTTCAGTCACCATTGTGAGAAATATTTAATAGACGAGCTGCCCAGCGGTGTCTCCGAGAAAGCCAAAGAGTGAGTTCCTGAGAAAACTGAAGTTAGTACCAGCGAAAGCCAAGAGTTAGTATCAGACGTCGGGAAGGCCCTCCTGTTCTACTTGGACTCTCCGAGTGCCAATATCAAGTAAGAATTTCTATTCTTTTACTGGAAATTCTACCAGAAACTGTCCAGAACCATTGATTTGGAATCGAAGACAAGATGACCAGCCCCTGGATGAAGCAACAATTGATGTTACTGTCCTTTGTAAGTACTTAAGAATTACTATTAAGAAGATTTTGCAACTAAGAAGATTTAATACGTAACCATAAGAAGAATTTATCAAAAAACTCATTTCTACATAGAAGATTTTTTTTGAAGAATCCAAGTTTGCGTTTTTCAATTGAAATCTAATTTTGTGCATAGCTTTAAGTATTGTTTTCACCTATTTTTACTCATTTTTATTTTATGCCTTTTGTTAATCGTTTTGTGCCTACCGAAAGAGAAAGATCTCCTATAAGAATGGCTACTTCAAATGAACAGAATGTCGTTCAGCATGACAATCCTCAATTAATTTTTAACATGCTAAAAGATTCAATTCCTATATTTGATGACTATTCAAACAATCTTTCTACATTTTTAATAAAGTCTACAGAATTTTATAACGCTTTACCTATTTCCTATAAAGGACATGCTTTAACATTTATTAAGTCTAGATTACAAGGTGAACCTGCCGAATTTACAGAACAAACTAATCATATTACTAGATTTAAAGATTACCAAACTGAAGAAAATTTGACTCGTCAACTTTTTGATATTCATTCCCCAGAATATAGCGTTTTACATTCAGAAATTTGTATCAAACTTCCTGAATTACGAGAATTTGCTCGATTAAATTACCCTCCAGAAATTGCCCCAGCAATGATCGCTAGATATGAACAGATGGCTTTAACCTCCGTTTTATGCGGAATCAATTCCAAATATCATTGCGTTGCATTACAACCACCCCCTAAAAATATAGATGAAGCTAAGAGACGGTGCCAAGAACACGACAACCTTTTGCAAACCAAACAATATAAAGAGTTTCTCGTCACTAAGTCTAAGCCTCAGACAAATAAACCTATTAGACCGCCAATGCAGTCATATAGACCTAACTTTCCCAATTTTGCTAATTTCTCTCATAATCCCTCTACTTCTCGTCCCGCTATTACTTATGGACAACAATTTAGCAAACCACAATCATTTCACAATTCTCGTCCAACTTTTAGACAACCATTCTATACTTCCCCACAAAGTCGTCAATTTTCGAACGCACTCAACCCCTCTCAACACAATTTTGCAAATCGTCCACAATTTCCTATGAATAGGCTCCCTGTTAACAATACTACAAGACAAAATAATCAAAATCATCCTACGCTTATGTCAACTTCGACGATCCAGTCACGTAGACCTTTTGTAAGACCCAATTTCTTTTCGAATAATGGTCAACGCCCTAGCATAGCTGTTCAAGAACTTACTAATAACGAATCCGAACCCACTAATGAAAGCTCTACAGAAAATGTAGCAAACTCCTTCGAATCTTATTATTCTGAAGCTTGTTGTCCAGAAAATCTCGTAGAAGATCAATTTCAATATTATGAAAACGATTATTCTCATGTTATTTTCAATCACAGTCAAAAAAGAATTAGTAAAATTACCAAGTGATTATATTTTATACTTTGACAAGTATTATTATTGCAAAAATATTATAGAGTTAAGCAATCAGCTGTATGTTTGCACGAATACTTTCCAGTCGCCATGTCAACCACTTAAGTTAGACACTTGTGAGTCTGAAAGTCTAGTAAACTACACGCGAATCCTAGAATTAAGTAAGAACAATTATGTAATCGACACTAATGTTTTAACAAAAATCAAGGACTGTAAAGGAATCCATCATATTCATTTTACTACTCACATGATTTTAGAATGATATTGAGAACGTATTCATTCTGTTAACTTTCAGAAGTATTAGTGATTGAAGGTTCCTTTGTTAGTTCTTCGAAAAAAGCAAGATTTCGGCGATAAAACTGAGAAAGCGCATTAGGGAGTCCCAAAAAAGTGGATACACCGTAATTTTAATTTAGAAATATCAAAATAATTGTAAATGAAATTTCATGTACCAAGAACAAAGACAAGTCGTGCCGAAAAGCGAAAGGAAACCGCAGAAAATATAAAGCTTCAAGAAATGCGGTAAATAGGTTGTGTTTTTTGACTTACTACCAAATAACGTGTTTTAGACCCGCACGTACAAACAAAAGTCCGATTCGAATTTCCCCGGTTTCTACAGGGCGATGATAGGACAGGCGGTTGAAAAAGACGGTTACTTCGATTTCTATGAAGCATAAAAGAGGTCAAATCAGCTTGACCTTGCGCAAGGCCCCACCGTATCCGTTCAATGACCGGTCTACAGTAATTGTTTAGCTCCAAGCTCGTACCATATATTCCGATGCCGAGCACTTTCTCATATACGAGCGCTTCGCGTGATAAAGTGTTATTGCAACGTCCCATATATGACAAAACAAATAAATGGTGCAATTCCGGAAACGCTTAATGCCCTACTCGTTGATCTCTTGACCCTCCTATAATTCGAAAAGTTTCCGATAAGGACTCCCCGTTTTTATGAGCGGCCAGTTTTCCGGCTGTGGATGTAGGTGAAAGTCGTCGCAGAACTATTATCATCAAGCAGACCAGAAGAGGGCCTGCTATACAGGGTGTTGGTTGAGTATGAAACGTAAATTTAACACAGGATTCTTTAAGTATAAGACAAAAAGTTTATACAGGGTGTCCAATAAAATCCACAACAAACTTAACCCTAGAACCACAACGTGGCGTCGTGGATGACCGGTTTAAAATATTTCAGTTGTTTTCGCCCGGACTAATTGCAGCCGAAGATCATGCGTCTCAGTATCTTCCTTATTTGATGTACGGAGCATGTGGAGGAGTGTAGAAGTTTTCTATCGTGACTGAAAACGTTGATATAGAGTGTACGGTCGTCTGCGACGCCACGTTGCTGTTAACGTTACGATAATTATTAGCTATAGGGTCGCATACGACGCCACGTTGTTATTAACGTTAAGATAAATATTTTCTTATGGTATGTGTTTTCATTCAGTTTTTAGGGCAATACAGGGTTATCCAAATTAAGTGTCCACCATTAGTAACTTTGTTATTAGTGAAAATACAAAGTTGTTTGAATTAGCAAACTAGTAGCATTTTTAACGCTGGTAAAAATGAGAAATAAAAGAAAACAATTGAGAGTCGTTATTTTGATTTTTTTCAGTAAAATAACATTTTTTTAAATGGAAACCCCTGTATATTATATTTTTTTCTGTTAAAGCATCAAATTTTAAACAAAAAAGCTTACAATAACTTTTCTCCTAGGTTACAAATTGTTGAAGTTATGGCCTCCAATCTGAAACAATTAAATTGTATCGACAAACTTTATTTTCAACATCAACTTATAATCTTACAAAATACAATAACAATTTTTTTTAAAGAAGATGCTCGAAAACACCACCTTGTTCTTCAATACATTTTTGGGCACGTTTTTCAACTGCTCGAACTGTCTTAAGTATGGTCCTACCATCTATCTGGGTTATCTTTTCCCTAACTGCAGTCTTTAACGCGTCAAGGTTATCGTACCTTCGCTTGTAAATTTGGTTCTTTAAGTAACCCCACAAGAAGTAATCAAGTGGGTTTAGATCTGGTGATCTGGGAGGCCACTGTATTGGGCCATTTGTTCCTATCCACTGATCATTAAAAGTAGTACTTAGAAAATGATAAGTACCTCTGGAGTTGTGGGCAGGTGCGCCATCTTGCTGAAAATGCAGATGATGTCTACTTATAAGATCCAATTCGTCTAAGAAATTAGTCAGAATTTCTGACATAAATTCCACATATCTTTCACCAGTTAGGGTTCCCTCATAAAAGAACGGGCCAACAATTTTTGAACCAATTATACCGCACCAAACGTTGAAACTGAAACGGACTTGTGGGCCTCTTGGATGTACTAACAAAAGATTTTCTCTTGACCAATAATGGTGGTTTTTTCTATTAAACATTCCAGAATTTGAAAAATTTGATTCATCTGTCCATAAAAGGTAACGAAAGTTATTTACATTTTGGCGACAGAAGCTAAGATACCAATGGCAAAAAACAAGTCTTCTCTCTGGATCCCCTGCCAAAAGCGTTTGAACTGGTCGGTACTTATACGGAATAAATTTGTATTTTTTTAAAATCCTTTGAACAGTACCATAACTGAAATTAGAGTCCTTGAGAATATCTGCTATTGAATTCTCACGATAAGCTTCAAAATATCCAATAACTGCAATTTCCGTGGCCTCGCTTATTATGAATTCTTTTTTTGCCCTTGTTTTAGCAAAAACATTTTCGTTGCCCCTAAATTTTCGATAAAGTCTCAGAAAATATCGTTCATACGGTTGAATGCGAGCGGGATATAATTCACTGTAGTATTCTCTTGCTCTCAAGGAGGATTTTCTGCACACTAAATAGCTTTCTAACATATCACACTTTTCTTCATGGGAGAACATTTTTCTTTAAATTAATGACACAATAAAGCTTATAAACAAGTATTTACACTAATGTTTGACATTATTTGATTTTATCATTGTTTTCCAAAGCCTTCTAGTTGCGAGTATGTCCAGTTTAACAATTTGTCGCTTATCTTAATGCTGTCAAATCGCGAACGCCATGTTGTTTTCATAGCCGTCTTAATATTATAATACTGCAAATAATTAAAAATATTTATCGTTATTTTGACTTTATTTTTGACTTTAGCGGAAAAGTCATTATGAACTTTTTTGTTTAAAATTTGATGCTTTAACAGAAAAAAAATATAATATACAGGGGTTTCCATTTAAAAAAATGTTATTTTACTGAAAAAAATCAAAATAACGACTCTCAATTGTTTTTTTTATTTCTCATTTTTACCAGCGTTAAAAATGCTACTAGTTTGCTGATTTAAACAACTTTGTATTTTTACTAATAACAAAGTTACCAATGGTGGACACTTAATTTGGATAACCCTGTATATTAAAATGTTATATTTTAGATAAAGTCTAAATGGCTGACAGAACGCGTCCGTTAATCCAGGCTGAACTGGAAAGTCTGGTAAATGAGATCTGCAACGAAACGGATGAAGAAATAGTATCAGACAGTGAAGAGAGTGAGATCGAAGATCATGAAGAAACTGATGTTATGGAAACTGATGAATTTGATGCCGACCAACCGAGCTCAAGTAATGATAAGGATGTACCTCGAATAAACGAAGGTGGAAAATCAGTGGATCACGAAGCGAATGATGTTATTGAAACTGATGATTTTGGTGTTGACCGACCGGGCTCAAGTCACGATATGGATGTACCTTCGACAAATGTACGTCGAAAAACAGTGATGTATGCAAAAAATGGACATAAATGGTATTTACAAAGTTTTTATTCAAAAAACACAAGGACAAGTCAGAAAAATATAGTTCTTTATATGCCTGGTCCACAGCGGCATTTGCAAAATATCACGGATGTCAAGAAAATTTGGGATTCATTTTTTACTGAAGAAATTTTGAAAATTATTGTTGAACATACAAACGAACAAATTGAAATTAATAAGAGCCGCTTCAAAACTGAACAACGCTACATTGGTCCTACTAGCATTACTGAAATTCAGGCATTACTGGGACTCTTATATTTATCAGGGGTTTTGAAGAAAGCTCACCTTACACTAAGAGAAATATTGAAAAATATAAATATAAATATATATATATAAATATTGAATTTGGACCGGCACTTTTTAGAGCGACAATGTCTAAAAACAGATTCGAATTTTTGATACATTGTCTAAGATTTGATAACAAGTTAACTCGGGAACAAAGAAGAGCAAACCATGAATTTGCGGCAATTCGGCAAATTTGGGATATATTTGAAGGACGTTGTAGAGAGAACTATATTCCTTCGGAATATGTTACAATAGATGAAACACTATTAGGATTTAGAGGTAGATGTCCCTTTAAAATGTATATACCTAGTAAGCCTGACAAGTATGGCTTAAAAATTGTAACGATTTGTGATGCTAAAACGTTTTATGTGTTCAGATAAACCCTATATAGGAAAAGAAAATAGAGAAGTCCATATTCTATTCCTACACAATATGTCTTAAATTTAACTGAAAACATACAAGGTACAAACCGCAATTGTACCATGGATAATTGGTTTTGTTCTTATGAAGTAGCGAAAGTTTTGCTTGAAAAAAACTGACAGTTCTCGGAACATTACGCAAGAATAAGAAAGAAATCCCAAAGCAGCTATTGGAAACTAAGGGAAAAAATGTAAATTCGTCCATCTTTGTGTTTGATGAAAAAACTACAATGGTTTCATACATACCGAAAAAAAATAAAACAGTAATTTTGCTGTCAACGATGCACACGCAAGGCGACGTAGAGGAGCAAACTAAGAAGCCACAAATGATTCTTCCATACAACAGTACCAAGGGAGGTGTAGATACATTTGATCAGCTATGCCATAATTCGACGGTATCTAGAAAAACACGGAGATGGCCTCTTAGAATTTTCTATGGAATGGTTGATATTGCAGGCGTCAACTCTTTTGTTATATTTAGATGGAATCTTTCTGTTCAAAACGAAACGTCGGTAAAACGCTCAAATTTTCTGAAAAATCTAGCATTTACTCTAGTACAACCATATCCAAATGAGAGAATGTATAATGTTTATCTACCAAGAGAACTAAAAAGTACCATAAGGGATATTTTAAAATGCGATGAGCAAGAAGTCAAGCCCAGCACGGCTCCCAACGTTGAAGTCACTGGTCGTTGCGATTTTTGCCCTCGAAAGAAAAACCGAAAATCTCGAAGCATTTGTGAGCAATGTAAAAAACAAATTTGTGCGGAACATCGCCTGACCCGTATTTTTTGCCCTAACTGTAAAGAAATATCTTAGACTAATTTATGTACCCGTTATATATCGTTACTTTTATTTTTTAATAATCATGATGTGTTTTTGTTAAATGACTGATATTACACTATGTATTTGTTCTTAATTTGACAATAACCTAAATTTATCAATTATCTATTTAGTTATTATTATCTAAATTTGTAGAACAAAAAGCTATATACATTTTTTATTACAGTGTCGCATTTGACGCCACGTTGTTATTTACGTATTGAAAGAAAACGTTGTGGTTCTAGGGTTAAGGAGAAGGTAAGCTTCGGATTGACCTCCCAAATAACAAAAACTTACCTATGTAAAAGTGTCACCGTTTTTGAGATATTGAATTTTTTCTTAAATTTAAAAAACGAACCTTTTCATCTGTGGTTAGCTGCATGTACAAATAAGGTTAAACTTTGTTCATTTTTTTCTATAAAATACTTCTAAATAGTTGCTTTATCATATACAATGTAGTTAAAAGA
Organism: Acanthoscelides obtectus; assembly: GCA_963669975.1. NCBI lineage: Eukaryota > Metazoa > Arthropoda > Insecta > Coleoptera > Chrysomelidae > Acanthoscelides > Acanthoscelides obtectus. The sequence goes on from CAVLJG010000003.1 coordinate 114,566,588, forward strand.
TGTTAAGGAACCATGATAAAATAAGGACTACCTTGGGATTTATAACCTGATATTTTGTCCTCATCTTTGACCATCTGCGATGAAACAAAAATGTACTGGGCTATAACTGCATTATATTGAATAAAAAGATTGCTCATTGAATACAGATTTCAGAAAGGCAAGACACGTACTATTTGGAATAGACAAAAGTGATAGCTGCTTCTGTATGTGACTGACATACACTACAATGTAATGTTCGGCAACGCCTCAGTCCGCCATTTTGAAATTTGCAGTGCTGAACTTTGTATCAAAATAAACTTACACACCTCAGCTTTTATCTTATTTGTTACTTTTTCGAATTTTAATTTTTGCTCATTCAAGGTGGCCAAAAACGCAAATTGTAGTTTTTCTCAAAAATTTCAAATGCATCACCCTGTATCTTTGTACAAGTTTAGATTCAATTTTTTATAAGCTTTTATTTGATACTAGACACATAAGAATTTTTACGGCTATTTTTTCGGTTATTAGCACGTCTTTCATGGAACGGCTTAATTCCCTGACATATTGTCCTTGGAAACAAATAAGTTGTTGATTAGTTACAAACTGTCAAAATTAGCTTTGTAAGCATTGTAACAACAACGTGTTTGAAAATGAATTTTTCTTAAGAAGAAATGGTGAATATGGCGTTCGTTTTGAATCCAAACTTGTACAAATATACAGGGTGACGCGTTTGAAATTTTTGAGAAAAGATACAATTCGCGTCTTTGACTACCCTGTATGAGCAAAAATGAAAATTGGAGAAAATAACAAATAAGATAAAAGCTGAAGTGTGTAAGTTTTCTTGATACAAGATTCAGCACACCAAATTTCAAAATGGCGAATTGAGGGGTTGCCGAAGTGGACGGCTCTTCTGGACAATACACCTTACATCTCAGTAGCTAATTACCAAACCCCATAGTATGTTATATCAATCTGCTTCTTTTGAATTATATGTGCAATAAAAGGCATTCTATTTAAAAAAATCATATCTTTGATATGTAGGTAAAAGTTGGGACACCCTGTGTAATTGCCAATATTTTATAAATGTGCCCTCAAGTGTCAAGTACAACATGCCATAAATGGATTTTGGCATATTGTATTTGTTTATGAGTAATATTCCGTCCACACATGGATGGGCCACCCTGTATATACTGGCCAGAAGTGCAATGGGAAGATTGACTCTAAGACGGAGGTACTGCTCAACCACCAAACGGCCTAGATGAAACTAATGCGAGTCCTGACTTTTCCCATATTCTTTGGGTATACACCTAAAAGGAGAGTTTATTGATTTGGTTTTGTGGTCAGATGAATCGCTTTTTACGAGCAGTGGAACCTTCCATTCTCATAATGAACAGATTTTCTAGAAATGTCTGGTGTTTATGCACGTATTGCCACAACTTTTGAATGCAAACTCATACATATCTTTTAGATAGACAGATAGATAGATAGATAGATAGATGGATCTTTATTTCCAACAGGTACAATCGCCCAATAACAGGAAATAGTTCAAAAAGAAAACAAGAGCAACACATAATTCTAGTATATAAAAAAAACACAATCAAATTAATAATACAGCTAGATCAAAAAGCCAAAATATTAAAAAGAAAAAGAATAACTCTAACCGCAAGAAGGTCATTACATGCCATGGGAAATGGCAAGATAACGTTGTTTAAAGTCATTTCTAGATGAAGTATTCACATCACCTAAAGAATTGAAGATCTCAGACATCACCGTGACCGGCGACTTTCTCGAGATATTTGTTCGAGCTAATTCGCAGTAAAATATCATTTGGTGACGCAAATTGAGCACAGGTACATGAAAGTTAAGCTTACTTAATATATATTCACATATGACATCATTGTGCAAAACATCATAAAGGAAATTTAAACTACTTATAACTCTCCTACTCTTTAGCGACATACAGTCAAATGTATTCATGAGTACAGAATAATCACATCCTCTCTCCGGATATTCGCCTGTCCACTTGAAATGCAGAAATTTCAAAAACTTTGTATTCGCTGAATACGGCTTATATGAACCGAATAGATGAGATACCAAATTAAAGAACAACTTTCCAATTTAGATTGAACGTACGAAGAATAAAGAAGTTTCAAAACATGTAAATTGGAAAATTGTCGACTGTTTCGGATGATGAAGCCCAACATTCGGTTGGCTGATGTTGTGATATCATTTATATGATCACAAAATGACAAATTGCTATCAAAGATAACACCGATATCTTTAATTTGATAGCACCTATTCAACTCATTCTTGCTTTTTTTTAGGACCATGTTATTGGTTCTTTCTTTCTGGTGTACGTTAATATGAAGCATTTATCTACATTAACTTCAAAATGATTAGCATTACACCAATCCAAGACAAGGTCAATGTTGCCTTGTAAAATTTGGCAGTCCGAATTTGAGCTTATGTTATGAAAAATTTTGAGGCTATCCGCATAGAGCAACTTTTGGCATGTAATCATCATTGCTAGATCGTTTATATATAACAAGAACAATAGAGGTCCTAAATTCGATCCTTGGGGAATCCCAGATGTTAGCGAGAAAATATCAGAGCGGTGCCGTTCATATTCCACAAATTGCACTCGATTAAATAAATACGATTTAAGCAAGCTTAGAAGACGTGCCGAAAACCCAGATCCTTGTAATTTTTTCATTAAAATGTATAAGTCTACTCGGTCAAACGCCTTCTGTAAATCCATGTAAACTACATCCGTCTGTCCTCTGCTATCAAGGTTCCCACTGATCGATTGAGTAATACATACCAGATTTGACGTACAAGATTTTTTCTCTTGGAAGCCATGCTGTTCTGCTACAATTAGGTTTTTAGTGTGAATATAAATCACTTCATAAACAACAATTTCAAATAGCTTTGAAAAGTTGGATACTGCAACGATTGGGCGGTAATTTTTAATTAAAGCTCTATCACCCTTCTTCAGCACCGGGGTAACTCTGGATATCTTCCAGTTGTCTGTAAAGATGCCCGTCTTCAAAATAATGTTGAACAGATGTACTAATGGTCTGAGTAGCGCATGTATGCAATCATTTACTAAGAAGCTGGGTATTTAATCAGGGCCTATAATCAACTTATTTTTTAACTTTTTCTCCGCTTTAAGAACATCAGCTTCACATATTTGAGGTAAATCTATAAACAAGGAGTTACCATAATCCAGGATTACATTTTCACTAAGGTTTTGATCAGGAGGTGTATAAACTGCCGAAAAATACTGTTTAAATGAGTCAACAATATCTTGGGGTTTTGTTAAGGTAGTAGGGTAGGTAGGTAGCTTTTCTAGAGAATTACATAGAAAATGTGTTTGATGATGTTCCGTTAGCGACGATAGTACGAATGCGGTATCAGTACCGCATGTTCGTCGTGACATAACCGCATAGTTCAATAATCATTTTAGACAACGATGGAATGGCAGAAACGGACTCGTACCTTGGCCTGCGAGGTCTCCTGATTTGAACCCCCTCGATTTCTTTTTGTGGGGCGCTTTTAAACAACTACTGCATGCTGAACAAACTAATACTGTTGATGAGTTACAAGAGAGAATAGAAAATGAGTTTCATCAAATACAAACCACAACAAATTTGTTGGAAAGATTTATCGCATCCGGAGATGTTCATGGAAGAAGAAGTCATGGAAGACCACTGGTGAGGCTCTCGGACCAAATTCCCAGGTGTTGAGTGCCCTGAGACCTGCTGGATGTAGGGACCAACCGTGTTTGAGAAAACGTCTAGAGAGATTCTCATCACTGCATGGTCTCAGAACCATCTGACTTTATCATCTTGGACGAGATTTTCAATCTCAGGTTAACTGTGATGTGGAAACGATAATCTGCTCTATGCCTTCACTGTTAACTAGCAATGAACTCTCTAAACGCGTTTCTGAATATCAGGTTCAAAGATGCAACAGGTGATGCTAGTCTTTAATAACGAAATTCGGGAGAGATCCCCTTTAATATGGCATAGAAGAAGTTGTACGCATAAGTACCTGCTGTTGTCGAAACATTTGAAACATGTTGCGTATAGGATGGTTTTCGCGTTTTTGCCAACCTTTGGCGTTTTCGAGACCAGAGACAGATATGACGTATCTGGTACATTACTTTGCTGGTTTTAAGCTATTGTAATAACACACGATATGGGAATGATAAAATAAAAAGGAAGACAAACTATGCTCAAGTGGAGACACGACTGAGGTAAACACTATGCTTCTGGGGTTTGTCCTCAAATGTCCAACAAGTATTTTTGATCCAGAAAAGAGTGAATAAGGGCTTTATATACTTTTATTCACAAAAATAGGCTATTAAACAACTTCAACTCGTACTCGACCAGGCAAACTGGAGACATAAATGTGTGTTTTATCAAGTATAAGATCGGCGCTAGATCGCCGGAAATACTGGGTCCACGAATTTTCAATAGGCTAGCAAATCATATTAAACGGAATATCTCGCAAGTAAATGTTATTTTGCCGCCCTAAGCTTATCATTGTATGATTTATTTGTGAGTTAGCTTTGTTCGTTTTATACATATACTAAGTGACATATAAATCCGAACACCCAGTTTAAATGGTTTTATTTTAATAAAATTTTGTATAAGTACTTAATGAAGCATAATAAGTAAATGATAAAAATTTCAAAATGATTGCACTGCTTTAAAGCCCTTTGACCTTTAATAATGTGTGGATGCACCCTGATGTGCTACGCATTCTCCAACGCGCCTAGGCATGCTTCTGATCTGATGATTGCAAATTGAGCAATCTCCTACCCATCATATCCCACACGTGCTCAATTGGGGATAAGTCGGCAGATCTTGGTGGCCATGGTAACAATGTGACATCATTATGTTGAAAGAAGTCTATTGTGACTCTTGCAACATGTGGTCGGGCATTATCTTGTTGGAAAGTTGGATCTGCCAGGGTGTCAAGATAGGGTAAAAGATGGGGTTCTAGAACTTCGTGGATATAACGCTGCGCGTTCATGTTACCTCTGATGAAGATTAAAGGTGGCCTGGAACCATAAGCTATAGCACCCCAAACCATAACTCCAACAGTGTGATGAACATGTCCTTCAACAAAAAACTGTGGATTCCTCCTTTCACCACGTCGCCTTCTAACCCTGGCACGACCATCGCGCATGCCTAAACAAAATCGAGACTCATCACTAAAGACAATACTGTTCCATTCCTGATCCCAGAGTGACCGCTGTCTGCACCACTCAAGGCGATTACGTCGGTGTTCTCGAGTTAAAGGGAGGACCCAGTGTGGCCGGTATGAAAACAAGCCAAAACTTCTCATTCGTCGGTAAACACTTCGCATGCCTATAGGTCTTCCGTGTTCTGCAAACCATTCCTTTGCAATGGACCTGGTAGTGGAGAAACGGTCCCTTAAGGCCAATAATCTTAGGCAGCGATCTTCACGGTCTGTTGTTCTACGGCGGCGTCCAGTGCTCCTTGCTCTTTGCGTACGGCCTTCTCGAAGCCATGCCTGACAACACCTAACCACAGTGTCTACACTTCTTTGCACTCTAACTGCAATTGCCCGAAAAGAAAGTCCAGCTTCCCGAAGTCCCACTATACGGCCCCTATCAAAGTCACTAAGTTGACGAACTCGTACAGGTCTCCGTACTCTAGGCATCGTAACCGATCGTAAAGGATGTCAAGAACCAAAATCCGCCAAAGTTGATTCTTTACTGCGGCTGAAATATTCATTTTTAGAGCGTTAGTGAATTAAAAAAAAGCAGTATAAAAACCGGAATGTCCAACTGATAAGGCTGAAAATTTTTTCACTTGTTATCTACAGTAAGATAAATACATTCACCAACTTTTATTAAAATAAAACCATTTAAACTGGGTGTTCGGATTTATATGTCACTTAGTATATATTTATTTTGTGTTGATTTATTACTTTCCACTCTACCTACATTGTAATGTCTCTCAGGACAATAAGGAGCTTGAATTTGAATTTGAACACCGCGAAGACAGCTAAATAAAATATTGTCATGAACTGCATAAGGCTACCATTGTGTCCGAAACGTATGCTACAATAAGGAAGAATCGTAAGCGCATGTGGTGTGACTGGCCAGAAAAACATAGAGGATTATCGACATGAAAAGCACAGAATCAGTTCCAGATGTTACATTATCACTATTTTTGGAGTGAGAACTAAAATTAAAACAAGTGCAAAGAATGAAGGCTATAGCAATTTCGACACGAAAGACCCTAACGCATTTCTCTCCAGTGAAGAATCACTAGATTCTCTCTCTTTTGTATCAAACATTGGAAGCCATGTTCCAGTTTTACGTACTTCTGCTGGTCCAACCTCACCCTGTATTCCCAATAGCAACGAGAATATTGCTTTGATAATATTATTATCATCTGTTCGGGTAGTATCTAGAGAATAATAATTTCCGAGCAGACTCCCTTAATAAAAACTCTCTTTCTGCGAAGGCTGTAATTAGATTTTTTGTTTATACGGGCCGACTGACCCTTTTCATTAAGCGGAAGTTCAGGCTTGGGGAAAGGGGGATCCACTCCGTTGATTGATTGGTTTTTGTAGCTGGCCTGTTTACAAGAGAGGAAAAAAGTGGGCAGTGACGAGAACGTTGATGTTGGATGCAGTAGTCGGACACCGAAGTCTAGCGGCTTTTTCGGTGATACCACTTGATTAAAACACCTTTTTGTGCTTAAGCTGGGCCTACTAACGAGAGGAGTATTAGGGAAGGCTTGTTGCTTCTGTCGCCATAGGTGCGACCACGCTGAGACGTAGGACAATGGAGGAGAGCATTCGAAGACAACATTGCCTGAAATGGAAAATTCTGAACTTCCTAGTGACGCGTCGATGCTCATCTTAGGACAAATATGGTCAGATATCACCTACACGTGTTGGAGTTGGCTGAAGATGTCACTCGTGCGCGATGCGTGGTGGAAGATGAGTCCTTGGTGCACATCATGTGTCGCAAGGATACTACAGCTAAATGGTACAAGTTCAACATTTTGAAGTCCAGGACGTTAAGAAGACAGGATCCCCGTCATCCTTATCATCGCATATTTTCCTTTCATTTGCTTATTGAAAATTGAACCCGCGTGTCCGCGGATACCATGGAGAAACAAGATAGGGAGGTTGGTATCGCCTTGGTCGACAGCAACAGGTTCCTGCAGATGGTCCATGCACCACCACCTCTCGATCGCGAAATCTCCTATATTTTCGCAGTACGAGGATCAAGCGGCTGCAGGCATCGGATTGAAACGCATCCATGCCACTATTCTAGGGAGTCGGCAATGAGAAGTTAAGAACTAATGTCACCATTGAGATATCGACGAGTATGTTCTGCAATTACCAATTAAGTCAGATGCAACATTATTATTATTATTATTATTATTATTATGATAATTGAGATGAGCAGAGTACACAGTACTATAAGCTCATGCAGTAAATATAGTGTACGGACACGTAACACAAATACATCAAATAGAAAAAAATAAAAAAACACAGTTCATAGATATAAAGTTTGTACACTCCTCCAGCTATCATACTGCACTTTGAAGCTAGTAGCTGAAGTAGCACCAACCACACTTTCAGGTAAACTATTCCAGGTGTTGAATATGCGGTTGGGAAGAAACTACTGTCGGACTGTTGTTTTAAATGGCTCCTTATGCAGTTTGAAGCTGTGTCCGCGTAGATTGCTGCGCGACAGACGGTATAGATGCATGAGGTTGGTGCCCATCAAACCATGAAGTATCCTAAACGTAACTATAAGATCACCACGAAGTCTTCGCTCAGAGAATGAGGTCAGGTTGAATAATTCAAGGCGATCTTCATAGCTTGGTCTTCGTGCTCCAAAAGGGATACGAGTAGCCCGACGCTGTACTGATTCGACGAGATTTCTATCGCGCAGAAGCACAGTGTCCCATACCGGGCCAGCGAATTCAAGAATTGACCTCACGAATGCCTTGTAAATGTAGGCGCAAGTGTTGACATCGGATCCTTTGAAAGACCTCTCCAGCATGTATAGAAGTTTCTTGGCTTTTGATGTAACGTGGTGAATATGCTCTGACCTGGAAAGACGATCCTTGACTACAACGCCCAGATCAGTGTGGCTGGAAACTGCTTCGATGTTGTGGTCAGAGATCATGTATGTAAATCGTGGATTTGTCTTCCCAAGGTGAAGGACACAACACTTAGTTAGATTTAAGGGTAAAAGCCAACTGACTGACCATTGACAAACAATATCAAGATCTCGTTGAAGCATAGCAGAATTTATGACAGTATTGTAAATCTTGGTGTCGTCGGCATAAGCTGAACATGTGGAGGAAATCAATGCGGGCAGGTCACTTGTATACAGAAGGAACAGCACTGGCCCCAAGACAGAGCCTTGAGGAACTCCACTTGCTACATGATGAAGGTGCGATTGGCTATCACTGACGCGCACAGAGAAAGTCCTCCCGGTGAGAAAAGCCTTAATCCACAGTAACAACTCGCCTCTTATTCTCATACATTCCAACTTAAACAGAAGTAATCTATGTGGTACGCGATCGAAAGCCCTAGAAAAATCTAAGTAGATTATATCAACAGGAGTCTTTGTGTCCAGATACTGAGTCCAATCGTAGAGAGAGTGGAGAAGGTTGGTCATTATTGATCGACCAGGGAGAAATCCATGCTGATTCTTAGGGATAAGGTCATTTTCGAAAGCAAATGACAGGAGCTTATCTAATATGATTCTTTCAGCTATTTTGGCGGCGATAGGAACGAGACTTATTGGTCGATAATTTTTAGCGGAGGATTTGTCGCCCTTTTTGAATACAGGGGTAACAGAAGCACTAAGCCACCATGAGGGTAGGGTATGAGATCTAAAAGATGATGTGAATATCAAGCTTAATGGTAGGGCCAGTGCTGAAGCACAGTTTTTAAGTACAGCAGCCGTCATCCCATCTTTACCAGGGGAGGAAGAGGTCTTCAGATTTCGCAGGTGCATTAATACATCTTCAGGCAGGAACTCAACTTCGCAAAGGCTGTTGGGACACCTATGGCAGATAGTGGTCGGTAGAAGGTCTCCATTAGGCTCATGTCTGATATATTTATTAAACGCGCAAGAGGTATGTTTCGGTAAGCAACGTTTGCCACATTTTTTCTCTTCCACGCGGTTTGGCACTGTAATCGCCGAAACTTTCCAAAATGGTTCATGATTATTGTCGACAGGTGTTGCAGGATGAAAAGTCCAGCTTTAAGTCCGCACAAGACAACTGCCGCCACTTTCACATGAAGGCAGGTACTAGAATATCTCACGCCACTAACCCTGCATGGTGTAGGGATCCCCTATAGCAGTGAGGCAAAATATCTTGGAGTCATTCTTGACCAAAGATTAACTTGGAACTCTTACATGAACAGATCAGCACAGCGAGCTACAATAGCCCTAGGAAGGTGCAAGCAGGTGTGCGGGAGAAATTAAGTATCAAACTCAAAAATGGCCATGTGGTTATACACGAGGGTGGTGAGATCCATGATCACCTATGGGTCAGCAACATGGTGAACAAAGACTACACAGTCGGGAGCGGTGAGGCTATTTACACTACGTGGAAAGGCTAGCTTTCTTGAGCGCCAAGGAAGCTATGGATATCGCTCCCACTGCGGCATTGGAGGTCCTTCTTGGCCTACCACCATTACACATGTTTATTGAGGGTAATGCTCCTTCCGGGGCTCACAGACACACTCAGTGCCAATCACCGATCAGTCAGCAGCACTGAAAAGAGCATCAAAAACTATCAAACGGTAGTACCAGAAAGAAAGGCGTGGTAGAAAGGGCCTCCTATTCATGCGAAAAGCTAGCGGTTCACAGACGACTCTGAAACTGAAGACGGAGCTGGAGTTATGATTTATGGGGCAAGGCCAAAAACTGAGATCTCTATAGGTCTAGGCAATATTGTAACAACATTTCAGGCTGAAGTTACGGCCATACAAGTCTGTGCAGAATAGATAATAAGGAATGATGCTGGAAGTCAGTCAATCGCCATCTGCTCAGATAGCGATGCAGACATGAAGTTCATCACAAATATCGTCTAAACTAGTAAGGGATTGTGTGAACACTCTTAAGAAGCTAGGAAACCGAAACAAGGTAACATTGCTCCGAATACCAGAACATGAAGGGTACAAAGGAAATGAAAAGCGGGAGAGGTAGCCCATCAGGTTACGGCCAATCGCCTTATAGGTCTGAAGCGTGACGAGAACACGCACCAAACGATCCATGAGAAATTGGACCAAGAAAAACTCACTAGAATGGTAGAACAGCCAATTGGACAAAGGCAGACAAAAGAGGTTATCAAAGAACGACGGACACTGTCGTCTAAATCGACATATGAGGCTCTTAAGACGCACAGAAAAGGCTTCATGCCGTTTCTGGACAGAGCATGAGAAAACCCCAGTGCATCCGTTGTGCCACTATAAAGGCCTGGCAAGGCTACAGTTTCAGATAGCAGGAACCACAGATCCAACAGCGGCAAGCTACATGCCAGGCCTTGTGTCAACACTATGGAGTCTGATCAAAGGATCAAGGGTGGACACAGTACTTTAGAAAGTATATAGGGCAGTCACAGTCTATCCACTTGGGTCATAGTTACGTTTAGGTTGGCAAGCCAGCTGCCCTTTCTTCTGTAATCTGTACCCGTGATATCATGATTTATTTCCGTATTTAGAGAAGGTGTAAGCAGTATTCGTAGTCATTTGAGCCTTTTGAGTACACATGACCTATGCTTTTTTAACTGGTTGTTTCCAAGAGGTGTTTGTTTTTCTTGTTTTCTTTTTAACAGGTATAATAGGTTGCTCTTGAGACATATAAACGAAAAATAAAAAATGTTCTGCCTGCTAGAAATCTGTAGCAGGTAGATTGGCTCTATGTCTCATAGTGTCAGAGAAATGATCTGCCACTCAATATTAATAAGCGTTTCTCAATTAGCTTTACCACAAAAGGAACGTATTACAGTATTATATTAATTCGGTGAGCACTATACACGACCTGGGTGTTGCACTTGATACGAAATGGAGCTTCAATAACCACATACATAAAACCATTAACAGAACTAATACGGTGCTTGGCTTTATTAGGAGACACTCTGGATGCTTTAATAACCCTGCTACCCTCGTATCACTATATTCTGCGTTTGTACATAGTAAGCTCTCATTCACGTTCACTATTTGTAACCCACACTACGAAGTCCATATAAGAAGGATTGAGTCTGTCCAACATCAGTTTCTACGGGCTTTGGCGTATGAGGCGAATATCAATATACATAATCATAATTATAGCTTGGTAAAGGAACGTTTTAAAATCTCGCCTCTATTTAAGAAAAGGGTATTATCTGATTTGTGCTTTATTCACCGAATCTTAAGCAATCAAATTGATTGTTTTTACCTTTTGTCGAAAATCAATATACACGAGCCCCTTCCCACTTCAGTTGGCCCACTTCAAGATTTGTACCAAAATGTGCCTTATAAACTAAACATGACAAAACAATTTATTTTCTCAAAAACATTTTCGATACACCCTAGTCGTAAAAAACACATATTGGAAATCACTTATATACAGGGTGACTTCGAAGTTGAGTCATTTATTTTAACAGTGAGTAGATCTGATCAAAAGAAATGTTTTTTTCCTTTAACGTTTTTGTGGTAAAATTAAAGTAACAAAGTTATAGCCCTTTAGAAGTTTGAGTACCGCCCTGTCTCAATAATAATATGTGCTCGTGTTTGGCAACAACGGATACAATCGGAAACAAAAAAGCGAAAGAATTTGAAACGCTTATCACGATGTTTTATTCATTTATATATATATATATATATATATATATATATATATATATATATATATATATATATATTTTATTCAGTTGTATTCATTCGATGTGTCAGTTGGTAACGCGTGAGTGGTGTTTCTGCGTGGCTCAAACGAAATAAAAAATGGCACATGTTTACGAAAATGCTGAACCTGTGGACATGAACCTTATTTTACAAAATGCTGCTACGGCAACACGGATTTATGCGGATCGGTTTCCCAATCGAGTGCAACCAACCCCTAGTGCCTTTGTTAATGTAGTACAAAGGGCTCGTGAATCAGGTGACTTAAGTCCTCACACGGGAGGGTATGTGCTCCAAGACCGCACGATCAAATACAGGTCCGCACTGAAATACTTGTCGGGAGGATATTTTATAAAACAAGGTAACATTTTTTTTAAATTTTTTTTTTATTTTTACACACATATTTTGGTTTATCTTCCTTCTACAATCATTATCTGAAAATTAATGACTCAACTTCAAAGTCTGTATATATATACAGGGATATATATCACCTATAACTAATACAACATCTGAACAAATAAACAATGTGCGAATAAATGCGCGAAGTTAACAAAACAATAATTGAAAGATTACCATTGGGTAACATCACCTTTATTTTTTATTACGGCTGAAATTCTTCGGGGCATAGTGTTAACCTAGTTTTGGCAAAAATTTGGTGTAAAACAATCCCATATTTCTTAAAGCTTTTATTTCAGTCCGGTGATTGTACGAGCAGGATGTTGTCGTAGAACCTTTTTCATCTCAAGTTTCAATAGGTGACAGATCTGGACTGCTAGAAACCCATTTCAAAAGTGGTACCTTATTTTCTTCCATCCATTTTATAGCCTTTTTTGAGGTATGGCACGCTGCACCATCTTGCTGAAACACAAAATCTTGGCCGGATGTCAAACATTCTTCCATCAAAAAGCGATTCTTCTAAAATTGCCAAATATTTGTTTGTATCCACATTTCCATCAATAAAATGAAGTTTTCCTACTCCTTTTGATGACACACTGAACCAGACCATAATGAATGCTGGAAATTTCACTTTTCTCTTCAGACAGTCAACATGGAATGCTTCATTTTTTTGCGAATAACTCTACGGCGACTGTCACCAACACAAACTTCGAATCGGGCCTCATCAATCCATTGTATTGCACACCATTGTTCAGGTGTCCATTGTCTATGTTCTTTAGCCCATCTAAGCCGATTTTTCTTTCGCAGTAGAGTTAATAGTTTCTTTGGCCTATAAACAGGTTGTGGAACTTTAGGGTTTTTACTTCACTTTTTTTTATAAGAAAACTTACCTTTGAAGTGCTAAATCCCAGTTTGTGGGCCTCTCTATGAGTTGTGGCTTCGATATTCTCCTTCCAACAGCGTCACTTCACAGAGCACTTAATTATAAATAATGTTTTTGTTTTTCACGATTATTCTTCCTAGTGCTCTTCGGTCGGCATTAGTGATATTACTTTTTTTCACATATCCTGGCTTAATATTAACTGAACCAGTTACGTTATACCTTCTAACAATATTTCTCACACTGTACCGTGATAAGTCTAACAAAGTTGCAATTTCTGAGTTTGATTTCCCAGAATTAAAATATTTAATTATCAGTAACCGAATTTTCTCACTAATAACCTTTCCTCTACCCATTTTGAAAACCTTAACTACAAAAAACTATTTTAAACGTATTCTGACAGCTGTGATTAATAAAAACCATTGTCATGGCTTTTATTATTCACAGCCACCTATGCGTTATAGACTGACTACTGAAGTTGGAAGGGGCACGTATGTACCGCTAAGGGTAAACCAGAGGCACTGTACGTACTTCAATATCCCGTTTTGCAAAAAAAATGTTGGATTAAACTCTCCGCTAATACGAATGCAAAGAAACCTCAATACCTATGGTGCATTTTCTGATATTTCTGTTTGCCAATTCTTAAACTTTAAATACCTATTAAAGAACAGAATGTTGGCTACTCCCTTGTAAACGACGCTACTGTTCTTTCACTTTCATCTTTTTATCCTTATTGATAAGTTGTTTCACATGCATTTATATCGTTTTATAACAGTGTTTGTAACTTGGTATTTAATCTGTAAGCTATGTTGTGGATGTCTTTTTTTGTAAATTTCACAGTTTGACATCCCGAAATTCTTGAACAAATAAATAAATATATGTACAATTGCTTTGGTTTCATATAAAATTAAGTCCGGAAATAAGCCGGAGCGGAAAGAGTTCAGACACTCTGCAACATTACTGCTGAAAGACTATCACTTACAAGGATACTAAAGCTGCGATGGAATTGCTTTTGTTGCATTTCTTGTACTTTTGGTTTGACTACCGTCTTGATTTTGGAGATGCGACTGCGAACTCAGCTGAAGCATAACCATGATACTCTTCATTTATTTATTTATTTATTTATTTATTTATCTATTTCTTTCCAACAGGTGAAACCCAATTACAGGAAACGCTGAAAAAAAATAACAATTAAAAATACATGGTTCTTGGACTTAAATCTATAGTATCACACATTCTAAATAAGATTGGATGATCTATAGCAGTTAATAATCGATGCACAACTGTCACTGTAAATATCACACGATTCAGTGACGCAGCACATGAGATTTTGTCGTAACATTTGTACGGCCAGCTTGACAATAGAATGCCGTTTGTTGTCGACTCCCTAGCCTTGGAACGCGGAAACATATTTTTTCAAGTAAATTTTGACAGTCAATTTTATTGTGAATGAGGCCATACAAAAACGACAAACCAAATATGTTTGGTCTTGTTGACAGTGAATCCAAATTAAAAAACTCTAATAGGGCACTATGGTCACAACCTCTTTCTGGATAAGAACCTGTGCATTTAAGATGAAAATACTTTAAAGCTTTACGTTGAATGGCCTCAAGGTTCACGACAGAATTTTGGTATATAGGAGACCAGATCAGAGTCGCATACTCCAACTTGCTCCTGACAAAAGTAAAAAATAAAGTCATTAATGTATCAACATTGGAGAAACCCTTCCAGTTTCTGATACAGAAACCAAGTAGTCGAGTGGCAGTAAGGTTTCTATAAGAGGTGCATCTGTCTATAACCTGACCACTGATGTAATAATTATCATAAATTAAATAATTAACCTTTCTTGTATAAGTCATAACTTTACATTTCGAAACATTCAGACTGAGACAGTTTCGTGAACACCATGACGAAATTAGAGCTAAGTCATCATGCAACATGACGCAATTCTCGACTGTCTTGACTGACGTGCAGATATTAAGGTCATCAGCGAAAAACAAATGGAAACACTTCAGTTCAAAAGACAAGTCATTGATAAATATCAAAAACGATAATGGACCTAGATTTGACCCTTGAGGTACCCCGGACGTGGCCCGATAGTATCTCGACCTATGACTACCATATTCGACAAATAACCTTCTATCCCTCAAATATGAATTCATGAGCGACAGCGACATACCCACTGTTTTAAGCTTATCCAGAAGTGCATAATGATCAACTTGATCAAACGCCTTCTGAATATCTGTGTAGATGACATCAACTTGTCCCTGACCGTCCAGTACTTCAGAAATGTACTGAGTAATCAGAGCCAAGTTGGTGGCCGTAGATCTGCCTCTCATAAACCCATGCTGATTAATAGAGGCTGCATCTCTGACCGAGCAGTAAACCGTTTCATAAGCGATGATGTCTAACAACTTGCTGAAATTGCACGGGATTGCTATTTGGCGATAGTTGGAAATATCAGAGATATCTCCACTTTTGTGAATAGGACATATTTTAGAGGTCTTCCAGATATTTGGGTATATCTCTGATTTTAGAATTAGGTTGAATATGGAAGCCAGCGGTTTCGCTAGTATATGAATGCAAACTTTAACGAAAAAACTTGGAATACCATCACGTCCAGACGTCATTTTGTTCTTTAATCCTTTCGAAGCCCTAATTACGTTTTCTTTACTTATATTTTTTAAAGAAATGATATCGGTAGAATTATTTGTTGGAGAAGATGACCCTAGTAGACCAGACGGGATAAAAGCTGTTGAAAGGAAGGTAGCAAAACTGCCCACTATATCTTGAGGCGTTTCGCAGACATTGCCGTTAAGCGTCATCCTTGGGGGGATTCTAGATTGCTGTTTTTTTATCTGGGCAAATGACCAGAATTTGCTAGGATCATTGACAATGGCATCCTCAACCGATTGGACGTATTGGACGTAAGCGGAGTAGGCAACACTGATCTGGTTCTTAATGAGCTTGCTAAAATTACTGAACTGATCATAAGAAAACTTAGTACCGTCACGTTCCCAGTTCCTTCTTGCTATGTCCTTCTTCTTGATATTAAGTATAATTTCACGTGTGAACCATGGGGGATACGAAAACCTTTTTTTTACATTTAGGGACATGGACTTCAAAGATGTTATTGATAACTGAATACAAGGCGGTACAAGCGACATCAACATTAACTGCACTGATCACCTCCGTCCAATTAACATCTTGCAAGGCTGTGTACATTTTAGGAAAGTTAGCTTTGCGAAAGTTAAACCGTGGATAATTAGCAAATGGGAATTTCGTTGGAGATCTAAATTAGTTAAATCTAAAAACAAAATAAAGTTGCTCATTAATTTAGACTTCTGATCATTAACGTCACTGTTGAATGATGCGACATTAAAGTCACCAGCAACAATCATTTTACAATTATTACTGAGTGCATTGTTAAATACTTCCAAAGCTTCAAGGTACTGACCAAACATGTCCAAATTAATTGAAGGCGGAATATAAATAGAAAAGATTACAAAATGCTCATGGTTCATAATATCGACGGAAAGTTTCGACACAAAGCACTAGCGTCAATTCTAATTGCATGGAAATCGTGTTTTATGGCTATCAGGACTCCTCCGCCGGAAACTAGTCCAGATCGAATAAAGTCACGATCACATCTGAACACACATTATTCAGCCGGAAATAATTCACTATCACTCACATTCACAGACAGCCACGTCTCAGTCAAGCAAATTAAATCAAATTCATCACTGACTGCATTGACGAATGACACCGTCTTAGAATTGAGACCACAAACGTTCTGGTAGGCTTAAGTCTCTCATGACAATTTGGTCTGTTATTGGGTTCAGTTATGCGTTTAAAGTAACAATCTTCGGAACAGCATTGAAATATTTAATTCTGAGGTTACTTTCATAATGGGCATCTGCAACTGTTTCGTATTTCTGGCGTAGACCTCAATATTTGACGTGCGCCCAGGGTTGCGATCAGGTTGCTGTTGACAGATGGCGCTGGCAGACTTCTGTGAGTTTCTATTCTTCCTTGAAAATTATATCTGTTGATCTGCTAAGAGACTTATTAGCACAAAACTAACTCCTAACAGTTCCATACACATATGGTAAATTCAAAATTTCTACGTCCTACTAAGCAAGTCAACTCCCACCTAAGGAAATCCTCCAAGCATACCTGTTAGAGAAGTGACCTGACCTGTGTATTTCATCCAAACTTATTTATCGCATTCGGAACTTTCCGTGCCGGATACACCATCTGCTGTCCAATTTCTCAGAATATACGCAGCCCTCCATCAGCTAAATTACGTCGAAACGCAACAACAAGCTGCTAATTGTGACTAATTTATCCATCTAATTGGGCCCTTAATCAACGCAAAACATATCCAAAGAATGTAATCGCCGCCGTAGCGAGATGCGGAACTTTTCTCAGTCATTAATTTCCAACGGAGGAACATAAAATTCAATTAGTTTCTAATTTGTAGGTAGTTGTAGCTAATGAATTTGTTTGTAGCTACTGCTTCTCGCCCCAGGCAGCCGGGTTGCAAGCAGGTGAGGATTAATTTATCAGATAACTAGGAAGCTATCTCTAAGCTTCTTGATTCATGACCGAATACTGACTTTTATGGTCTAAGTGAACATTCTTACTTAGACCAGCTATCATATACCTAAATTCAAGCAGTATCCACTAACGAGGGTAACAAGAAAAGAAAGTTTCGCAACCATGAAAAGAAACAACGAATTGAAAGGCACAAGCATAATATCTCGTTGTTTTGACGAAAAGAAGAAGCAGTTTTTACAGAATGACATAAAAACTCTTTCAAATTTAAAAAATTGGCTTCACTTCCATTCACACCGATTTTTAGTGAATCTCTACAGAATTGCTAGCGTTCCTTATTAGATATTGAAACAAATAATATACCTTTTTTCTTTTTGATGTCACAGTGATTTCATTATCCTCTTATGCAATAAATAAGGCACCTACGAGATTTTTTCACCTCAAAATAGCTACATGGCAGCTTTGCTGTTCCTATATTTTTGATTCGATAATAATATGCATAATGAAATATCATCTAAATAATAATAATAATAATAGTAAGTGTAAGGCTATCTGCTATTGCCACTTGAAAACATGTGTATGTAATAATAAGCAAGTCTCACTAGAGGTTTCTGGGGCAATCGATTAAATAATGGCCTTGAAACCTAACCCCGCACATTTGTTATGTTCAATACCACTTTTTTGTAATTCTGCAGAGGATACTTTTATTTAAATTCAAACGGATTAGATATATATTTTTTATTTTCGATTTTTTTGGAAGTTCTTGGTTCGTCCTATGTGTCCACTCGTCGATTTTGACTGACAAATATATGAAAATCTTGATCAACAACTTCCTTTGGGTCCTGGAAGTGGTTGTATTTTGTATCGTCTATTGAGAGTTCTCTATCGTACAACCTTTTTGGTTCGACATGGACATTATTTACATTCATATTCCTCTGAATTAGTGCTGGAAAATTGTCATCATAAACGAGGGTGTATTTTATGTCTCCATTTGGTAGATATCGGAGTTGCCACACTTTCGCCTACTGTGTTGCTTGATATTAAGGATCATAAGTTGATCAGAATAATTTTTGAAAAACTCATAATCAGGTACTTCTACTTTATAATGCTGGTAAGGATCATTCATATTCGACAAACGTAATCGGAAGGGGCATTGAGTAAAAATATCCTTCTAAAGTAGCATGTACGGTGTTTGTCTGCGTCCTTTTTCTAACATGATTTCTAGAATTTCTACTGAACGTTTCTTTGCAAAATCGCTCAAAGCTTTATTTCGATATGGTAGAGATTAACACAATGATATCATGCCACGCCTTTTTTTTATATATAAGAAGATATGGTGGGGTTATTCCTCTTTCCTTTTTTTTAATTAATTAACGAATTAATAAATTACTATAGATGAAATCTAAGGGTCGGCCAATGCAAAACAGCTATCAAGTGGCGGTCCTATCTTAATAAATCGGCGAGTAAGGGGGATTAGGAGCGCCAGTGACTCAAGACGGATTAAGTCACAAATCCTCGAGATGTTAGTCGGAACCACACAAAGAACAGAATCTAACAGTAATAATGAAATCTAATTAACTGTATACAGAGAGCCAAATAAAACAAGATATCTAAAAACGAATCACAATATACAGGGTGGCGCGTCGAAAACTAGTATTACCCTACATTTGAATTCGTAAGATGCCAAACAAAATCAAGATTACACAAAGAATCTCAATCATCAACAATCAATATATCAATATCTATAAAATACACAACTAAAATGATATGTTACCTGTTCATCAGGGTTTTTGTAGACGGGAAAAGATGGCTTCCAACAAAATCGACTGCGAAACAGCTACAAGGCAGCTACAAGACAAAGCTGGAGGAGTGTGAATGGTGGTTATCCACAATGTCTTTCCACTAAAAGGAATCATATTGACATACTTCTTCAGGACAAGCATTAAAGGCCGTAGTCCGATGGTATGCAAAAGAGAACTTACCGCTGGAGGTCAAAATACCTTTACAAAATGAACGGATAGTACCCTAGCCAACATAACTAAACGTAAGGTACAAGATAAAAGGGTACTACTCCATAAACTGGTGTTTGGGCCGTAAATATCCCAAAATCTGGAAGTTAACGAAAAAACGCCCACACACAACCAGAATTACAGCGGAAAAGCAAAAGTAAAATGTCGCTGGATGCGTCGCTATGCAATTAAAGAAGGTATCTTGATAGTAAATCACATTTCAAAAGAAGGTAACTTGATAGTAAATCAAATTTTAACAGTAGGTATCTTGATAGGAAAGTAAACATTAAAAGAAAGTTAAAATGAATGGCCATGAAGCAGGTATCTTGATAAAACCAAATGTCCCTATACTGCACAAGGAGGCGCGCTGGTTGTCAATGGGCAGATTGTAGGCAGAAACAAGTCTGTCTACAAGGGACCAACAATATTTTATGAGGTAATTTCTCAGATAGAAAAAAGAATTCAACACAATATTGAGTCGCTGAGAATGACAGATGTAATACGTGAGAAATTCTACAATCAATGGACTGTGGAATTTGACAAAAGAAAATCATTAAAAAAAGGTTTGGTCTAAGAACCAGTACTCTACAATCAATGAAGAGAAATTCAAATTACTCATAAGTGATCAAAACAGTAAAAAGAAAGTTACGTGATTTTATCACGTGGCAATCAAATTCGTCTTCAATGCTTGCAGACAAATAGTCCATTATACAGGAGATACATTTTTTACTCGGTTCCCCTCCGTATACTTCAAGCCACACATACAGATATACGTCTTTTGTATTGATTTCTTCAATGGTGAAGTCCATAGCTATGACCATTTTTTTGTCAGATGCTTGAGGGACAATCTTTTAGCTTTGCGTCATCTTTTTCTTGCATGTGCATGTGTGTCTATTATTTTTCGGGAAGGGCGCCTATATTATACTCACTGCACGTGTCACATTGATCTTTTCTGTTCTTTTCTTTCTTCAACATATCAGAATTGAAATATCAAAATTGCTTTCTGCCGCAAAAGGCCTTCTTACTTTACTGACACCACTTTCGTGTATTTTCACTATTTGAATATTGATTCAAGGTCCATTTTGTTACCATCTACAGGGCTTATGCACCATTATATTATACAGGGTGCGGCAGAGAGGACGGACGTTTTTGGGATGGGTAGTACTCTCCGCCTCTCTCTACGATAGAGGTGGGGAGGGTGCCGTTTGACTCGTGAGATCCTAGCATTATTTTACCAGTTGTCGTTATGGAGCCTTGTACGGTGGAGCACCGCGTTTCCGCCTACGAGTGACGAAGCCCACTTTCACCTAAACAGCATGGTTAACCAGCAGAATTGTCGTTATTGGACTAATGAAAATCCGCAACAGTTACACGATGTTCATTGGCCTCCTCGGACCCCAGATTTATCCATATGCGATTTTTTCTTATAGGGACACCTCAAGGCTAGAGTATACGCGAACAAGCCCCGAACTCTGGACGAATTGAAGGGCGAAATTCGCGTGGAAGTCGCCCAAGTTGAAAGAGCGATGTTTTAGAGAGTCTACGCGAACTTCCAAGAACGCCTCCAGCACTGCATCAACGATTTCGGCCGCCACATGCCTGATGTGATTTTCCACACTTGACTGTCTCAAATGCTATTTCCTTGTGAACCTGATTCCATCAATAAATTTGTTTTCGAGTAAAAATTAACTATTTTATGATTTTTTTAAAACCGTCCATCCTCTCTGCCGCACCCTGTATAATATAGAGATAACTAAATTCTCCGACAGAAAGGTGGCCTAGCTCATAGCAACAGCGGTGGTCCCCAAATCCTACGATGTCAGAGACTCCCCGTTGCGCCAGTGATTCTAATGTCAACGAATGTTTTTTTTGTTGATTATTTAATCATCGGGTTAACATTACACCAATCAGGATATTGCAGCGTTCAGGCTGTACCGTCATATTTGCTCTTGCATAAATAAAGTCCATAAATACGCTGCGCTTCCAATAAATACACTGAAAATCGCAGCAAACCGTAACATCCATACAGTCAATCTCTGATTAGCAACTTCCGACCAACTTTTCGAAGTATATGTCCGCAGATTTTCAATAAATCGCAATTTCTGAAGTCAAGTGCTGGGTCCGCGGGATTTATGCACCGACTCAAAGCAACCTGAATATTTTATGAGTTCGAAACTTTTTCAATATCTCTCAAATATATATGCCGTTACGAAACAAAGTTCTTCCAAATGATATCTGTATTCGTTTTAGGACTACGCCCCGTGCCGACGTTAGCCGTTCAGAATTGCAGTTTTGTTCCGAATAGAATTGTTATAAAAGTGGTAGGGGGTATTTAAATTTGTTCCGAACGTGTTAGAAAATGTCACGAATTGTAGGAATAGTTACCGATTCATTTGTATGTAAGCGGTCTGGTCATGAATGAGACCGAAAGACATTGTAGGACATGGATCTGTTATTTATTCATTTTGACTAATGGGCGAGGACAAGCATGATTGATCAGACAGAAAAAAGCAAGATAGTGTCCCAAAGGTAAGAATACGTACGTAAGGATTCAACAGTAAGGACGACAGCAGAAATGCTTAAATGTTTTATGAGGAGCGATTATTGGTATATTTCGCAAGCAAAGAGACATAAAATATGCAATTTTTTTGAAAAAAAAAAATGGAAATGGATAAAGTATATCAATAAAGAAGTCAGAGACTTCTACCAGGAGGTTAAAAGATCGCAAAGGAAAGTACGTAGAGTTCTAAACTACTGCAGAAATAAGAAAGGCCAACTACTGAATAATCAGTAAGAAGGATTGGAAAGATGGGGTGAGTGTTTTGACGAATTCTTTAACAACAACCCCAAGGGAGAGCTGGGATCCAAGCCAGGCACAAGATACAACGATATATCCACCCACGAAAGATGAAGTACTTAGGGCCGATTTCACCAACATTAATATTATGGACCAATGGGAAAATACCTATCGAAACGCAATTTGACATAAGCTGTCAAAGGTCTCTGAATATTAGTGATTTCTATTGAAGTATTGAATAAAATCGTGAAAATTCGACTGTATTACAAACAAGACCACTTTTTGATACCAACAAGATGCTTTTGTACAGAAAAAACAGGACAACGTTCATGTGTTTTGATAGAGTAAAACGGGGAAATATGCCGCAACGGGTAATACGCCTCACTTCGCTCATAGTGCACTACGAGGGTTACAGAGGGCACCTACCACATTAATCTGTCGCCATAAATGCAAGCAAGTCCGTTACCTTTGAATGTGTGTTAATTACTTGATTTATTGTAAGATAGACCCAAAAAACCGTAAGTACAAACCAAAAATTATTTTTATATGAGATATGATAAGAATTTTTTCAAGTTTTCGTGGTCCGATTTAAATAATCCTTATTGCTAGGCAAAGTAAGATCCATAACCTAACATTTAACACATGTACCGCTTAATGGATTTACACGGGGTTTGTGCGTTTTAGTTCAAATGTTACTGTTGCGCAGTGGGGCAATATGCCGCATAAAAGTGACGGTGCGGCATATTACCCCATTTATTTTCTGCTTATTTCAGATTAACACAATGCCACGTTCTTATATTCGAAGAAATGTAAGAGTTCAATGGTCAGAAGAAGACCTTCGGAATGCAGTATCTGATATTCATGTAGGTAAAGGATCGGTTCGAGAAATAAGTCGTACTTATAATGTTCCAGTTAGAACCTTAATGAGAAGAATACGGTCGGGACACTTAAATAAAGTGGCATTAGGTCGCAAAAGCTTACTCAGTATGGTACAAGAAACAAGTTTAGTCAAATATATACAAAACATGGCATCGCACGGCTTCGCTTTATCTGCTCATGATATAAAAAAGCTTGCATATTCTTTTGCGATCCAACAAAATATTCCACGTAATTTTAATACCGAACGAAAAAGGGCAGGTCAAGATTGGTTTCTCGCCTTCATGAGACGACATCCTGAACTGGCAGTACGTAAGGCTCAAGGAATGTCTACTGCCAGAGCCAAAGGCATGACGAGACAAGAATGTACCCAATATTTCGAACTACTAGGAAACGTTTTGAGAGAAAATAATTTATTAAATAAGCCTCAAAACATGTTTAATCTCGATAAAACTGGATTGCAGTTAAATAATAATCCAGGCAAAGTTATGGTAACTAAAGGCACTAAAATGGTAAACTGTATCACGAGTGCTGAAAAGGGAGAAACTATTTCCGTTATAACATGTGTAAACGCAGAACGCAGTTTTTTCCCACCCTGCTGTATATTCAAAGGGAAAAACAAAAAAAAGGAATTTGAAGATGGTCTACCACCTGGAGGAAAGGTTGTTATGGGCGAGAAGTCAGCTTATGTCACATCTGAAATTTTTTGGCTATAGACGAAAACAACATGCCGAAATACTAACTTCACCAGAAACAATTTGCGCAAAACGAGCAAAGGAAGAAGTAAAAAGAACAAAATTAAAACAAAAAGACGAACAGAAAAAAACGCAAAGTATTGTTGAGCATAGGAAGAAAGCGGTAGTTCCAAAAAAGAAAACTAAAAAATCACCAAGCCCGAATTCGTCAGACACCGAAACCGATGTAGTAACCCAACAAAGGGACGATTCAGAAATCGATACTGATGAGTCAGAACTTTGTGCAGCATGTCATGGGTATTTTTACGATAAAAAAGGTCCCAAATGTGACTGACTCCAATGCGTAACATGTTTGAAATGGGTCCATGAAATATGTACGTAATCTGACAGAATTTGCGAAGAGTATACGCCGTTATCCGAAATAGCTACCAAGACAAAATCACATTAAAGGATATTTACCAGTATACCTAAGTGTATTAACAGTTACATTATTAGGATTATCTGTCTTGTTTTTTACTTTTTGAGTGTCCTCATTGGAAATAAAAGTGTATTTTTGCAATTTTCAGCATTTTCTATAAAAAGTTGAATTCCCCAATTTTTACGTTACGAAAACATGTTGCCTTATTACCCAGAGCTAGATGCCATATTACCCATAGGTGCGGGTAATATGGCAATAGTGAGTCATTGGACATTTTTGATTACAGTATTTTTGTCGATGGGAATAGGGCAACGAGAGTTTTCACACCGCAAACCTGCATGTGTAAGCTCTAAGGTTCAATAATCTTATTGCGACTAGGTCCGATGGAGGCCAGGATGTGAGCGTTTCAAATTTATGTTGCCATATTTACCCGCTTTACACTATATGTTATAGGCTTACATTTAACAATCCGTTATCCCCTTCAGCGAATGGAAATGCGGCAAATAATAGGTCGATTTTCTAGCTGTTAAATTTGGCAGCAGATTTGGACGTTTGTTAATGCATGGCACTCTCGAATTTACCAACTTCAATATACTGAAAGTTATCATTACATACCTGTTCAATAGTAGGGATTTGTCTGTATTTTGCAAGAAAATAGAATATAAAATACATTACATCCAATTCCTCATCTTCCTTTACGTCATAATAGTTATCATTTGTTAATTTATGGGTTAATGTCCTCTCCATCCTAAAACACAGATAATATGTGTAAGGGTGGTCAATCCCTACATCTCCCTGATGCATAATGCAATTACTATGGACAGACAAAAAATTATGTTAAATGTTTCACAAATAATGACTTTTAAGTCCAAAAAACCATAAAAACTAGTAATGTTTTTCTTTTTGACTGGCGGGGATATCTATCTGTCACTCGCAGGGTTGCCAAGTCTAACGACGATCACGCCCCGTGGTGGAGGGTGCGAAATGAATCTTTTACATTTGCTGGTTTTGAATTTTTTTCGTGAAAATTTACCAGGTATCATGATTATAAGTATCTATGGTAGATTGTTCGATCCGGAATTGGAAAGATCTCCTATTTATGAAAATATTTTTGATATCATCTGCAATCAGTGCACAAACACTGTGACATGATTTATAGCATAACCCGCTGCCCTATCGATATAAATTTAACATACAGGTCGCCTAGCCGTGTGGATGTAGTGGTCGGGGTGAATATCACGGCAGCAACTGATGACTTGGGCATGTCTGGTAACAACGTATGAAGTGAAACTCGCTAACTTGAAGAAATTTGAAGATTTTGTAGAATTTCTTTGAAAATGATGAAAGATATGTCTGATTTGGCAGGGTAATGTCGCAGCCAAATGGCAGTCACACTTTCTGACACAGTCCGGATCGAAAGATGACGATACTCGTGAAATGTATTGATACTTCTAAATATCTGTTCGTATCGAACCTCC
Source organism: Acanthoscelides obtectus (assembly GCA_963669975.1). NCBI lineage: Eukaryota > Metazoa > Arthropoda > Insecta > Coleoptera > Chrysomelidae > Acanthoscelides > Acanthoscelides obtectus. The sequence goes on from CAVLJG010000003.1 coordinate 114,592,577, forward strand.
CGACTGTCAAGATGTATAACCCAAGGTACCGACGGAGCTATCTTGCGGCGTCATGGAAATAATTTTAAATTTTCATTTGCATTTTTTCAAGTGTTGTGCAATGATTTTGGGAAAAATGTCACGAATAGTCTTATAAAGCATAGTAGAGTATATTTCAATAGTTGGCGGAACTTACTCCACTGGGACCAGGAGGGTGAAACGGGATACTAATGGACAATCTGGCAACCCTATCGCACCCTCACAAAATGGCCGCTGACAACCACACAAGTCACCGTGTTGTCATTGAATAGCATGGAAATCCCACACATGTGTCACTCCTTGAAATGCAATAATCAGCTGAATTCAAATAACGTCTGATATAAATATAACCTAGAATGTGTACTCGTGAAAAAATAAACATATAGCCAATTTGTAGTTTTTTTGTGTGGATGTTTGTTCAGTTGCTGAACAACGAAAAATATTCAACTTTATGGATGTATGGATATCAAAAAACCTGAATGGTTTTGTGGGAATATCAATCTAAGGTGCCATAATGATTCTGATGAACGGCAAGTAAATGACTGAATGTTTGGAAACAAGCAATATCTTTTGGTAGAGCCTGTCATCAAGTAGGTGCTTAATACGTGAATAAAAAATGAACAATAGTAATTAAAACATGAATTTTATTAAAAATCCAACATTTCTTTAAATTTTGACTGAATTATATGTATCTAATTTCTTAATATTCAATAAGCTGGTGATGTTTCAATGACATGTTGTCATCTCATACTTTGACAGTATCTTGTTTTCAACATTTCATAGCTTTTGGTTGCTAAAATTTTTTGATTGGAACTTGAAGCTCATTCGCTGTATCTGACGGTCTGTTACCCTATAGGTGGAGAATAACGGACTGTTTTTTTTTTAAATTGGCCCTTAGTGAAGTAATGAAGATGGAGGATAATAGAAGTGGAGCGGAAAATTGAGTAACTGCAGAAATACTTAAAAAAGGAGAAGAATCGCAAAATAGGATATGTAATATAATTGAATGTATTTAGCATCGAGAAATATTTCCTAAGGGTCATTGCTTTCCAGATATATGAAAGCGATGATCGGACGATATGCAAAGATTGTAGAGGGTTACCTTATTGGATGTAGCGTACAAGGTGTTTGCCAGAGTATTAAGAAACGGACCGAAGTGGCTCAATGATGGAGAAGTTGGGGAATACCAAGGTGGTTTTGGAGAGCGAAGAAGCGCATCAGCAAATTTACTTTAAAGATCATTCAAAATGAAAGTCATCCATGCTTTTTACCGATTTCAAACAAGCATATGACACTATTCCGTGGGACCATCTTTGAGGCTATAGCCCATCTTAAAATACCGAGGAAAATAATTAGGCTGGTGAAACTCACTTTGGAGGAAACGTCGAGCAAAGTATGCATGGGAGGTGGAATCTCAAGATGCTTTGAGGCATTGAAACAGGAAGATCCGTTATCTATAATTCTATTCAACTTGGTTTTAGAAACTTGCTTGAAAAAAACAAACATCTAACCAAGGGAATGGTATATCACTGCAGGCATCAGGTAATTGCATATGCCGATGATATAGTTATATCAACTAGAACTAGGGATGAATCAGTTGTGGTCTGTCTGGATGTGCAACAGGATGTTGTTCGTTAAAAAAAATGACATGTTTCTCTAACTTTCAAAATTTTTCTATGTTTCATATGTTTGCATAATTAAAATATACTCATCTAAGACAGGCTGCTAGTCTGCCATTTTTTTTTCAAAATAATAGAATGCAAATGTACCTTCATGCATATGTTACAAAAACTTCGTCTACTGTACACCTTAAAACCTTATTCCCCTTGCTCATCAAACCACAGGCGTTTAAAATTCTTCTTTATTGTATTCGTTTCGGTACCAACGGTGACTTTCCTTAGAACTCCCTTATGCAGTAAGCACTCCCTACCCGGTTCCATGGAGGTATTTTATTCCCATCGCAACTATTTCATAAAAAGTCGATATATCAGATATTCATGAGGAAATGAAGTTCCAAATCGCATTTCGCCTCATTTTATTACCATAATCTCGAGTAACGTCAATAAAACGATTGGAAGCTTTTTTAGGGTGAGCGGCGAGCGTATTTGGGAGAAGGAGATCAATTTTCGTTATGCATTCTTAAAAAACTTCATATGTATTGTAAAATGGCAACATATCCATGAAAACATTATGGAGATCAGTTCAAGCATCTACGCATGAAATAAGTCGGATACTATACGGTATTTTTTACGACTATCCGTTTTGACGTCTACTGAGGTGAACAGGTGATCACAAAAGCGACATCTTTGTATACTTTATCTGAAGTCACTTGAAACACTGTGAAATACCGGGTGCGTTTTATATATCTATATTTAACACGCTCTGTTGCTGCAAAAATCGCCAAATTTCCCAGCAAATATCCCCCGTATAAGATCAAAGGCAGTTTCACCGGTCCACGTGGAGTAAAGCACGCCTATTCGTGGACATAGCCAATGAGAAAGCGTGTATTTCAGAGCTCCGAACAAGTGCAGGTGGCTACTGAAAATTCAAACAGTTTAGCCAGTGCCGTGTAGCGGTGAATAAACGTGTTTTCTTTAGTCTGTCCGTGTTTTTTCATAGATTTTATTAGTTTGTGTGTTTTTGACTTTTGAATACTCAGTTTACTTGTTGATTTAATTGTTGTGTTGATTGTTCTTGTGTGTCCTAAATATGGCTCTTTGGAGACCTTGGGAAAATGATCCAAGCCACGAGGAGATGGTTGATGAACCTGTGCAGGCAGAATTCTTTCATAAAGATTTAGAGGAACAGACCCAAAGAGTTATCCTAAATATGTATGATTGTCTGAAAAACGAAAATCCAGATTCCTCGTAAAATCAAATTTTAAACAGAATTTGTATCCTGACAAAAATCAGTCGGTCTACCATTTATCGGGTTATAAAAAGGGGAGATGTAGTCAACCATTCCTTCCACAGAAAGCGCATAGGGCAGAAATTAAAAAGAATAGACGTGGGTTTTCAGGAAGATATTCGTCGTATAATATACGGATTTTATAAAGAAAATTGGTGCCCACGTTGGAAATGATACGGGATAAATTAAAAGATTATCCTGAAGATTTTTATAATAACAAATGCTTAGACTCACTGCACTGTATTGTAAAACTGTGTGGTTTTCAATACAAAAAATTAGATAAAAGAATGGTGATTATGGAGTCGTCTCGAATCGTTGAATTGCGCCAAGAATTTTTGCACAAAGTTAAAATCTATAGAGAGCAGAAAAGAAATCTGATTTACCTGGATGAAACGTGGTATGATACCCATGATGTTCTGCAGTACGACTGGGTTGACGACAGCAACAAGTGCATTTTAAATGCACCATGCAACCGTGGAAAACGAATCATTACTCTCCATGCTGGCAGTGAAAATGGATTTATACCTAATGCCTTGCTGTTATCTGCCAAAAATATCAAAAAATCATGTGCCGACTATCATGAGGACATGACCTCCGACTTATTTGAAAAGTGGATAGAGCAGCAGTTTATACCAAACATTTCCCCAAATTCAGTGATTATTATGGACAATGCGCCATACCATTCCCGACAGAAAAACAAAATTCCGAATACAGGCACAAAAAACAAGACATTATTGATTTTATGAAGGATAAGGGAATGGAAATACCACAAAAATCAACCAAAGCCATATTATTGGATCTTATTAAAAGACAAAAATTTGAAAAAGAGTATGTTGTTGACAATCTGCTTCAGCAAAATGGCCATGAAGTATTACGTCTACCTCCCTATTACTGCATTTTTAACCCGATTGAGTTGGTCTGGGCTGCTTTAAAAAAAAAAGTAAGAAAACATAATCAGACCCCTCAATTAATTGAATCACTATTGGCCACAATAAGAGATGCAGTATCTCATATTGCTGCCACAGACCTATGGAAGCAGTGTTCTAGGCATATTATTGAAAAAGAAAATGAATATTGTGTTTTGCCTCCTGTAAATCCCGTTGTAATTCCTCTATAAGATGACTCTAGCGACAGCTCCGAAGGCGAGGATGATATATAAATACCTATAATGTAAGTCGTTATATACCTTTTTATATACCTACCTGCTATGTAAATATTTGCCTATGTCAAACGTTGGAATTCTGTAATTTTTCCATTTCTTAACTTTCAGTCAACATAAATTAAACTCCCAATATAAGTATTTCTCATCCCAAATCAAAAAAATAAGAAGATAGTAAAATCCATTTATTGTGATATAAAAACATTATTATTATAGTTCTAAATAAATGACCGCACGCCTGTGATACGTCATGAAATTACAAAGGACGCGCCGACCAAAGGTTTTTATGCTATTTCAAGTGACTTCAGATAAAGTATACTTTACCCTATCCGTAGTCCAATTACGCCCCGACACAACAAAGATGCAGCGCGTCAAAGCGGCAGCCGCCTGAGCGTTGCAATAGCTATTGGTCATTCGGAAATAAAACATCGAACAAGTGCAGGATTCTACAGGATAGAACTCAGGCTAGTGGTAGCCGGTGTTTATACGTTATCATGTCGTCCACAAATACAGCAGATGAAACTGAGCATATTTCTACCCACGCTTTCTTCAGCCATGCTTCCTTTTCAGTGATATCTCTTCCCCGAAAACGTGTCTAAGACGGGACATTTGAATATTCGGGCAAAATAAATTGTCCTTAGGTGAAACCTGGATAAATGCAGGACATACAAAACCAAAACTATGGGCTGGCTCTACAATTAAATCGGCAGGACAAGCCTTCTTAGAATGGCTAACCACTGGTTTAAAGAATCCGTTAGGTACGCGTATCTAACCAATTCGTCATTTGTGTTGTAAAAATGGTCTCAAGTAGACTGAATCTATGAGCCCACGCTGAAAACTTAGCTACACTAAGCTTAGCTATATCTGGTAGATTTGGAACCAACACCTGTTAAATGCCTTGCTAACTATTATTTTTTGCAACTTATTAGTTTTCTTGAATGGTATGTATATGAAATAATTATTTCCAGGAGAAGGAAAACGATTTGTTGTCTGTTACATTGGCTGTGGATGGCTCATTTCATCAATGGTTTGAAGAAACGCTCCCAAGCTTGACGACAACGCCGTCATTGTACTTAATAATGCTGCATACCACACTGGAAAACTAGAAAAAATTCCCACAGCATCCACAAGAAAGGCAGAAATTCAACAATAGCTCCTATAAAACGACATTAGTTTGAATGAAAATATAGTCAAAGCAAAACTTGTCCATCTAGTCACGCAGCACAAAAATAAGTATAATCTTAATGTTATTGACGAAATGGCTAAAAACCAAAGTAACACCGTTTTAAGACTACCCCCTTATCACTGCAAATTAAATCCCACTGAAATTATTTGGGCAAATATAATAGACTATGTGGCTTCAAACAATAGAATATTCAAATTTTCTGCATCCCTCACGTTCAAGAGGCAATCGAAACAAAGATGTGGGATCTGGACAATATGATCGATATTCAAATTGAAGCTGCCTAATATTAACCATTCGGAAGATGATTCAAGTACTTCCAGCGAATAAAGTATTGTGAAAAGTATGTGCACTTCTTTCTATAAAAATAACACTGGTCAACACAGGTCTTGCCACACGAACTTTGACAGCTAATTTTGTTTTATCAGTCTACCCTCATTATTACATGACAGCTGTCATATGTCTATTAGCCTCATATTTGTTGTGATACGGTAATACTCATAACTAGTACTACTGCAGTAAATTAACAGAAATGCTTACAAGTAAATCCTTATAAAAATATTTGTTGTTGAATTTGAACACTTTTGTGATTTATTAACCCTGTGAATATGTCGAAGAAGTGTAATAATGATCCTAACTCTTTTTGTTATGTCTGCGGAGAACTAACATTCAAAAAACAACGACGAAACTTTACGAATCTTGTGTCGGAGTGTTATCACCAATGTTTTGGTTTTTCTGTCGCCCATCAAGACAAATCTTGGGCCCCTCATGTCTGTTGCATAACGTGTGTGAAAAATTTAACTGCCTGGAAGAAAGATGCACGACCTATGCCGTTTGCTGTACCCATGATATGGACTGAACAGCGAGATCACGTTTCAGATTGCTATTTTTGTCTCACAGACATAAAAGGTATAAATTACAAGAAAAAAAACCACAGTTATTTACCCTAACTTATCTTCGGCTATAAGACCAGTCTCTCATTGTAAAACATTGCCAGAACTAATACCAGTTGCAACTACGTCTGTTGAGAACAATTCACAACCGTCCACTTCAGGTGAATGTGTTGACGAGGACGATGACTTTGAGTTATTTACCCCTTGTACAGCCAAATAATGTGTTTCTACCACCATTGCATACCAAATTAGGATTAATAAAAAATTTTGTGAAGGCAATGGATCGCAATGGGGGTGGATTTTTGTATCTAAAAGAAAAATCCCCTAAAATAAGTGATGCAAAGATGAAAGGGTATTTTTGTTGGCCCTCAAATTAGGGAGTTAATAAAAGATTCAAGATTTGAAGAAAAATTAAGCGATTTAGAAACATCTGTAAGGAAGGCTTTTAAAAATGTTGTTTCAAATTTTTTGGGTAACCACAAGAGTGACAGCTACAGAGAGTTGGTTAGCGAGCTATTATTGTCATTGCAAGCATTGGGTTGCAACATGTCTCTTAAGATCCATTTTTCAGACTCGCACCTGGATTTTTTTCCTGACAATTTAGAGGCTGTCAGCGACGGGCACAGTGAGAGGTTCCATCAGGACATTTATAATATGGAAAAGCGGTACCAGGGCAAATGGAGCCCAAATATGTTATCAGATTACTGCTTGACAATTAAAAGGGACCAACCAGAAGCTAAATATTCAAGAAAATCTTAGATTATTAAGTCATTTATAAAAAAAAATAACTTTTGATTTACGAGATCTGTGTTTTTTCTTAATATTTTAAATTACTCAATAGATTAAAATCCTTTTCTAGCGAATTTTTTTTAACTATTTATTTTTCCTTACAATCACCAATTAAAGTAAAAAATATCAAAAAAGTCCGTGTGGCACGACAAAGTTAAAATTTTGTTGACCAGTGTAATCATTTATTTTATTAGATTATTCCAAGACCATTGAGGAAGATACGGACCTGTACAATCTCGCTTTTGGGCATGTTGTGTTTGGCGTAAATGAACTACGAATAGGATACAGTAATTTTCATGCTATACTCAACTAGATATTTGCTTCTAGCCAAGAATCTGCCCCGATCACACGACCTATTGAGAGAAACCGTGTATGGTTAAAAGGAGTTAATCGATATCTAACTATTCCAGGCTGCATGTTGCCAAGTGACTCACCTCAATGTAAAGGGAGTTGGCAAAGTTTTAACGACACGGAACATGGAATATATAGCCCAGCTATTGAAGCATCCGGACTGCCTGGCAGTGCTTGTGTGTCAATTAATTTTAACATTAATGCTCCCGAACTGGCGGAGGCGCGAAGTTGGCCGAATCTGCACCGGAGGGAGATGCGGGAAAAGGTGTACGATGTGTAACTTTAATTTTATGGAGCTCATTACGAACGAACTGCTTTTATCTGTATAGTTTTCCGGAGTTTCGAAAACGCGCTGTTCAGCGCAGGTACTTCTATAAGTTAGGCTGTTTAGGTGTTTATTAATTCTGCATCGTAAAAGCAATATGCACATTACGAATATTTTCTCGGAAAGTAAGATATATGCGTGTTTCAAAGTTGTGCATTCAGGTAACTAAGAAAATGGCACTAAGAAAGTTTCGCAATTCTGTGTATTTCCGGAGATAGATGGAAAGAACCGGATCTTTCCAAACTCATGTTTCCTCGCATATTTGAGATATAATAATAATAATAATAAGTTTATTGCAAAAGAAAAAGTATAGCAGTAGTAGATGCAAGACAATATTATACAATAAACGAATGGACCCAAAAAAGTTTCGCAGAAACTTGTGCTTGGGCATGAGCTCACGTATAAATAACTTAAGACTAAAAAAAAACAAAACAAAAAAATATATATATATATAAAATCTATTAGACAAGTCCTGGTAAAATTTTTAAAGAGCCAGAGACGCAAAATCGGGACGTAGACGCAATCGAGATAGAGACAATATTGAAACAATATTGGTGATTATACAAGAACAAAAATTGGTAAAAATAAGTCATAAAATATATACATTTTTTTTTATTTTGAAATTTCAATAATCTTGAGAGAGATTTCCGCTTTCAGTAGTAGTAGATATTTTTGATATAAATCGCTTGATGAATGTTGAGCCTATGCTGGTCCAAAATCCACAGTCTTAGATGCTTTTTCATAACCTTTGTATTTCTAATACCTTTTATCTGAGGAGGGATTAAATTATATATTTTTGGTCCTAGGAAAGTGAAACTCCTCTGACCTATGGTCTTTTTAGGCTTTGGTATGCGTACTGAATGATCTTTGGATCTGGTGTGATGGTCATGTGGGAGGAGGTTAATAAATGCTTATGTTTTGTAATATACTAAGTGACATACAAATCCGAACAACCAGTTTAAATGGTTTTATTTTAATAAAAGTTGGTGAATGTATTTATCTTACTGTAAATAACAAGTGAAAAAAATTTCAGCCTTATCAGCTGGACATTCCGGTTTTTATACTGCTTTTTTTTAATTCACTAACGCTCTAAAAATGAATATTTCAGCCGCAGTAAAGAATCAGCGTTGACGGATTTTGGTTCTTGACATCCTTTATGATCGGTTACGATGCCTAGAGTACGGAGACCTGTACGATTTCGTCAACTTAGTGAGTTTGATAGGGGCCGTATAGTGGGACTTCGGGAAGCTGGACCTTCTTTTCGGGCAATTGCAGTTAGAGTGCAAAGAAGTGTAGACACTGTGGTTAGGTGTTGTCAGGCATGGCTTCGAGAAGGCCGTACGCAAAGAGCAAGGGGCACTGGACGCCGCCGTAGAACAACAGACCGTGAAGATCGCCACCTAAGATTATTGGCCTTAAGGGACCGTTTCTCCACTACCAGGTCCATTGCAAATGAATGGTTTGCAGAACACGGAAGACCTATTGGCATGCGAAGTGTTTACCGACGAATGAGAAGTTTTGGCTTGTTTTCATACCGGCCACACTAGGTCCTCCCTTTAACTCGAGAACACCGACATAATCGCCTTGAGTGATGCAGACAACGGTCACTCTGGGATCAGGAATGGAACAGTATTGTCTTTAGTGGCGAGTCTCGATTTTGTTTAGGCATGCACGATGGTCGTGCCAGGGTTAGAAGGCGACGTGGTGAAAGGAGGAATCCACAGTTTTTTGTTGAAAGACATGTTCATCACACTGTTGGAGTTATGGTTTGGGGTGCTATAGCTTATGGTTCCAGGTCACCTTTAATCTTCATCAGAGGTAACATGAACGCGCAGCGTTATATCCATGAAGTTGTAGAACCCCATCTTTTACCCTATCTTGACACCCTGGCAGATCCAACTTTCCAACAAGATAATGCCCGACCACATGTTGCAAGAGTCACAATAGGCTTCTTTCAACATAATGATGTCACATTGTTACCATGGCCACCAAGATCCCCAATTGAGCACGTGTGGGATATGATGGGTAGGAGATTGCTCAATTTGCAACGTCCTCCTCAGACTCTAGAAGCACTTCGAGAGGAGTTGGTGGTTGCCTGGAATGAGATACCACAGGAGGGCATTGACCACCTGATCAGAAGCATACCTAGGCGCGTTGGAGAATGCGTAGCACATCAGGGTGCATCCACACATTATCAAAGGTCAAAGGGCTTTAAAGCAGTGCAATCATTTTGAAATTTTTATCATTTACTTATTATGCTTCATTAAGTACTTATACAAAATTTTATTAAAATAAAAGCATTTAAACTGGGTGTTCGGATTTATATGTCACTTAGTATATAAATTGAGACAAGTGTTTCCTGGTCGACTCGTGCCTTTGGGAGGTGACTTGGGATGCCCAGCGCGCTCGTCAGATTTAAGCATGTGCGACTTTTTTCGGTGGGGTTATTTAAAGGAACTAGTTTTTAAACATCGCCCTAACACTTCAGATGAGCTAAAGACCCGATTGTTGAGGAAACGTCGACGGCCACTAAGTTGCTGAAGTTGTGTTCGAAATACTATAAAAAATAGGGTTACGTACAAATTACAGTAAAAATAGTTTAAATCCTGTAAGTTATTCAGTTTTTCTTTGATACCTCCTCTAAACCGGATCATCACACGTGCCCCACCCTGTACATCACGTATATTCTTATTTTCGTGGCGTTATTGAGGTCTTAGCAGGTTATTGTGGCATGTTTTATACATTTTTTGATTCCCAAAACTTTTAGGATTGACATCAAATGAACTTCAAAACTCCATATCTTCTGCTTCTACTCGATTTCTAATTAAATTCTGCCTCGATAGCACACCTCCGAACGAACTGATATCGAATTACGAACACAGTACCCAGAAAATTTTCTCACAGTCAAGTCGGCTATGAAATAAAATTAATAAAACAAGCAGCGATAATTCCAGCCGAACATCGCTATTCTCGTCAGAGCAGACTAGATCCCATTGAGGAGCCGACGCGGAGCGACTATGGTCGGTGAGCTGGTAGATTGACTTTCTCTTAACGCATTTCGATGCTTGTAATCTAACTAAATCGAAGTAATATTTTCGTAGAGCATCCACAACCTTTAAAGCATTGACAAAGTATGTTTATATTTTTAAAACGTACCAAATTTGGTTAGTGCAATGTATGATAGTTCAACTGTTGATGCAGATAAAGTAGTAGTTTTTTTTCATATTTTCGCTGGTTATCGTGCCAATATTTTCGACAACTCTCGCCGTGATATATTAGCTGAGTAATGAGACGTCAAAATGGAAAAAAATATTTTGTGACGATGAGTCGTTATTGAGAGCCCAAATGCCATCAAACGTGGCTCAGTTCAGAAGACATTCCACATCTAGGGTGTAAATTCGTAACCTTAGTCTAATCATATTAGCAAATTTCACAGAATGAGAAACTTTGTTTTTTGGGATTCAATCAAAAGTGTTGACAGAAACAAAAAAACCTGTCATAAAAATGAGACCACACGTCAAAAGATCCGACTAATAACAAAAATGTTATGAACGAAAAACGAGGGCAACTGCAGGTTTTGGCACTTGGTGGTAGTGCGACGATGTTGTCTCGTAGATATTTGAAATTCCTCAAATTTGTAGGATTTGTACTTCTAAATAACCACAACAAAATTGGAGTAGATTGGTCAAGTAGTCTTTGAGAATTTATAATTGTTTATCCCAAAATACCTGTTTTCCGGCCATCATTTCTAGTTTATTGAGCAATATACAGGGTTAGGTCAAAGCACATTTTATAGCAAAATACCCCAGTTTACCTTGCCGATATGTATCGCAAACCGTTCCGGAAGATAAATGTTATTTTTATGCAAAAAATGATGGGTTACGTTTTGTCTAAACAAATTGAAACATTTCGTTTTTGTGAGTAACAAATGCGCTACGATATTTGAAAAACATAAATTCCATACACATCTTAAAACGAAGCGGATGTGTCATCATCTTTTGTTGAGAATTACTTACAAATACGAAAGGTTTGAATCTGTTTGGAAGAAAAAACATATACCTATACTTTTTCCATAAAAATAACATTTATCTTCCGGAATGGTTTGTGATTCGTATCGGCAAGGCAAACTATAGTGCATTCTTCTAGTCGGATCTCTTTACGTGTGATCTCATTCTGTTTCATGAATACCTTAAAATCTTTTATGACGAAACTTTCAATTGAATCCAAAAAACACGTTATTTTCCCACGAAAATTGGGTACCCATTTTATACATCCACGTTTTGAATACCAAATTGCAGCAATAAAACCAGACCTTACAAATACTTCGCAAAACAGGGGTATTTTCGTGTAATATTAACTACTGAAATAAGGTAAATCTTGTGAGAAAAACTATAATGAGGTGAATTACGTTTCATAAACAAATAGCAGATTCTTGAGGCATAAGATGCAAAAATCTTGGATCTGCAGAGCATAATACAGAAAATGCAACCATCATAGGTAGAAAAGTTCTCTTTATTTTTTATGATGCTCCAATCAAAAGCCAAAGCAAAGTCTCGCGATGGAAGTCCGACTTTCATGATTATGATGTTTTCATAACCGTAAAGGGTCATGACATAAAAAAATTAACATTTCAAAAGACAACGCTTCGGGGGCCAACATAGCATTTAAGCCTTATTTTCAAGCTTTCTCTTTCAAAACCTTTGAGTGGCGGGTCGATATTGAAAGTTATGTCATTTTATCCCTAAAGACCGACAACTATCGGTTATGTGTACTTTTGATGAGATTTAGATAGTTTCAGATTTACAATTTGAAAAGTGAGTACAGGTTTTATGGATACTTGAAATGAAGGATTTAATAAAAAATCTTTACTTGCATACCCGTTAACGAGCTTGAAAATAACATAACCGTGCTTTTCGCGGACAAATCCAGTTTTTTTATATACGGAAGCAGCCGCGCAGGCAGCAGCCTAAATGCCGGGACAACGCGGCGGCTACGAGGATGCGAAATTTTTTTAAAGTTAAAGTTTCTAAAGTTTATTCGAATTCAAATTCAAAAACCAATATAAATTACAAATTAAAAACAACCTTCAGTACAATTTAAATAAAAAAAGCCTCAAAAATACATGAGCTTGTATACTCTTGCTACCCTGAATAACCAAGATTGCAACAGAAATCTGAGCAAAGATACTAGCATCAGATCTAGAACCAGCAAGTAACGGTATATGTAATTCTGTATGCTTTCGTAAAGGGTAAATGTATGAATCTTGTCGTAACAAATCCTAAATTACGTGTCTGCATAAACAAATCTAAAATTCATAACAATAGTACAGAAGCATACTAAAAACACTCAGAAGTATAAATATAGAGTACATAAAATATGAATATCTGAAATATGATAATATAGGTATATTTCGAGTAGTTTAAACTATGTTGTTTAAACAATAAAAATTTTGCGTAAAGGTTAAGCAGAGAAACAAGAGTACTACAATTTACTACAAAACAATTTACTACAAAAGAATAGACACCTAAGCTATAAGCTTGTGTGTGTCACACAATATACAAATTCAGTGCATGGCTAATGGTCATAAGGTATATTATGAGCAAATGTGCATAAAAAAAGAAATAAAAAAAAACATTAGATAGAAACGAAATTACTGAGTTGAGTCAAGCTACCGTCGAGGAAAGCATGATTTATTCACTCTGGTATAGGTGTAACATATTTATTTTAGTTCTTGTTTCATAAGCGTGGCTGGTTGAAACATTGTTTCGGGAGTGAACAAATTTTAGAGCAGCAAAAGTATATAAACCTCTAACATTCAAAGGATCATTTTCAATGTAAACAAATCTGCAACTTGACCTACATGGGATACGAAAAATAGTCCTGACAATATAATTTTGCGTGGTTTGTAGTATTTTTAAAGTACTAGTGTATGCGGCTCTCCACATACTTATCCCGTAAGTTAGTAGACACCCCACAAACGAGTTGTATATTGAAAGATGACTCTTTCTGCTTAAAATATTCCTAAGAATGAAAAACTTATGAATAATTCTCCTTAATTTCGATGCCAAAAGCTCGGCATGATTCTGCCATTTTAAACTACTGTCAATAGTGATTCCTAAGTATATATATATACAGGGTGACTTTGAAGTTGAGTCATTAATTTTCAGATAATGATTGTAGAAGGAAGATAAACCAAAATATGTGTGTAAAAATAAAAAAAAATAAAAAAAAATTTTTACCTTGTTTTATAAAGTATCCTCCCGACAAGTATTTCAGTGCGGACCTGTATTTGATCGTGAGGTCCCCTGTGAGGTCTTAAGTCACTTGATTCACGAGCCCGTTGTACTACATTAACAAAGGCACGAGGGGTTGGTTGCACTCGATTGGGAAACCGATCCGCATAAACATGTGCCATTTTTTATTTCGTTTGAGCCACGCAACAGACACTATTCACACGCCTTACCGACTGACACTGACTGTATGTATCACTGAACTGAAGAAAATAATTGTAAAACATCGTTCCAAATTCTTTCGCTTTTTTGTTTCCGATGCGATGAACCGAGGCGGATTATATCCGTTGTTGCCAAACACGAGCACATATTACGAGTATTATTGAACAGGGCGGTACTCAAACTTCCAAAGGGCTATAACTTTGTTACTTTAATTTTACCAGAAAAATGGTAAAGGAAAAAAACATTTCTTTTGATCAGATCTACTCACTGTTAAAATAAATGACTCAACTTCGAAGTCACCCTGTATATATATATATATATAAATTTTGTCGAAGTACCCAACAAAAGGCGGAAGCTTTAATTTTTCACCTATATATATATATATATATATATATATATAAACTTCAACTCTTTCGACAGTGTCAGCACTATCATTTATAATTAATGTTCGGTGGTGTAATGGCATGCCTGCTTTGGTTGGAGAAAACGTTACATACTTGGTTTTAGAGATATTAAGTTTAAGTAAATTGTTATCCAACCAGCATTTGACTTTATTTAATGACAACTCGGCATTCCGTATTGCGTCATCCCATGAATGACCAGTGCAAACTAAAACAGTATCGTCTGCATATGATATCATTTTAAAGTTGAAATTACATCGAAGTAGTTCATTTATGTATATGAGGAACAGTGTTGGTCCCAAAACCGTCCCCTGAGGCACACCTATTTTGATCTTTTGAATGTTGCTTAAATCTGACCCTACCTTGACTTGTTGTAATCGATCAGCCTAATAGTTCTCAAATAAGTTCAGAACTCCGCTACGCACTCCAACACTTTCTAGTTTCTTTAATAAAACTGTATGAGATACTGAATCGAAAGCCTTTTGAAGATCTAGGAAAACTGCAACAGTCTTATTTCCATCTTGAAAATTTTCAAGCACCTGTCTTGTAAGTTCTTGTAGAGATTGCTCTGTATTGCGGAACCCAAATTGACAGTTCGATATTATGTCATGTTTCTCAAGAAAAGAACAAAGTCTGTCATTCAAACACTTCTCAAAAATCTTCCCAAATACACTGATAACTGAAATAGGTTTATAATTGAACATATTGTCTTTACTTCCAGATTTAAATATTGGTGTCACTATGCTTTCTTTAAATTGGCGAGGAATTATTTTGTTAATCAAATTTTTGAAGGTTAGTAGAACTGGGAAAGGCTTCCTCTTGTAGATTGTCCCACAATCTCGACACCTTAGGGAAAAGGAGCGGTCGTATCGTAAAGTTCTGGATGTACAAAGCTCGACTCGGTTAGGATGGGAGGCCAAAGCAAGACTAGTCTGTCTGGCAGGTACTTAGAGCGGCATCATCATGGCTGAGAGCTCAGATTAGCAGAGCCCGTTGGTGTAGCGGTAGAAGAGAGCTAGATCGCCGACGGCTCGCTGGTGCGAGAGGTTTGTTAGAGAAGAATCATCGCTCAGTCGAACAGCCCACATCTGGACAGCATGGAGCATAAATAATGTAGTCGAGGCGGCAGCACTCGAAAGGTGTGAGCAACACTCGGGGTTAGGTCTTGTCTCGGCCTTGTATGGAGTGAGGTCATGCGGAGAAAAGTGTGGTAACCTCCAGGTGTCTCGTCAAAGATGAAGTCGCTGCTAGTCTTCTTTTTTCCAGCTCAACGGCAGAGATCGGCTGGTCCACAGTGTGTTCCTTTATAGGGATCAGGGACAAAATTCGATATCTTAAAAACTAGTGTTCCTATTTGAATTCTGTAAACGCAGAGCGATTACTTATTTAAGTAGTTTTCTAAAGTATGACAAAAATTATTTAAAATAATAAGAAGGGGTGGGGGAGCAGGATGCATTTCGCATAAATCGTTTTTTTTTTGTAAAAGTCAAAATATTAAGTTGATGATCTCGAATAAATTGGGATAAGGTAGGATATTATTATAGCACTCTTAAGAGAGGCAAAAAAGTCACGTTTTTATTTTTCAAAATCTTTACCGAATGATTTAAAAGATAATGTAGCCAACTTGTGGCGGGCGCAATATGATTTATTAAATTTGTCTATCTATTTGAAAAAATAATAAGAATAATTCAAATAAAAAATAAATCTGTATAATTTGAAATTGATATTTAGGTTTTTATTTAAAAAAATATATTTAACAAAATAACAATTACTTAGTAGGTAATGTATGAAATAATAATATAAACTATATTAAAAAATAACACCAAATATACCCCTAATCGGAATAGGATTTCATGCTCGGTGCTGTGTCATTCGTTATTGTGCCCAAGTCAATACCTAAATTATCATTTTCTTGCTTTTTTAAGTAGTTCTGAACTGCCTCGTTGCATTTCTTATATTTTTTTGAGCTCACCTTTCTTTTTGAGGATATAAAAGGATCAGAAGTAAGTAAAAGAACACGCATGAGATCCTTATTCGTATCTGTTCTTGAACATTTTCTGGTGTGAGATAATCGATGTTTCTTTACCTCTTTATGGCGAGCCTCAAGCGCATCCACCGACAGTTCTCCAATGGGCAAACAAAATGCATCAATTATCTCACACCCATGAACAAGGACCTTATGTACCGTGTTTGGCATGTTGTACCACTTATAAAGGTGGATATACAAGTTTCTTGCTTCTTCCAGCAATGACACAAACTTTTCCATAATAGCGCAACCACTAGCTAACACTCCTAAGATGATCGCAAATTTCTCGATTAATTCCCTGTCAACCCCTGTGATATCTGAACTTGTTTGTGGATTGTGGAAAAAAATTCTGGCCGTATTGCCATCATTTGAGGAGCCATACCCGGGTTTTGGTTTGTCAACTATTAGAGACAGCTTGGCTATGAACTCTGCTTGGATTCGTTTTTTGTTTGCTTCGACTATAGCTTTGTTTTCAGGCCCACGAACCTGCCAAGATTTAGTTGGCAGGCAGTATCCAATATGGAGTAAGCATTCAAAAAAACGAATCCAGCAGTGTAAAGTTGACAAACCAAACCGGTAATTGTCTAGGTTAGGAGAACGGTTAATCCCTGCTAACGTGTTCATGTCTTTGGGTGTGGCTCCGCAAATGATGCACTTCATAGTTGAATTTGTCTCTGATAGAACGTTTCCAACACTGCCGTCCAACATTGTTAACATCATATCAACTTCAATTATATAAGAGTGCCCTTCTTTTGTTTTAATCTCAATAGGAATCAAATTTTCAATTTTTGTTATTATTTCCTTTTCCGTATTCCGCACTAATCAGCATTTTCCTTTTTAAATAAAAACATGATCGGCCTACAATATAAAGTAGATGAAGGGCTCTCATTTTTCCACAATACCTTATTCGTTTCCATATCAATCAATCTGAGTGGCGTCATTCCTACAAGAAACAGAAATTCGTCGGTGTTTTCTAAATCAGAAAATTTCTGCTTATATTGGCAATGCCCAGAACTGCCATCAAATCCCCACTTGCATACCACTTTAATCCGGCAATCTCTCTCTTCAAAATTTATTATTTCAAGGATACTTTCAGCTGTTTTCTGTAGAAGTTCTTGCAAATCAACTTCTGCAGAAATTTCAGTAATAATAAATTGTGAAGGGAGGATAGCATTTTTTGTTTTCTGTAATTCTTTATAACTAGGAAGGCAGTTCTGGGCCTTACCATTAATAACAAACCTAAGTAGCAAATACTTTCTTACGGATATATCCAAATCTACCATAAGGGCTAAAGCTTCAGCTGTACTAAAATTAAAAATTTGTGGCGAGACCTCACTGTGATTGCTTCCAGAAACGACATTTACAGCTAATTGAAGTTCATTTGCAGATCTGTCTGTGGTTAGTTCGGCTACACGTCTTAGTTTTGTTTTCTCCGATGCCTCTTCAAATGGCACCCGTGGCCGTCCAACTGAGCGACAAGGAGGTTCTTGTCCCTCATCCGAAGATGTGTTCTCTTCAGAATCATTATTTATTCTATATATAATCTTGTCTAACCAATATACTATACCTGATTTTGTAAAAGTCGATTCCGAGATTGTCCTACTTTCTGCCACTTAATTGCCATTTTCAACCAAAACAACTGGCTGCATTTCATAATATTACTTTTAAGATGTTTGGAAGGTTCATCTGTTATATAAATAAGAGATAATATCTTTTCTATTTCCTCTCGGTGCTTCTATCCTCACATCAATCAAATCTCTATTTCTGACAATAGCACCATGTCCTAAAAAAAATGATATCTGCCTTAGACGTGGCATGACGTGATTTAAACTTTTTATCAAAACTTACTATGGACAGATAAACAATAAATAAAAAAAATTTTAGGGTGATGGTAGGTGATTTTTGTAAAACTCAAAGTCAAAAGTTAAAAAAAAATTAAAACAATCGGTAATAGTCACTTTAACTTAAAAATTATCTAACTATAATTATATTTTAAATAAATCTATACATCAATATAATGTACTTACCAGCCTCATTACCAGCCATATTGGAAAAGTTAAAATATTTAAATATTTCGACACAAAATTTATATCCTTCTCGAGCAATAAAACAGAGATTTTTCGCCTTCTTGACAGGTCTCGACATGTCTAACTTTAAAGTTGCTAAAATAGGTAAGTCGCAGCCAACTTGATTAAAGTACTATACTTACGTGTTGCAGTGACTATTTATCTATCCAATGGTATAATAAAAGCAACAGAATTCTAATGTCAAAAATTATGTTTTTGAGTAATTTTGTCCATTGGGCGCCACACTGTGGGTCGCTCTGACAGCTGACCTGCTCGTAGTGAGCAGTGTGTGCCCCACTTGGCAGTCGCTCTTTGATATTACAGAACCTTTAAAGTACTGTGAGGTTTTGAGATATAACGTCTCAAAAAAAAAACTTGTGTGTATTTCGAATTTTTGGAATTTTGGGCTTGTCTCAAAATAGTGAAAGTCCTAAAATATAAACATCAAATGGTTGGGTGGATTACTGATCTGCAGATTCTTAGTCTGTGGTCAAAGGATGTCATCCTAAACCTGTCCGATCCAGCTACAAGCTCTCGATCTATTAGGAGCGTCGTCGTAGTCGAACTTTTTGAGTTGCCGAGCAACTTTCTAAATTGGCGCTCCTCTCAAAGCTTCCATCGGCTGAATTTTAATGCCTCTTACTTTGCCAAAGGTTAGTAGGTATAAAGTGGAGTGGCAAGTGCGCTTCAGGATACGGCTTCCTACCGATATAAAAGAAGGTAGCATTAGAAGCCGATAGAATGTCTACAATCGGGGGGTTTTATTGTCTCTTCGTTCACTTTGCTCCTGTTTCCGCGTTGTTAACATGATTGCTTTCATTTAAACAGGGGCGCCTTAATTTAATGGCATTGGGAGGTTCCGATTTGATATTTTTTAGTAGTTCAAATGTCTCATGCGAGATCGCTGAATCGTGCGAACAGGATCCTCCGTCTATATGTTTCTGTAGAGACTACACCTGAAAGTTTAACAGCTCTTGCAACGTATGTTGTCAAGGTTTATGCTCCGATCTGGTTTTCCATAAAATCTCACTCTCACTGTAAAGATGGATCACGACACTTTTTTTAAACTCATTATATTTACCATCAAATTTGAAATCCATCGTCGACCCAGTAATTCAAAGAAAAAGCTATTTCGCACATCCGGAAAACGTATTGCTCGCAAGGTTAATAGACTCCCAGCCGTACATTCTTGAATTCTGCACGACGAATTTTGAAAGCTAGATCAGTAACAACCAAAAGTTTGCGCCTTTTTAAGTTACCAAAGATAAACTTCAATGCATAAACCTATTATGATCTTTTGAAATAATTATAAAATATACTAAGTGACATATAAATCCGAACACCCAGTTTAAATGGTTTTATTTTAATAAAATTTTGTATAAGTACTTAATGAAGCATAATAAGTAAATGATAAAAATTTCAAAATGATTGCACTGCTTTGAAGCCCTTTGACCTTTAATAATGTGTGGATGCACCCTGATGTACTACGCATTCTCCAACGCGCCTAGGCATACTTCTGATCAGGTGGTCAATGTCCTCCTGTGGTATCTCATTCCAGGCAACCACCAACTCCTCTCGAAGTGCTTCTAGAGTCTGAGGAGGAGGTTGCAAATTTAGCAATCTCCTACCAATCATATCTCACACGTGCTCAATTGGGGATAAGTCGGGAGATCTTGGTGGCCATGGTAACAATGTGACATCATTATGTTGAAAGAAGTCTACCTATTGTGACTCTTGCAATATGTGGTCGGGCATTATCTTGTTGGAAAGTTGGATCTGCCAGGGTGTCAAGATAGGGTAAAAGTGGCCATGGTAACAATGTGACATCATTATGTTGAAAGAAGTCTATTGTGACTCTTGCAACATGTGGTCGGGCATTATCTTGTTGGAAAGTTGGATCTGCCAGTGTGTCAAGACAGGGTAAAAGATGGGGTTCTAGAACTTCGTGGATCTAACGCTGCGCGTTTATGTTACCTCTGATGAAGATTAAAGGTGACCTGGAACCATAAGCTATAGCACCCCAAACCATAACTCCAACAGTATGATGAACATGTCTTTCAACAAAAAACTGTGGATTTCTCCTTTCACCACGTCGCCTTCTAACCCTGGCACGACCATCGTGCATGCCTAAACGAAATCGAGACTCGTCACTAAAGACAATACTGTTCCATTCCTGATCCCAGAGTGACCGTTGCCTGCACCACTCAAGGCGATTACGTCGGTGTTCTCGAGTTAAAGGGAGGACCCAGTGTGGCCGGTATGAAAACAAGCCAAAACTTCTCATTCGTCGGTAAACACTTCGCATGCCAATAGGTATTCCGTGTTCTGCAAACCATTCATTTGCAATGGACCTGGTATTGGAGAACCGGTCCCTTAAGGCCAATAATCTTAGGCGCCGATCTTCACGGTCTGTTGTTCTACGGCGGCGTCCAGTGCCCCTTGCTCTTTGCGTACGGCCTTCTCGAAGCCATGCCTGACAACACCTAACCACAGTGTCTACACTTCTTTGCACTCTAACTGCAATTGCCCGAAAAGAAAGTCCAGCTTCCCGAAGTCCCACTATACGGCCCATATCAAACTCACTAAGTTGACGAAATCGTACAGGTCTCCGTACTCTAGGCATCGTAACCGATCGTAAAGGATGTCAAGAAACAAAATCCGCCAACGTTGATTCGTTACTGCGGCTGAAATATTCATTTTTAAAGCGTTAGTGAATTAAAAAAAAGCAGTATAAAAACCGGAATGTACAACTGATAAGGCTGAAAATTTTTTCACTTGTTATTTACAGTAAGATAAATACATTCACCAACTTTTATTAAAATAAAACCATTTAAACTGGGTGTTCGGGTTTATATGTCACTTAGTATATTTCTAAACCAGCCTTGTGGTGTTAATCTTCCATGTTTCCCTGCTTGAATCAGACTACAAATGTTTGACAAATTCCTCTTAATTTTACGACGTTTCGGTCCTAACGGTGACCCTCTTCAAGTACAATTGACACTTTTTTGCAATGTTTTATTGAAAAGAGAGAGGTGTTCGGTGTTATTTATCTGTCTTCCAGGTGATACCTTGTCTTTTTTTTACTCCCGCAGCCTATTATCGGGGAGGTATTGCAATGAGCGAACAATTTAGACAATGAGATATCTTGCTTTTTTGATGTTACATGACATGTACATTAGGTTGTCCCAGAAAAAATGAAAGCTTTTTTTTCAAACGCATACCTTCTAATTTTAACCGTAAGAAAAATATGCTGTAATAAGTTTGCTCACTGTGTTGAACCCTGAACACTGCAATACTGTTATGAATGATAATGGATTTAATATTATCAAATGAGACTTGTTCTGTTTCTCGTGGTACTTTGCCACTGGTACCTGAATATATCCCCCACTATCCAGCTCTTGTTATGTGTTTTGAAAGTATGAATGTTAACCCTGACGCATTTCCCTTATTTAGCGATATTAACATGTATAATTTCGGAAAAGCAAATTTTACAGAGATGTATACTAAGTGACATATAAATCCGAACACCCAGTTTAAATGGTTTTATTTTAATAAAATTTTGTATAAGTACTTAATGAAGCATAATAAGTAAATGATAAAAATTTCAAAATGATTGCACTGCTTTAAAGCCCTTTGACCTTTAATAATGTCTGGATGCACCCTGATGTGCTACGCATTCTCCAACGCGCCTAGGCATGCTTCTGAGCAGGTGGTCAATGTCCTCCTGTGGTATCTCATTCCAGGCAACCACCAACTCCTCTCGAACTGCTTCTAGAGTTTGAGGAGGACGTTGCAAATTGAGCAATCTCCTACCCATCATATCCCACACGTGCTCAATTGGGGATAAGTCGGGAGATCTTGGTGGCCATGGTAACAATGTGACATCATTATGTTGAAAGAAGTCTATTGTGACTCTTGCAACATGTGGTCGGGCATTATCTTGTTGGAAAGTTGGTGCTGCGCGTTCATGTTACCTCTGATGAAGATTAAAGGTGACCTAGAACCATAAGCTATACCACCCCAAACCATAACTCCAACAGTGTGATGAACATGTCCTTCAACAAAAAACTGTGGATTCCTCCTTTCACCACGTCGCCTTCTAACCCTGGCACGACCATCGTGCAGGCCTAAACAAAATCGAGACTCGTCACTAAAGACAATACTGTTCCATTCCTGATCCCAGTGGGACCGTTGTCTGCACCACTCAAGGCGATTACGTTGGTGTTCTCGAGTTAAAGGGAGGACCCAGTGTGGCCGGTATGAAAACAAGACAAAACTTCTCATTCTACGGTAAACACTTCGCATGCCAAAAGGTCTTCCGTGTTCTGCAAACCATTCATTTGCAATCGACCTGGTATTGGAGAAACGGTCCCTTAAGGCCAATAATCTTAGGCGGCGATCTTCACCGTCTGTTGTTCTACGGCGGCGTCCAGTGCCCCTTGCTCTTTGCGTACGGCCTTCTCGAAGCCATGCCTGACAACACCTAACCACAGTGTCTACACTTCTTTGCATTCTAACCGCAATTGCCCGAAAAGAAAGTCCAGCTTCCCGAAGTCCCACTATACGGCCCCTATCAAACTCACTAAGTTGACGAAATCGTACAGGTCTCCGTACTCTAGGCATCGTAGCCGATCGTAAAGGATGTCAAGAACCAAAATCCGCCAACGTTGATTCTTTACTGCGGCTGAAATATTCATTTTTAGAGCGTTAGTGAATTAAAAAAAAGCAGTATAAAAACCGGAATGCCCAACTGATAAGGCTGAACATTTTTTCACTTGTTATTTACAGTAAGATAAATACATTCACCAACTTTTATTAAAATAAAACCATTTAAACTGGGTGTTCGGATTTATATGTCACTTAGTATATTTCTAAACCTGCCTTGTGGTGTTAATCTTCCATGTTTACCTGCTTGAATCAAACTGCAAACGTTTGACAAATTCATCTTAATTTTACGGTGTTTCGGTTCTAACGGTGACCCTCTTCAAGTAAAATTGACACTTTTTTGCAATGTTTTATTGATAAGAGAGAGGTGTTCGGTGTTATTTATCTGTGTTCCAGGTGATACCTTGTATTTTTTTTAATTCGGCCGCCTATTATCGAGGAGGTATTGCAATGAGTGAACAATTTAGACAATGAGATATATCTTGCTTGACATGTACATTAGGTTGTCCCAAAAAAATTAAACCTTTTTTTCAAACGCATGCCTTCTAATTTTGACCGTAAGAAAAATGCTGTTTGCGCAGTGTGTTGAACCTTGAACAATGCAATACTGTTATGACTGATAATGGAACGCTGTTAGATTTAATATTATCAAATGAGACTTGTTCTGTTTCCCGTGGTACTTTGCCACTGGTACCTGAAGATATCCCCCATCATCCAGCTCTTGTTATGTGTTCTGAAAATAATAGTGTTAACCCTGACGCATTTCCCTTATTTAGCGATATTAACATGTATAATTTCCGAAAAGCAAATTTTACGGAGATGTATAATGCTCTCCTCGTTGCAGACTTTTCTTTTTTAGATAACTTCTTGGATGTTAACTTAGCTATTGCTGAATTTTATAAATTTGTATACTCTATCTTTGATATTTACGTACCCAAATATAAATCTTTTAGTCATGAGTACCCTTCGTGGTACACCAGCGAAATTATTAGGAACGCCAAGCATAGAGCAAAGTTATACAAAGTACAAAAGGAGTCACAGTAACCATTTACATGAACAGTACAAACGTCTTAGATCTGAGGTAAAGCGTCAAATATCTGTGGCCTATAAGAATTATGTTATACACGTAATGTTGAGATTTCCATCTCTCAAGATCCTGAACACTTTTTGGAGTTTCATGCATACAAAAAATCGAACTACTAGGATTCCTGGTAAAACGAAGTTGAATGACGTCTTACTGAACGATCCTTACTGTGCTGTCAACGCGTTTGTAGATTTTTTTAATAGTGTTTTTGTTGATCCATCTACTCGTAATGATTTTACTGAAGGCAGGAATCCTACTGGTCAGGTTAATATATTTTTCAATGACGTTAATGAACATGAGAATATTGTTGCATCTAAAAAACTCAAGAATAGAGTAACTGCCAACCCAGACAACATCCCCTCGTCATAGTCAACGATTGTATTCATGTCTTTGTTAAGCCGTTATTAAAAATATACAGTCTGACTGTAGAAACCAACACATTCTCTGATATTTGGAAAGTTTCTACTACTTTCAGATTAGCGGATAATACTGATATGAAAAACTATAGAGCGGTGGCAATATTGTCAAATTTCTCCAAATTGCTGGAGATAATATTGGATAATAGAATTTACTCCGCAGTTCGAAGATCTCTGTCTCCTTTCCAGCATGGTTTTCTTACTAAGAGATCCACAGTAACTAATTTAACAATGTTTACTCAGTTCGCTATTGAATGCGTCGATCGGCAAGGTCAACTAGATGTAGTATATACCGATTTTGCTAAAGCGTTCGATAGGGTGGACCAAGGCATACTTTTTAATTATGGATTCCATTCATCAGCTGTAGCACTCATTCAAAGTTATCTTCATGAAAGAAAGCAATATGTTACTTTTAATGGATTCAAATCGTACCAGTATATAACTAAATCGGGAGTGCCTCAGGGTTCAAATCTTGGTCCTTTATTGTTTACCCTATTTATTGATGATGTTGAGTATTATTTAAGTTGTAATAAGCTCCTTTTTGCGGATGATTTAAAACTGGGATTGTGGCTGAAATAAACTTCAATGTCCCATCTATTCAAACTCGTACAGCTAAAACATTTTATTGTTACAGGGCTCGTACAAATCTGTTTTTGAAGGCACCCATATATGTGATGAGTGAAACTGTGAATGCAATATCAAATTATTGTGATGTACATGCTGACAGTTTGAACAGCATTCTGGGAGTAGCTAGGAATTGCTTGGATAATTTATGATGTGAGTTAACTATGTTTTTTTTTGCTTCTTTTGTTTGTTTTTTTCTTTAGATGAAATCACCTGCTTTTTATGTGCTTTCTGTTCTTGCTATTTTTGGATTTATCTTAGGATTGTCCTGTAAATGGTTTCCTGAACTGTTGGCCAATAATCGCTATTTATTTATTTACTTTTTTATTGCTTGAGCAATGTCAAAGCAATTGTAAATGAAGTTTTATGTACCTAGAACCAAGACAATCTGGGCCGAGTTCCGCTGGAGCATGCCAACATGCCAAAAAGCTTGCATATTCGGCGCGCGCTTGCTAACGTATTGCAGTGCTCGTTTGTTCTATCAGTAGACGCATTGTTTTCGTTCGGTCAACATGACGAAGGAATTACGCAGTTCTGAATATTTTTGATAGGGGACGTGTAGCATCAAATTTCTGGTTTAAACCTTTCCTCTAATGAACAAGTACGAGCAGTTGTGTTCTATAGTATCCGGGAAGTACCAATGGGAGCGCCAGCCTTACTATTTGTGAGTGCAATATTTAATGGAAAAAGGAACGTGTATCAAATAAATCTCAACCTAAACTGTATCCATCGAAGAAACAAAGTAAAATCAAACATATACACCCGTATTGCACGTGATCAAGAACTTAACCGTAGGAGACGCTACAGGGCCGTATCAAGCTATTGTGACTGATCTATCAAAAAATGTCGTACAAGATATGTGTTGCTGTAAATTCTATCAAAAGCATAGTAAATTATCAGGAATATTCTAATCATATTTCGACATTAGGAATCAGTGCAAAAAATTCTGTAATCACCATTTCAGCAAAATGTTACTAAAACGCACACGAAAAAAACTTGTGGACCATCTCAATTGAAATTGTTCATATTTTATTATTAACTTACATATATACCCAATAATATTTACAAATCAACCTTCTATTCACAATGCAGAGCAAATTTTTTTGAGCAAATAGAAACTACAGACGTAGTAGTAGTAGTACAAAAGTTTATTACAGACTCCATAGAGCTTGTTAGTTTGATTGCTATTAAAATTTACATGAGAAATAGGAAGAAGGTCAAAATGGCACTATTATGCTTTGGAACTCCTAAATTAACCCTAATTTTGTGTAATTATAAGTTTGGAATTTCCACATTAATAACTAGAAACTTACACTTTGATTGCAGTCTATAATGAACTTACCTGTCTTGCCAAAAAGCCCGTTAAACTGCCAGTCTTAATGGTATCAATCGATTTATATGCTGTATTCCGAGGAGCTTGAATCATCAGAATTGTTGATGTCAATTATAAGGGGTTCAACTTGGGTGTCAATGATATGGTCCATATCCCACATTTTGGTTTCAACCTTCTCTTGGACATGGTCAATACATGTTCTCCATTTTGCTCCAAAAAAGTTCATATACTTCGAAACTTACCTGCGGGATTTTTCAATCCCGTCGAAAGGCCATCTAAAAAAGCCTGCCTTGAGGACCTCACAGATCTGTCTACCCAAACCTTTCCCTGCATATGCCCGCGTTCACCCATGTTTCGTCTAAATAATAAATTTTTCTTCCTTCAGCGCGGAATTGCCTAATTTTTTTAAGGTATTCTCTCCTCCAGATAACAATTTCCTCCTTTTCTATCAATAAACTATTCCTTCCTCTTTTCAAAAATCGAAAGTCTAGTTCATTCAACAGCTTATGGAATGTAGATCTTTTAAAATTTGGCATGTCCTCATCATCATTCACTTGCTTCAATATTTTATCTATTGTAGGTATTTCATTCCTGAAGAAAAAGTGATGTACTTTTCTTCTAATGGCACTTTTGTCAAAGTCATCTATTTTTTCGATGATTTTTTTTCTCGCTGGATATGTTTTTGGCTCAGATAGTGAGTGATTTTGTCTATATTCCTTCAAGATTTTGTAAACACTTGATCGACCTACTCCAGAAATTTCAGCAACTTTACATACGATATTTTCTATAGCCAATCCACTATTCTCTTGCATCTGGTTCTTGTAGATATTTAGAATAATTTGTTTTTCACCTGCGATAAGATGAAGCTTTTTAGCCCTTTTTCTGGGTGACGTTAAGCTGATTTCAACCACTTCATCAGCTGTATCTGTGTCAGACATTTTAGACTAATATTAAATTTCCGCAAGAAAAATCAAGTCAAGACGTGCATAAAACGTTCGCGCTCATAAACGGGTATCCGTAACTGATTACAATCCTGTGCATGGTGACGAACCATCAACGTGACGCTGAGAGTTCCCTCTACTATGCAGCGTTGCCAGGCTTCATGTCACAATGATCATGTTTTATTGAGAAAATTGTCAGAAATCGCCGAATGTTGAACAGAAACATTACAAGAAGTCTAACCTTGAAATGTGAGGCTACAAATCGATATTCTTATAGGGGGGAAGGGTAGGGAGCTGTTATGGTTCCTATTAACCTTGGTGAAAGTTGGAAACGGTAATATCATATATGACATACATTCGGTTGAAGGTGTGTGCACGGAAAACAGATTGCGGATAGGATTTTAATAGATAAATCTGCACAAAAAAACACAAAAGGAGATTTTTGTATTTCCCTGAAGAATATCTCAAGGTTATTTCAGATGTGCTCATCGAAACTTTATGGAAGGATTATCGAAACATAATTTTCAATTGCGATAGGGCCACATACCTCGACATCGCATTAATGTGAAAAATAAGACAATAGAAAAAAAATCCCGCACTGATGCTATCTCTTAGGAAAAATTTAACTATAAAGATTGCACAAAAATTTTCTTCACCTTTTTGAGCTTGTTTTCGCATCTCCGTATATGCCGTTCATAATTTGCTACAGATCAAATTGGAATATACCTTTGTGATGCCATTTATTGTTATATAATGTCCTTTACAACAGTTATTGCACGTATTGCACCAACAGATTGATTTGTGATCCATGCGGATGTGATCAACCACTCTGGCGAAAACTCGCCGAGAGTGGCAACCGTGCGACTTTGTCTGGAGGCTCTCGCTACAAGCCAATCAGGAAGAGGCCGACAGAGCGCCATGGCTACCGATCACGCGTTGATCACGAATCAACCACTGTTTACGATTACTTTGTAGCTTCGTTAGATACACTTTAGTTTGCGATTGGTTTGACCAAACTTTGTTGCTAAAATAACTTGTAACGCTTTATTACATAAATTAACCATGGTATATTCCACAGCTGAGAGAGTTGAAATTATCGAAATATTTTTCGGAAATAATCAGTGCGCCAATAGAACAGCAGAAATATTTATTGAGGGACATGTGAACTGTAACGCAACACTGAAAATCCCATAAGGAACGAAGCAATAGAAGTGGGGGTTTTAAGGCAAGTTTATGTAGATCCTACGTTAAGTACCCGCAAATTGGACACTGTGTGTGGTATTAGTCGACGTACTATCCAACGGATTCTAAAGGCCCATAGTTTTCATCCGTATAAAATTTACCTGGTACTAGAACTAAATGGAAACGATTTTGATAGACGATTACAATTTTGTGAAGATATGAGTGAACGAATGATAAACGATGAACATTAACTATTCAACACTTGATTTTCCGACGATAGTTCCTTTTTCTTGAATGGCGAAGTAAATTGTCATAACTGCCGATATTGGTCCGATTCTAATCCCAGAATATATCATGAGGTTCATACACAGCAGCCACAAAAATTGAATGTTCGGGCTGGTATTTTTGGCGATCATTTAGTTGGTCCTTTTTTCTTGCCTGGAAATTTGACCGGTGAAATGTATTTGGAATTACTGGAATACGTCATAGATCCTGCATTAACAGCCGTAACTGAAAATCAGGATGATCGGCGGTACATAGCCAATAGGTTGATGTTCCAACAGGATGGTGGCCCACCACATTGCGCATTACGTGTTAGACAATATTTAGATCAGACGTTTCCAGATCGATGGATTGGTAGAAGAGGTGCCATTGAATGGCCGCCAGATTTAGCACCTTTGGATTTCTTTATGTGGGAACATTTAAAAATGCAAAATCTATGCCAATCAGCCAACATCATTAGAAGACCTGCGACAAAGAATTGTGAATGAGTGCCTTCAAATTACTCCTCAAGTATTAAAAAATGTGCGGCAACGTTTTGACCAAAATCTTTATTATTGCATGGAGAGTCATGCCGAGCATTTTCAACATTTACTTGCCTAAAAGATCAGTTCATTCTTCATTTTTAAGTTACTTTACTGCCAAATGTAGTGATCTCCACTAATGATGATGTATTTGGTTTATTTAAGCTTTGAATCAATAAATCTTCAAAACTACTGAACTGAAGTACATTAGTTTTATATCATTATAAAGGGAATTGAAAGACCGTTAAAATAAGGTATCACTCGACCCGTTTCCATTTAAGATTTTAGGGCTGGTGTCACCCCCGCCCAGGGGGCTGCACGTGTTAACGTGATTTTTTGCCAAACTTGTGTCCCCGTCGAAAACAAAATCGACGGGTCTGAGCGTTTTTTAAAAAAAACTGAGCTGCCAGTAAATGAGTCTGTTTCGTTTTCGATGCGCCACCCTGTATATACAAAAGCGCTATATGCAAATTGGCTTTTGTCAACCTTTGGGTAGATACCGACTCCATCCAACCTCTTTTTTCAATAGGGCAACGCAGATTTATAATGGCCACTTCTCGCATGATGGTGATTCATTAATCCTTCCGACAAAATACGGTTCAGTCGCAAGCGTGGCTCCTGAATTATATAAATATTCCATCAAATTTATGTAACGTGAGTTTGCTGGCCGGGCTCCAAGTGCAATTCTGTTCTGGCACTGTTCGCTAATTTCTCGTCGAGATATAGAGGAGTGTTTCACGAATTGTATAAAATTGTTTTATCTGAGCTGAAGTAAGAAAAGTAGTTTTGTTACAGGTCTCGGGCGTTCGCCTTTTTGCTGCAAATAAGTCAACGTCGTTGCCGTGCTTTGTTACGACAGCGGCGCTTTGTATTTATTTTGGAATCGTTGTTTATCCTACTCGGGCTGATTCAAATCGAGGGTGCAGACGTTTGTGATATTCTCAAGAAAAATACCGAGTAGCTGTAGCGGAGCTACTCAGAATATTTTTTCCATGTCCAGTCAACTGCTAATGAATGTAATGTGATCAAATGGTCGAGTTATTCAAGTTGTAAACTTTGAATTGATTTCCACTAGTATTCAGGTTTCCCGATTATGATCTTGTGTTGCGGATTAATAATTCATACTTTCAAAATTCTTATCAGTAGTGGCACTACCCGCGCCCGTTCAAACTGCAAAACATGCAATTCGATATGGCACAGGTCCAATTTGTCCTTGACGTATCCAGGAACTTGGAATTCGAGTATGTGGGGTATAATTCTTACCGTCGGTATCAGGTCATCCATCTTTTTTGATTTTTATTGTACGATGTAACTTATACATAATATTCAATATTCTTCAAAAGGCTGCTACATTCAGATCTTCGTCCAATAAGTATTCTAGCTGGTCTCTCGAAATTGGTTGAAAAAAGTATTGAAATACAAATAAGAACACATACAGGATAAGCTGAACTAATACACTAGAAGAAATATGTTGAGATTTTACGGTGTTCAGGAAAAAAAGCAGGAAAATTGCATGGAAGAGATATTACAATTGGTGAAGGATAAACTGGACGTAGAAATTAATCCATCTTCTGTGGAAAGTTGTTTTAGACTAGGTAAACCTGATAGAAGCAAGTCAAGGCCTATCCTAGTTAAACTGGCTTCATCCTTCTACAAGAATCTCATATTTTATAAGAAAAAACTACTGAAGTCTACTGGTATCGTTATCAGGGAGGATCTGACGCCAAATCGATTTCAGCTTATGAAAGACGTCATTAACAAGGTGGGAAAACGTGGAAAAGTGTGGACTAACAATGGCACAATTTTCTGTAAGTACGACGGTGAAATGAAATCTGTAAAAATTAACAAAGTCGCCGACTTACGCAATTTGTAGTTATAGGGATTTAATTAGCAGTATGTAGTGCAAATGAGTCGCTCCCATACTATGTTCATTGTACCGGTTTTTGTTTGATTTTTTAGGATAGTTATTTTTGCAGGGAATATTATACTACTATTCTCTAGGCGCTGAAGAAAGAAACTAAACCCAAACAAATACACGCATATTGCTCGTGAGTGAGTGTTTAGGCGCAGGAGACATTACAGGACCGCATCAAGATATTATGGGTAGTCATCAAAAATTTCATACAAGATAATTATTATCTTTTACAGTAAATTTCAGTTAGAGATTCACAAATGAGTTAACTACACTTTTTAGTTATTAGTAAGTAAGCTGCGCGCACTCATTCAGAAGAGGAACTTGAATCTTCTGAATCGTTTAAATGAATTATTAGAGGTTCAATTTGGGTATCGATGACATTGTCCAAATCCCACATTTTGACCTCAACCTTCTCCCGAACGTGGCGGATACAGTTTTTCCATTCCTCTGCCGTAACTCTATTGACTGCGATGTGAAAGAGATTTTTAACATCAGAAAATTTATAAGTATTATTATTCGACGCCACGTATTGCTTTATGTTGGCCCAAATCAGCTCAATAGGGTTCAGCTCACAATGGTAGGGTGGCAGTCTCAAGACAGTTTTATTTTGTTTTTTGGCCATTTCGTCGATCATTTTAAAATCGTATTTGTATTTATGTCTATTGACTATACTTATCAATTCACCCTTGACCATTGTTTCATCAAAATCGATGTTTTGAGGCCAGTCATTGTTGTATGTTTGCTTTTTTAGTTGCCATTGTGGGAATTTTTTCTATTTTTCTAGAATGGTACGGGGCATTATCCAGTACAATAACAGCGTTATTCTCCAGCTTTAGTAACATTTTGGAGAACCAATTTTCAAAGGAATTGCCGTCCATCTCCTCATGATAGTCCCCTGTCTTTTTTTATTCAAAGGCCCACAGTGCTTCGGGAACAAAGCCGTCTTCACTACCTACGTGACAAATGATCAGCTGTTTGCCTTTTTCTGGAAATAAATTATTCCTTACACTATGGATTGATTAAATTTGAAGGAATGAGGCAATTGAGTTCATTTAGCTGAATTTAAGAGTCACGGAATGCTGATCAAAAACTGAAAAACGTAGAAAATTGAAGTTTGCAACTTCTCAAAACCCATTCAAAGCAAATTGACTGCACCCAAAAATGATAATAAATTTCAAAATAACGCTTAAAAGAGGGTCGAAGTTTTTTCCTAATGACTACACTGCGAATGCACCATTTTTGGAGAATATCACACATTATCTGCTATCACAGCATATTATTTGCCCGAATTTATCAAAATTAAATTGCCGGATAGATGAAGGAGCTTACCTGCAGGATTTTTCAATCCAGCCGAAAGACCGTCTAGAAAAGCCTGCCTTGATGATGTTACTGATTTGTCGACCCAAACTTTCGCTTGAGTATGTCCAGCATTCACCCACGTTTCGTCCAAATAGTAAATTTTTCTTTTTTCATCGCGAAACTTCCGAATCTTCCTAAGGTATTCCCTTCTCCACACAACAATTTCTTCTTTCTCTATTAACATACTGTTTCTTCCCCGTTTCAAGAATCGAAAATTAAGTTCCTTCAAAAGTTTTCGGAATGTGGTTCTTTTAAATGATGGAAGATCCTCATCAGCATTAACTAATCTTAATATCTTATCTACTGTAGGTATCTCATTCCGGAAGAAAAAATTATGCACTTTCCTCCTGATGGCAGTTCTGTCAAAGTCATCTACTCCGTCCGTTATCCTTTTTCTTGCAGGATACGGTTTTGGCTCAGAAAGTTAGTGAGTGCTTCTATATTCCTTAATGATCCTATAAACACTGGACCGACATACTCCAGAAATATGTGCTACCTTACATATAACTTCGTCCACGACCAAATCGGGTTTTTCTTGAATTTGGTTTTTGTATATATTTAATATTATTTGTTTTTCATTTGCACTTAAATGTAGCTTCTTAGCCCTTTTTTTGGGTGGGGTTGCGCTGATGTCAACCACTTCGTCGGCTGTATCTGTGTCAGACATCGTATCTTAGGCAATATATAAACAAAACGTTCCACTCGCGAAAAACGAGTATACGCTACTGAATGCGTAATGCGTATGCAATGCAATCCTGTGCGTGAATTAACTGTTAGATGCCTGTCGTGTCATCTACAATCACGTTTACAAGTCCAAACCTGTGCAGATTCGTAGAACGCCGACGACTGCTAGTGACCTTGAATTTGTCTGTAGATCGATGTTACTCCAGTCAATTTAGGTTCAAAGTGGATGTTTTCTAAACCAATTTGTTGTTCCTACATCAAAAATATATCGATGATGTTTTGTACTGGGAGCTCATGAAAGA